>JASVER010000001.1:25691107-25744711 GCA_030449065.1 Oceanodroma leucorhoa | reverse complement strand
ATCTGTGTATTATATCAAAGGATGGGAAGGGGGGTGGTGGTTAATGAGGATTTATTGGATAGTGTGGGACCTGAGCATGACATAAATGGTATGGAATAAGGGGTGGAGAATGTGCTGGTTTTGGCTGGGATAGAGTTAATTTTCTTCATAGTAGCTAGTGTGGGGCTATGTTTTGGATTTGTGCTGGAAACAGTGTTGRTAATACAGGGGTGTTTTCCTTACTGCTGAGCAGTACTTACACAGGGTCAAGGCCTTTTCTGCTTCTCACACTCACCCCACCAGCAAGTCGGCTGGGGGTGCACAAGAAGTTGGGAGGGGACACAGCTGGGATAGCTAGGCCCAACTGACCAAAGCTATATTTGTGCTTTTCTATAAGTCTATATTTAAGTCTAAAATATTTAAGTCTAAAATATAGACTTTTAGAAACACCAAAGCACAACAGAACCATAAAAACATTCTCTAGTGAGCTTAGTTATATCAAATAAAACAATTCAGCTTGTTACCACTCTCAGTTTCAATGCTCTATTCGAAATCTTTACTCTACAATTTATTCATTCATTAAAAGAAAGAAATGAATCCCTGCTAGGTTCAAGAAATAAAACTTTCAGGTGTGAGGTTTAAAGTAATAGGAAAGACCAGGTGTTTTGCTTAGGCTAAGCTATATTTGGTGCCAAAATCTTTCAACTTTTAGAAATTATTTTCAAATAAGAAGACACATTCATGTTCAGAATGACTTTGCTCACTTTACTCATATAAGTGCTTTTCAACTGTCACTGTCTGTGTTTGTATGCACACATGCATCTTCATTATAGTTGTCTCTAAGAAAACTAAATGAGGAATAAGTTACCAATTCTCCACAGACATTTAAAGTTACATATAGTATTATATTTGTGAAAAAACATCCATTAGTTATAACAATGATCTTTATACACATACTCCTTTCCTGCTAACTTATTATAAGGTATTAGCAAAGTCATGCATGCAAACAAATCATAAAGCAGAATAAGCCTGRTCTTATAGCAAAATGGTGCTGCTGCTACCTTAGATTTCTCACTTCAGCAATTAACTTGCCTCAGTTGCGCCACCAGACAGACACAGGGGTTGCTAAGAAAAGCTTTGTCTAATATATTTTTTGTAGACAATAATAGTGAGGCACCGGATGATAACTCCATTCTGTTACCTGCTGTCCAGCAATCTGAACTAGTTTATGTGCCACTTTCCATTCAGCCCTCTACTACTTCATCTCTTTTGCAAGACAAAACAACTTTGTCAATGCACATACCAACCCCACCACCAAATCTGTACTCTATCTTGTCTTCTGTGATTAGCTATTTAAAAATATGACTGGTTAAAATTATCCAGACTCAACTGTGCCTGCTTCAACAAACCATTATTTCACATTCCTTTCAGAATGTTTTATTTCCTATTAAGCATCAGGAACATAATTGCTGTATGCCCTTTCATGCAGGTCAGAGCTACCTTTGACTTTTCATTGCAAGGTTATCATGCAGTATAAGCCAAGAAAGCTCTATTCTGTAGGCAAAAAAAACCTCTAAGCTGCAGAATTTACATAACTACATAAAAATTTACATACCAATTTTTGCACTTTCAATTGTTCCATATTACTGTGTATCTCAACAAAAATAGAAATTCCATATTTATATTCAAGGTGCTTGCTACATATATAAAAAGCCACCCCAGTCAAAATGCACATTACCAGCTGGTGAAGGACTAAGTGCAAAACAGCTTCTAAAACAGAAAATCCTTGAAAAGGTAGTGGTAGAGCCTCAAAAGATTTTCTGCATTTTAAGGAGGTAACTAAGGAAAGAAAATACTTGGACCTCAAARAACTTTAATTCTGATTTGATCCAATGGTTGAAATTGGTTTCTAATTTCCTTAAAAATTATTGTCTGTTATACAAAAAAGTTTTAACTGTTGTAGTGAACATATAAAAAATATTTTAGGAAAGTGGCAAAACAGATCATATTCAGCAGTCCTCAGTTCTTTCCTGATGTGTCTAAACTTTTTAACCGAGTTTCTTGGTCATTTCATAAGATCTACATAATTATAAACCCAGACCGAGCAACAGATAAAACTGCTAACTCTTCTAGGCTCTCCAGTTTGTCTGAGCAAGAATTTTAATGTTGAAATCTAAGAAAAATCCATCTCAAAGCAAGCTTTCATAAACAACCAGAACAAGGAATTAATTATATTAGAATCAGAATCTAGATCTGAGCAACCCATATTTTCAAGGCTAGGTAATATTTATTTTTTTTTAAACTATGTCATCAGACAGAAAGCTGTTGAAAACCTGTGGTTTTGATAAATATAACTTTTCAGAAATGAAATTTCAGATACTAAAATTAATTGCTTGTTTTAGACTGAAGGAATTCCTTAACTTTTGGCAAATCATTATTGAACACTTAAGATTCACATAGCACTTTTTCCTTCCAAAGTTGTCTTGGCAACTTGAATTGCCTAAATACATAAAAAAGGYGTTATTGGCTTCCAATCCTGAATACAAACCACATCAAAGTAATAGATGCTCTTGATTTTTCTAAAAAATACTCATTTTATCTACTCCTTCTGCCTGACGTGCTGCTACGTTTGTACTGCCAACAGTAGTAACTACCATTTCAACAGTCAAATACATCAAAAAGAAGAAGTGAAGTTTTAAATGTAATTTGGGGGGAGGTGAGGGAGAGGAAGAAGTTATTGAAGATTGAGATAAAAGTTCATATTCAAAGTAATATTGAAGGCAGGTCTCAAACTACAAAGGAAGTATTGTAGATGCTCACATTGAGATACATCAAGAGTTTTAATCAGTGTTTGAACAACATAGCACTATGTGATAATACCTGTTATTTGTGCTGATAACAAATGGCTGCCAACCTCTCTTTTTTTTTCTGCCTCCATGCTACGTATAAGGACTGCAGCAGAAGTACTTTACCAACTATCTGATGGTTTTGGGCCATAATTTGTTAAACTAAAAATCTGATTAATATTTTCACCCAAAAGAGCCACTTTTTTTTTTTTTTTGTTAATTCTTCTTCCTCCTTGGTAATCTTCAATTAATTAGGATTAGATTTTACTGAAATTACCTAGTTTGGGCATAATCTTAAAGATCCTCATAAAAAAATTCCCAGCACAGTCCACTGAGAAGAATAGATGTCATGGCAGATTGCAGGAGACCTGCTTACAACCTACCTTACAAATACAAGCATTTTTGAATTTAAGTCATCAAAACTGAATTTTAAATAATGAAAAAAAAATCATAATGAGACATCTGGACTGTTTTGAAATAAAAAGTCTTACAGAAGGTGATCTAAGGGAAATGGGACTGCAATTTACAATCAAAGTAGGCCTGCTGGGCTTGGCAGGCTTCTCCCTCCTAACCTTTGCCATGTTGTGAGTGATACATTGGTTTTACTGAAGAATTCAAACCTGATCCTTCCATTTGATCAATTGTTCAGAGCTTGTTGACCCAGAAACTGAAATGGCACCAGAGACTTGTCTAGAGCAGCCTTCACCRAAAAAAGTTACATCCTGAAACCATTCCGAGAAACAAAATTAAATATGCAAATAAAATGAAAGAATGTAATAGCTTTGAAAATGTTTATGGAAAACTATTTCAAGCAGTTTCTATTGATGATAGATGAACCAGAATTCTTTTATCACAACAATTTACAATCTTTAACAGGAATGTGAATATGGAATCCTTGTTCTGCATAATACTGTAACACCATTCTGAGAGATAAAACACGACCACAGTCTCAAAGATTTGGAATATATTCAACAAAAATAAGGGCAAACAAACTGCTATGGTGCTCTTAAAAGCTTTTTTCTTTTCTTTCGCTTCCTTGAGCCCCAGCTGCTGTACATTCAATCGTTCTAAGGCAAGAATCACTGAGTCAAGATCAGGCTTTCAATGTGCTTTCAAATTTCTCTTTGGAATATACTTCTCTCTGCTGTACTGTTTGAAGTATGAAGTGACTTTGGGTCAACCAATGTGTGACCCAAGACAGCAGAAGTCTTTGAATGTGATCTGGCTTTGACATAAAAATTACAACCTTTAGTCACAGTTTTCTTCCTGATGGAGGATACTGAAGTTATAGTTTCATCTGTTTAAAAAAGAATTTTTTTATAGTCTTTTGGCTATAAACAGGAGTAATGCTGCATATTGTGTTTTTATATGAGTGTTACTAACTTCTGAAGTATAGTCAATTATCTTACTTCTGTGGTCTGAAAAAAACCCTGAAAAACTGGTGTAAAATGTCATGCCATATAAACACCAAGACTGAATATTTTTAGAGCATTTTTCTCTTATCGTTTCCTCATTATGACAGCAGATAGCACACAGGTAAAGGGGAAGATGGGGTGGAAATAAGATCAACACCCATTACTGGGAGACAAATTTGCCCATACACATTCCAAAGGAAATAAAATTTCAGAAGGAAAAAGGAATGGAAAGGAAGGTAAGGAAACTGAAACCTGAGTAAAATACACAGTTCAGTTCATTGACAAACAGAAAACACAAAACCAAAGAAGACTGAAGGATTATTTCTTACAAACAAGTTTTTGAAACCCCCCTCTTCTCTATGGAGAGRAGAAGACGTGCAACCAAGGAAACAAACAAGTTTGGAGGCTTGCAGATCTGTGAGCTGCAGCAACTGCACTGCAGGCGACAGCACTGCTTCTGGTGTCACAGCCGGTCTGACCCACGGCGGACTTTTACTAGACATGAGGCAAAATATGAAGCCGTGAGGGAAACAAATTACAGTTTTGTCTTGCAGTTATCACTCCCCAGAGGTTTGAAAGAGTGGAGATACCCACTGGCATTAACAATGAGTACACATTCACCTGTCAGACACTGACTCTGCTTTCAAATTAGTGCATCTTTGATTAGTTCTCCAAGGCCTTAAATTCACAGGTTGAGCTGGGCAAAGGTGGTTCTCTTTTACTTATGTTTGACCCTAGTGTGAACTGGGAGTGCCAAGCATATTCAAGTAAAAAACTCAATTAAAGACCAGTGCAGGTCAGTTGAAACAATGAAACAGCTTATATCCCAAAACTAAACTTTATTTTGCTTTCCATAATGACCAAATACTTCTGAAATTAAGTTTCATTTGCTGAAACATTTTTTTAACATCGGAAATTTAGTCAGTTTTTGAAAAATATTTCAAGCACTTGTGATTTTTGTTCCAATTCAGTATAAAAGGATTCAARTTGATGCTTAACATATTCAGAGAATGATTCACCATTCGGTAGTTTAGCTATGGGGTAATAGCCAGTGGTTATCTAGGAATGCAATAACTATCTATTACTTAATACACAAAACTACGTAGTAGCTCTTGAAAGTGGCTAACAAACCTGAAGCTGAACTAAAATTGGCTAAAGGTGTCAAGCTGAAGAAAAAAAGGATTCTTCAGATACGTGAGCAGTAAGCAGAAGCACAGGGAAGACATAGGCCCATTACTAAACAGGGCAGGGAAACTAGTCACTAATAATGCTGACAAGGCAGAGGTTCCCGATACCTTCTTTGCCTCTATTTTTACCAGCATAGCTGGACCCCAAATCACAAGATCAAGTAGCTACGACAGGGCATGTATCGACCCACCAGTAGTATAAGAAGGGCTGGTCTGCGGCTTCTTGCAAGGTCTCCCCACATAAATCTATGGGCCCAGAGGGAATCTGCCCCAGGCTGTTAGGAGAAGTGGCTGACATTGTTGCAAGGCGGCTGTCTATAATATTTGAAAAGTGGTGCAGACCGGGGGATGTCCCTGATGACTGGAAGAGGACAAATACCAAGTCCTGCACCTGGGTCAGAATAACCAAATACCCCAGTACAGGCTAGGGTCTGTGTGGCTGGGGAGCAGCCTTGCTGAAAGGGACCTGAGGGTCCTGGTGGACAACAAGCTGAACATGAGTCAGCAGTGTGCTGCTGCAGCAATGAAGGTAAATTGGATCCCGGGCTGCATCCACAGGAGCATTACTAGCAAAGATAGAGATGTGATCATCCCACTCCACTCAGTGCTTTTCAGGCTGCACCTGGAGTACTGTGTCCAGCTCTAGCCCCCACATTTCAAGAGAGACGTGCACAGACTGGAGACGGTCCAAAGGAGGGCCATGAAGATGATCAATGGGCTGGAGAACCTGCCCTATGAGGAAAGACTGAAGGAGTTAGGCCTTTTCTCCCTGGGGAAGAGAAGGCTCAGGAGGGGCCTCATCACAGTATTCCAGTACTTAAAGGGCAGCTACAACGAGGACAGAGGCTCTCTTTTCACAAGGAGCCATATGGAAAAGACAAGGGGTTACAGGTACAAGTTGCACCAGGAGAGGTTTCATCTCAACAACAGAAAGAAATATTTTTACAGTAAGAACAATCATTCACTGGAACAACCTCCCCAGGGGCATGGTAGAGCCCCCACCGCTGGAGGTTTTCAAGATGTAATTGGTCAGGGTGCTAGATAATCTCATCTAGGCTCCCTTTCCCACAAGATGTTGGACCAGATGATTGTTCGATCCTTCCAACCTGGGCTATTCTATGATTCTATGAAATCTGGAATTATTTTCAATAAGAAAATGACTGGGTCCTGCCTTTATTGCATGCTGCTTGCATTAACAAGTGCCTGAATCACTGTGGATCATTAAGAGGATTTACAGACTTATTAAAAGGTGAATGTATATGAGTTTTTCCACAGTTTCTCAGATGTTTTGTAATTTGCTTTGATGATATACATACCATAAATATTTATAGGACCAGTAGGGCAATAGAAGCTTGAAAGCAAAGCTGTACAATTTAATCTGCAGCTTTTCTATAGTAAAATACTTATAACACTCTGCATTCCACTGATTTTTATAAGTAAATAGTAACTCCAGCACACATAGGCAACATTAACTCCATCTTAGTCTGCATCAACACAATAAGACACAAAAAAATTTAACAGCTCCACCACGTTTCAACTTATTTAAAAGTCAGTAACACACAGAATATTGTGCAGTGGAGTCATCATTGGCAGGCAACACTTTTCGATAAAGCTCTTCACTTTTAAAATCTGTTTACTATTCTTAGCCTTTGCTCCCATTTGCCATGCTGGTTAGGCTGTCACCAGCCCCATTAACACCACCCATACAAGAACAGACATGACCACCAGTGATTCCATCCTTTACTGCACATTTTGTTTCTATACTGAAAACAATTTCAGATTGTTTTGATACTAGTTGTCCTGGTTTCGGCTGGGATAGAGTTAATTGCCTTCCTAGCAGCTGGTATAGTGCTGTGTTTTGGATTTAGGATGAGAAGAATGTTGATAACACACTGATGTTTCTAGTTGTTGCTAAGTAGAGTTTACACTAGTTAAGGACTTTTCAGCTTCACATGCTCTGCAAGGTGCACAAGGAGCTGGAAGGGAGCACAGCCAGGACAGCTGGCCCAACTGGCCAATGGGGTATTCCATACCATATGACGTCATGCTCAGCATATAAAGCTGGGGGAAGAAGAAAGGAGGGGGGGGGACATTCAGAGTGATGGTGTCTGTCTTCCCAAGTAACCGTTACGCGTGATGGAGCCCTGCTTTCCTGGGGATGGCTCAACACCTGACTGCCCATGGGAAGTGGTGAAGGAATTCCTTGTTTTGCTTTGCTTGCGTGCACAGCTTGTGCTTTCGCTATTAAACTGTCTTTATCTCAACCCATGAGTTTTCTCACTGTTACCCTTCCGATTCTCTCCCCCATCCCATCGGGGGGAGTGAGCAAGCGGCTGTGTGCTGCTTAGTTGCTGGCTGKGGTTAAACTATGACAGTCCTTTTTGGTGCCCAATGTGGGGCTTGAAGGGTTCGAGATAACAAAAGATTTGATTGGATTGGGCTAGATCAAATTTATAGCTGTTATTGYGGTTTAGCTATTAATTGGCAGGCTCCTGTGCTTGCTATGGGTCTTGCTTGCCTTACTGTATATGARAGTCTAGTGCTCGTTAGGGGCTGCTTTTTGCTTTCACTGCTTGCTGTATTGCTGATCATCTTACTGTGCTGTGCCTGGGAACATTTTGATAACAGCAATGGCCATGTGCCTGGGCTGGCAGATGSCCAGAGCATCGCTGCTGTTTCTGTGCTGCTGTACTGGACAGGCTGGAACTCCAGTGCGAACTCGAGTCGAAGGGACTGTGACCCGTGGATGAGTCCACGTGAAAGCAGGACACCCCAAAGCATGTGCGGCCGTGGATAAGCCCATGCCCAAGCAGGTACCTCTCAAAGCATCTGTGGCCGTGATTATGTCCCTGCCACAGCAGGTATATCTCTGAAGGGACTGTGGCCCAAGGATAAGTCCACGCTGGAGAAGGTACACCTTGAAGCATCTGTGGCTATGGATAAGTCCATGCTGCAGCAGGTACACCTGGAAGCGTCAGTGGCTGTGCATGAGGTCATGCTGGAGCACCTCAAAGTGTGCGGCCATAGATAAGCCCATGACAGGGGAGGTATATCCCTGGAGGGATTGCAGCCGTGGGTAAGGCCATGTTGGAGCAGGTTTACTTCTGAAGGGACTGTGGCTGTGGGTAAGGCCACGCTGGAGCAGGTATATCTCTGAAGGCATTGTGGTCCATGGAAAAGGCCACGCTGGAACAGGTGCACCTCAAAGTGACTGTGGCTGTGGATAAGTCTATGCCGTAGCAGGTATACCCCTGGAAAGACTGTGGCTCATAGATAACGCTCCACTTGGAGCAGGTACACCCCTAAGGGACTGCAGACTGTGGATAAGTCCAAGCCAGAGGAGGGGCAAGGAGAGGAGTTCATTGCAATGTTAAATCMTACAACCTGGCCCAAAGGGACTAGGGGTGGAGATTCTAATGGATATCCCTTTAAATCGTTGTAACCCGGGACTTGAGTTGCATGTTATGGGAATTACTATAGCAGGAACCACCTGAACCAATGGAGGACAAGATTACAAGAGGCAGTGCAAGTGCAGCAGTGACCTGACCTGAGCTGGCTTTGGTGCCCAATAACTCCACACAACACACCACCTCTCCTGTCCTGAGTGACCACCGTTACAGATGGAGCCCAAAGTCATAGACTAAATTAACTCAATGRACACTTTATGGACATTTTACAGACATTTCACAGGGGTGGTCCATAGACTAAGGGAATGATATCTGTGTATTATATCAAAGGATGGGAAGAGGGGTGGTGGTTAATGAGAATGTATTGGATAGTGTGGAACCTGGGCATGACATAAATGGTATGGAATAAGGGGTGGAGAATGTGCTGGTTTTGGCTGGGATAGAGTTAATTTTCTTTCTAGTAGTTGGTATAGTGCTGTGTTTTGGATTTAGCATGAGAAGAATGTTGATAACACACTGATGTTTTAGTTGTTGCTAAGTAGTGCTTACACTAGTCAAGGACTTTTCAGCTTCCCGTGCTCTGCCAGGTGCACAAGAAGCTGGGAGGGAGCATAGCCAGGACAGCTATGGGGTCACAGGTACAGTACCAGGTAGAGTAGTGCGCCACACCATGTCATGCCAGATAGTTTAATCTTCTACCAGATACTGAAGAAATATTGTTGCCCTTCTAGGTCTCTTTCCAGTTGAGATCCAGGGCTACTTTGTGCCTCTGTCACTATCATGTACCATGTTCCTTGCCTTTCCATAGAACTTCAGACCTGTAAGTCTTTGAGGGCTATTTCATGTTCAGCTCCAGTCCTCACATGACAGGTGGCTTCAGTGCCAAGCTGGCAGTGCTATGGATCTTTCAGTGTATATCAATTTAAATCTTACATGTATACACATCCTCAGCAGGCAAAGTCAACAAATCAGATCAGGAGATCAGAGAGTCTACAATATATATGTAAAAAGACTGTTTATTCAGCATTGCAAAAAGAAGGCTCACCATTGCAAAGCAAAGAACTTTTCTAAGCATCTGGAAAGTAAAAAAGCAGAGATCATACCTACAGTTACAAAAAAGGGGAAAAGAAAAATGGACTGATAACCTGAATAGTTTGTTACAAGCATATGTTTTTCTGTTATCTGCTTGCCAAAACAGGTTCCTGCCTACAATTTTAGCAGACTGGAGTTAATCCATCACTTTTTTATTTTATTTTAATACTAAGAGATAGTAAGCTTGGTATTTCCATATTTCATTTTAAAATGAGGTTGAAAAGACAGTCACAACCTGAACTCAGAAAACAAACACTGAAAGAGTAAGTGCTGGGGTAGAATGAATAGCAGGTGGTCATGGAGTGGGTGATTCTTCATTTGCATGTGAAATGTGAAAGATGTATAAAAGTAAACAGATATTTAAATTATTTATCCTAACCAGTACTAGAAAGAGCAAGTAACTTTGGAAAACATATTGGGTATGACAAGAAAAATATGGTATTTTTTTCTCAACAAACAGACTTCTGTGTTTCAAAGGACAGAACTCTGAAAGCTGTAAGAACGGTGTGAGGTAGAGGCTTGTGCAGGAGGAGACAAGTCACCAGAGATTAGAGGCACTATTTTTGACAGGGTTGCCTACCAAATGGGTCTGGAAGAAGGGAAAGGAATATATAAAGCCTTAAAGAGAGCCTGGATATACTCATACTCTTATAATACAAAAAACTATATTCCAAGACCTTTTGTATATTATGGCAGAAATACCTTATCTACTATTTGTTTCTGTTCACAGCAAATCCTATTCTGAAATCACAAGGACAACAGCAAAACATCTTCCACAAATTTTGTTCTGTCCAGATAAAAGAGAGAACAATCTTTGAAGAAGGTTTTGAAGAAACAGCATACACCAGATSATTCCATGCAAGTACCAGTATCTGGTACCAGGCACAAATACTTCAGTCCTTGTGCATATCCAGTTTGTCATTCCACTCTGGGCCTCCACTCTCTAATGATCAGTGGTAGACTGTTCTTGGGCCCCATAATTAAATGAAAGCTCTCCCCAAAGAGATAAGGAAAGGATTTACCGTTCAAGGCTGTCAGCACAAAGTACCATGCATAGAGTCAAGTGGCTTTTTGGTTTGTTTTGGTTTGGCTTGGTTTTGGGKTTTTTTTGTTGAATTGCTTTGGTTTTTGTTTTGGGTTGGTTTTTTTGTTTGTTTGTTTTTTACCTGCTACTGGCATAAGCATCCRATCACCCACTCTAGGGAAAACAAGTAATTTTTTCTTTTTGTTCTGATTAGATGTGTGATAACACATTTCCTAGTCTATGCATCAACTAATGTTGATGTAGGTTTTCTCATTTTAAGACTAGATTTACTCCACTGAAATATGGTAATTTTTTAATTGATTTGTCTAAGCTCAAAATCCTTTCAATTTCAATACTACAGCACTATGCCACTATTATGTTGAACTATTTTTGTAAAATCAAAGTTAAAGGATTTTAGAGGAAGCTCCACAGGATGTATGATTTACTAACACATTTGTTAGTGCTTCCTTCTCTACTGCATTACCTGAGAGACCTCATTTCTTCTTGTACAGTAAAGTGGATAATTCTTATATGGTAGTTTCTTTGAGCTCCCTTGATATTATAGAAAAGATAATGAGCAATTTCTCTGAGGACCACTAGACTAGAAAGCATGCTTTCCCTTCAGTCCTTTGTGCCCAACTTGTTTTAAGCTCACTGCTTTTTGTTTAGGTATTAGCCGAAGGACGACATGTCTGCTTGCCAAGAGATGTGGTAAAGGAGGTTTGGCAAGAAAGATTCTGATTATGTAAGGCTTCAAAGACTGAATACCATGTTTTGATTATGCAAAAGTTGAGTGGCAGTAACAGTCCACCTGCTTTTCTCCAAAGCCTGTCTAGCTCATTCCAAATACCATAATTTCATCCAAAATTCTGAACCGTGAAACGAAATTCTCTGCACAGTTAGTACTCTTCTATCAGCAGTTCTTCACAACATAGGTGAAAAAGATTCATTTAGTATTACACTTGCTCCTTGATTCAGGTTGGAAGGAAAATGAGTAATACCTCAGTAACTGAGAAATGAAGAAAAATGAGAAACCRGGAATGAGAAAGTTCCTCTTTTCCATGGCCTCATCTCCCAAATGCGAGAAGTCAATTTCAAATATCTTGAGAGTTTTAAATGCTCAGACCAACAGCATTTGTAACCATTCCCAGATTTATGTCTGTCATTGAAATATGCCCTGCTCAGTATCTTAAAAGCAAAAACTAGACCTCGTAGACTGCTTCCAGACAATGCCTAATGCTTATTCTGGGAAGAGAGGGAAAGAGAATCTGTGGCACTTGTGCAGGTTCTGTTGAATATCTCCAGGAAAAGTTTATACATGCATTGTAAACTCCTTCACTGTAGAAAACATCACAGAGGATCAAGAATAGTTTCAAGTACTTCCACAGAAGCCTGGGTTTTTAAGTTCTCCTTATTCTCCAAAACTGAGTCTCAATTGCTATTACCCTTTCTTCTGTCTGGGAAGATAAATTATAATCTCATATTTATATCACAGAAAAAGTATAAGCATTTTAAGTTACAGAAACAACTGAAAACAGGACAATATAATAAAATTTGCTTGGTAGCATTACCAATCAAAGCTGCTAGCAGCTTACTGTCCTGAAGCTTCCAAGCACAGCAGCAACCACAATATTTTGCCCCTTAATGACTTCCACTTTGAAATGGCTTTATGAAGAATCCATTAACCTACCCATGCTGCAGGGAGGCAATACTGCCCACATTGTACCRTCGAGGGAACTGAATCAGTTCAAGCAATTCACCCCAAGTCACATCAGAAGTTTAACAAAACCAAGATGAGAGGAAGACAGATCCAACTCCCGATCGTCTCAAAGTTTTAATTCTCCAAACAAATTAAAACACTGTCTATGCACTTATCATTTCCCACCTGTTTTAATACAGGCAATTCTAGAATAGAAGACAACTACAACAGAGCTACAGTGTGCAACAGTGGAGAATAACATACTTTTGAAATTTAATAAATGTAAGCAGAGAGAAAGTAATAATGAAAGCTGGACAATAACCTTTCTACCCATGCTGGCTGGAAGTACCATACCATCATTAGTAACTGTATCTGGAAAGAATCTCAGCTTTAGTGCATCCACAATTATATGACTAATTTAGTTGCCAGATTTGCAACCTGTTCTTAAGCATTGCAGTGAGTACCTAAATGTTCAATATTCAATAAATCTGTGAAACTGATGAAACAATATCAGATGAAACTGAGCAGCTATGGTCAACTGAAGTGCATTAAACAGCATCATGAATTAAAAAATTAATCAAGTGTCTGCCACAAGTTTCAGGAACTGGTCACTGATTACTACTTTGAGAACCACTTGGCTTATACTATACAGTATTTTGAACACTCTGCTTAGATGAACTCATAGGAGAAATATTGAAAGTAACAGGATACTGAGTGTCACTGGTGTAGGAGATCAAATGGGAGAACAAACAGTCTAACACCTAGGCTAACTTGCAATCCCCTGGAACAAAGGACTGTTTGGTGTAGACAACAACAGGACACAAAACTTGGTAAGGGAGCAGGGGATGGAGATCCCCTGAGCCTGTCCAAGATATGTCTCAACCACTCACAAGTCTGAGGGATGATGAGTCCCAGGATGGCTGTGGTGAGAGAAAGGAATGCAACAAAAGTCATTATTCAACCTCTGTAGGGAGTTAACTGGACATGGCCTTGCGGGATGACACCATAAAACAGCCAAAGAAGGGAGTACCAAGATAAGCACTAAAAACAGAAAAAGAAACACAGGTGAACTATCCCAATTAGCATAGTAAGAAAACCACCCACCAGCAGGAGAAGTCCCCTACTCAACGAAGTCCCTTCCCCACTGAATATGCGCAGTAAAAAGAAAGGACACTGTAACTTTAAGTGAAGGCGGGGCATATAAGGACCAATAGAGGCAAACTACGAAACTGCCACCATAGCAGAGGGGCAGTTTGAAGTGAACAGTGGATGTAAAAGGGGAAAGCAAATACCATGGGGTGGGAACTTCTGGATGAGCACTCCTACAAACCAGTGACCCCCGTTGGCTGGACCAACGCTGGAACCAGGACTGGTAATCTCTTTCTCTCTCTCTCTCTTTTTCCTCTTTTCTCTTTCTTTTATTCTTTTACCTTTTCCTAATAAGTAACGCAAGGCATAACCCCCACAGCAGTGATGAGTAACAAGCTTTCTGCCACCCAATTATTTACTAATGAGCCTAGTTTTGGAATAAAAGTTTGTTTTGTACAGACCTTGGTGTCGTTTCACCTTAATCCACACAGAGGGAATTTACAGATCTGAGTCACCTGTCCCTCCACACAGCCAGGACGTGACAACTGGAAAGCCCGATCTAAAGCTGGAAAGCCTTTTATTCAGAAAGTGAATCTATATTTCATAGCTGATCTGCAGGWTCTATCTCTAGATTTCTTATGTCCCCATGCAGCTTTATTTGTTTAAAAATTAGAGAAGTACAGTTAGGCTAGCATTATTGTCTGTAAGGTCACATTAGAAAGAATCTAGGTTTTATTTTCCCAGCTAAACTGTTTTTAATATATTCTAGATTGGAATATCAGACAGTAAAACAAGATCATGTGTACAGAGAATTAAGATGATGCAAAGAAATGCAAAATGGGATAAAGACCACACAAAATATACAACATAACACCATCCATATGCTGAAGTTTTTGSAGGAGCAAGCACTTTTTTTAAAAAGCAATTCAATTCTTTTAATGGAACCATTAAAAATGAAACCAGGAAGCTAGGTTCTTCCCACTAAGCTGTGATAATCCTTTGTAATATATAGAAAATTTAATTTGGTCTGTACTTGCATTCAACTCAGGAAGCTGTTGATTAGTTCCTGTTGTGGTTTTCCTAATAGGTATCAGATGAAATTTATGGACAGGAATTGATTTTTCAGGCTTAGTGCCAATCTCCCCGCTGACTGGGTTTGGGGTTTATTTAGCAACTTCAGCCTATTTCCAAAGTGTAGAATTTGGGCTGACAGTTTAGCTTTAGAAATATCACACAGCATACTTGTCAACAACTGTCCACAAGTGTACGATTTTCTACTATGAAGTGTATAATTTCAAGAACTTCATGATGCCTTTGAAAGGTTACACTGTGGTGGTCAGTCAGTGTAATATTAAACTTACCTTTTCTTTCATCTTCTACGTTTAATAGAGAAGATGATTGAATTTTTATACAGGCTTTCTCTCTTCCAAAGCAAACATTGTTATTTCCCTTCTATTTCTTTCCTGAAAAGCAATAACAAGAGCCAGAAACCAAAAGGCTCATAGTATAAATTGTAACATGAAAAAAATATGTAAAGATTGCACAAATACAATTTCAGAAAGAAAATTAAGATTACTAGGTTTGGGAATAGCTTATTACTGCAGTGCACACACCCTTCCTGTATTTGTTTATTTGTGCATATGTAAAATGAAGGTCCATCTGAAGGACAGGAGGGAAGGAAAAGCTTAACCATGTTCATTCTCAGTTAACCCTCACACTTTACCACACCAGAGATCTTCAATAACATAACATTTTTGGACTACCCAGTACCTGCTCCAGGCACTGATAAYCTAATCTGTAGTCACATCTTGCATTTCCACAGCAATCAAACACTTAACTGGAAATTACTTTTTCTTCTCTAACTCAGTTATAAAGCATGCAAATGGAATGCAGTTCCTATATATGCTGCATCCTAAGAAATTAAACTACTATAAACTGTATTGATTTTAGCAGCATTAATTTCATGTACCCAAACAAGGTAGGGCTGTATAAAAAAAAAAAAAAAAAGACCCTAAACTGGCAGACCTGTGTAGGATCTTCATTCATTTCTCATTCTAACATTGCTTTACCAATAATTTAGTTTCTTATACCTTAATTTCTCAAATACAACAATTTCCCTTTTACAGCGGAAGCTACCTGCCTACACTGAGATTTTAATCAGCTTGGAGAACATGCACAGGAGAAATGGAGGGCAAAATTAAAATAAAGTAAGAGCAGAAAGGTGTCAACATTTATTTTATAATCAGCTGTAAGTACAGTCAAAATATTTACAGAAAGGACTGTTTCACATCATATCCAGCCCATTCGGATGAAGAAAAATTTATTAGCAATAAAGCCAAAAGATATCCTTCTGGCATTCGGAAACATATCCAAGCTTACTTTACCAGAAATACTGAATAAGGTAAGACATGTAGGGAAAATTAAAGTTATAGTAAATGAAGCAACACTATTAGGAAAAATAGGGGCAAAATTTGGGGCGCTCAACCCGTCAGATATTAAAGAGGAAAAGCCAACTTCAACTTATGGATAGATTTGGAATAATTGCTCATGGTTAACAATTATGCCATTAGATATGCCCAAGACTTGTCTGTTTTTCTAATGGTATCAGTTGGTCGTTCTGCAAGCCATGCCACATCCTGAAACCACAACAGTTAAAATGATACTACACTCAAGCATTACAGATGCACTTTTTCTTACTGGAATTTGTCACTGTTGGGGAAGCTGTGATGAGTCTAGTTTTAGTTCTAGAGAAGGTTTTGGCTTTCCTGGTGATGCTTAAGTCCCTTGAACCAAGAAATATACAGTAGAGGGGGAAAGAACTCATTTTGAGAGGCCCAACTATTCAAAGAAAACTTGGGAAGCTTTTGGGGGATGTGGATTGGTTTAAGTGATGTCTATGTCTCCCTGAACATTCTTAGAATATGTTGATGTAATTAATGATTTTCTGCATTGACTTAGGACCAGGTTGCTAAGGAGAGGATTTAAAACTCATTCTTGCTTTAATGAATATCATCTACCATCCTTTCTGCTACCTTGTTTGAAGTGGCGAGTTACACTTCTGAGGCTTGCCAGGGGCTTAAAGGGTACAGTCAGTCATGCTCTCTGTTGTCAGCTTTAATTGTCTGCTCTGCACCAAAAACGTCTGATACAGTCAGGCTTTTCACTGGATACCATTTACATTAAATCTGTGATCGCTCCCTGTATGACTAATTTGGTCAATAATTAATATTTGGCATTTTTTAAATTAATACTATAATGAAGAGCTATATAGCCATTTCTCTGCCTATCTGACTTCATAATTAATTGTCAGCATTTTTAATTCCCTGTAATTAATTGATTTATTACATTATCTGTTTATGAGCTTAACTTACCTCATTAATAATTTTCTACTTTAAAAGTTTTATACATTGCTCCTCTGCATCACTATATCATCATTCAATCAGTTTTAGATATTATTGATCAATTCCAATATAATTGTTTCTCAGATTACTTGATTACTGTACCACTGCCAGCTACTAACTTCTTTCATTCCTGCCATTACCTTAATTTAGTTATATTCTCATCCTTGGAACACTTTAGCTCTTCCCAAATTTAGGCCTTTCAGATTCTTGCATTATTCAATAACACCATTCCTATTGAATCAATCATATCACACCCACAAAATTTGCTTCTACCAATCTCACTCCAGACATACTCCTCCACAAGATAATCGTCAGCCCACCCCAGCTAACAAAGATTTCTTCTCTACTACATTTCTGAACAAGCCTCACTTTTCCCTCCTGAATGACCTATTCCTCAGACAAGCACTGGCAGTTTCTCAATTGGTTTGTTGTTGTTGTTGTTTTAGTTTTATCTTTTTAAACCAGCTTCTCTACAATTGCATGGGGTTTTGACAGTTTTGGTTTTTTGTTAGGTTGTTGGTTTGTTTTTTTTTACAAACACAAAATCATAAAGGATCACATCTTGTATTTATCCTTTCTATAGTACACATACTCCTACCACTTTTGTAGGCTCTCTGTCCCCTCCCTTGAATTTTTATATTGAAGCTATTCCCAAAGCCTGCATACATGAACATACAAAAAACCCACAAGAAGTCACAAGTAGACCATCATGTTAAAAATATTACTGCTTGTCTATTAGCCCATGGTGGATTTTTGGATTCTGTAACTTGCTCAACTAAACTATCAACTGATATGGTGATGACATTCTAAAAAAATATTTTAGGCATAACATTATTTTAGAGATGCAACACATAAACTGCATCTTTAATATCCTCAGTTAGCATTGTTTTTCCAATAAAATCTCCCAATAGTGGAAAATATCTACCAAGTTATTCATTTGTTTGTTTTCAATTGCTTGTACTCCCTTGGGAGCAGAACTTCAAAAAATATTTGGAAAACTGAAAATGATCATGAAGTCATTTAGATAGCAGATTGGCACAAAAATTACATAATGCAATACATGAACCTAAGAGTCCCATGAATGGAGCACTCTGATTTTTAGATGCTATTATACATTACAATGCTTACAAATTAACCAGGAGGTCAGTTTGATTTACTTATAAAATATTCTTTCCTATTTCAGTTTTTCCACTTAAATATTGTCTTTTAAAATAAAGTGACATTCCACAAAAAAATTATCTCCTAATAGCTAAGAGCTTTTGGTGTATATGTTCCTTTTCCATAAAAGAGGGTATGATCCACCAAAGGAGTACTGAAACTTAGGTTGCAGTCACTTGAAAGAATGGTGGAAAAATCTGACAGAGCAAAATTGCTAAGATGTTGCCTGTGTATGCCCATATAAATATAATTTTATAACAATATTGTCATATTTTTCAATACAACAAGATTATTAAGTTAGTTTGCTGTTTAAAGTGCGAGTTGTTTAGGTATTTGTCTTCTGCTTTTCTTTAAAAAAAAAACAAACATGAATTTAACAATTCATTGTTGCACTGCAATGAAGAGTTAAATGTGGAAGAGTAAATCTGAACAGTACTTTCTGGCTATATGATTATGATTAGGCTTGCAAAACTAGACTCTTATAAGTGAGACATTATACAGATTAGTATGACAATGGCAAGGCTTACCTATGTTAGTCTAATAAGAAAAATACAAGGTTATTTCATATATTACCTGCTGCCTTCTTGTGTTTCATTTACTAAGGATACAGCTTTTGCAATTCTTAGAAAACAAGCCTTTTTTTTTTTTAATTATTACACAGCAACAAGGCTAGGAAAAATTGAGAGAAAAATTTATAATAAAGGCAAATGATACCTCTATGCAGCCCACCTACCCCTCAGACCTTTACCAAGGTGTATCTAATTTAAGAGTCTAGTCAATCTTGCTTCTAAACTATGTGAAGGGAGAGGCATTTCCAGAAGTGTGAGGAAAGGAAACCAGCATGCAACATGAAAAACCTTTAAAAAAATTCTGTCTAGCTTTGCTAAAAGCATCTTCCCTGGCCTGGACTAAACTGTCTCAGTTTGGAAATATTTATGCTCTGACACATAAAAGGCATAATTCATGTTAAGGAAGGATTCAAGTTCTACTGAAAATATACCTTCTTAAATCTTGCAGCTGCTGCCCCATATAAAATTCAGAACTCTGTTTCAGAAAAGATTAAGCAACTCCTCTGTCCTACTAATTCTTATGCTGATTACTAGGGGCAAAGTCTTATTGTTCTAGTTTCCTTTGAAAAATCCTTTTACTTTAAAGAGACTCCTAATAACCTTCTCTCTTGGTGCACATAGACCAGTGAATGAAGCACAGAAATTTTTTTTATTTGATTTGTAAAATATAATCAAACTTGCAAACACTGTATATATGTCATGGGGATAAATACAAATAGTCTTATCCTCATTTGAGCTGACCTAATTTACTTAGTTATAAGGAAGAGATTTTGATATAAAAAACCATTAAAAAATACCAGTACATTGGTGCTTAACATTATTGGGAGAACTACATGTAGTTGAAGGCATGCATTTTGGGTGAGACCTCAGTTCCTCCTTCTGCTACGAGTTTTCTTCATATTGTTGAACAAATTCCTTGCCTACACTGTTCTTCAGCTGCCTTCTCTAAAAGGCAGCTAATACCATTTCCCTTTTTGTCTGGTTTTCTTCCCTCTATCTTGTCTGGTTCACCTACACCTATTCTTCCATGTTTTCTTATTGATTAGTACCCAAATTATCACAGGACTTGAACCATGATCATCTAAATATCACCATTTTCTTCTTCTACATACATAGAACACTGAGAAATTTAGCTCCCTGCAAACCATTACTATAGCACTTTGCAAATTTGTTTTAAATGAGTAGAATAACATTTTAACTGCTTTTGTGTTTGCTGTTTTTATGATCAACATTCTTCAATTCTTCTGTATAATCACTGATTACACTCTAAAGTGAAAACTGTTAGAAGAGTTTGAGACTATTCTCCATCATGTCAGGCAGCCATATAGATATGTGAAAAATGCTACCATTTTTATTTGCCCTCAGAGATGTTAATTTCTAGTCTCTTCAGTCAAGGAAATTTAATAATGAACTGCACTTGTGCAGATAAAAATAAACTCCCTACTTTTATTTCCAGTTTATTAGTAGTGTTCCAACAATACCAGAATCTCACCATCAGCAACATTCAATAGATTCTAAACCACAAAGTAATAAGAAAGATAAATTACAAAGAAAAAATACATGTTTTTTTTATACATAGGAAATACAGCGTATACTATAGTCTGCTAATGCAGGAACTAGATTGTTTTAGAGAGCACTTTTTCTTCAAAGCATTTTTAACTTTCAATTTTCTAAATGTGAGATAGCTATTAAGCAATTTATTTCAGTATGTCCTTGAAAAACATTTTATTTGGAATAAAACACTCTGATGTGGGGTACAAGTCAAAATCCACAGCTAACAAGTCAATAGATATCCATGTAGTGAGACTAACAGAATTTTCAGTCTTGTAAATAGCAAGTCTTCTCCAACAAGATCAGGCACAACTAGGTCTTTTAGGGAAAAGGCACATGTATTTTCATACTTTAAGTTGTTACAGTTTGTTTCTGCCTTTGATTTTTAAAGCGAGAAAAGTACAGACAAATTATTTGGTTTTGGAATGACTTCCAACGATTTTTTTTAAAGGCTAAAAAGATTCTTGTTTATCCCTTTCTTTAACTAATAAAGAGTTCATATTTTCACAATGGGCTTATGGATCCATTTAGTGATGACTATGGAAATCATCACTAGAGCAATTATAAAGTCATTAACAGTAAAATTATGCCTTTACTGTCAGCATGAYTATTTCTCAAAACATTGCAAGGTTTTCCATGCAATATCCTGTACTTGTCATCAATTTCATCACATTCCAATAGCAAAAAAACCCAACCCTAAAATCAATTCTGCAGGCAGAAAAAAATCAAATCAATACAACAATTAAATCCACACTGGGAGACAGGAAATAAATGTGTTAGCCCAATAGCCTGAAAAATGTGCTTGAAGCAGTGCATCAAATAAAGCTTTTCTGTTCACGGTAAAATTGCAACTGAGACAGAGTTTCTCTTCAAACAAATTTTCTAGTCAAAACAGTTATCTTCGGTGGTAGCCGTAACCAATACTAAAGATGTTGCTCAGAAGTCTCAGGCTCCCATTGTAAGAGATATGGCTTTGAATCATAGCCAGCCTTTCACATTTGACTACATTAATCACATTTTGATAAAGTGAAAAGGGAAAACAATCCCCAAGAAGGATTCAGTCACACTATTATGAGCAGAAAATACTTTCACTAATAGAACAACAAAAGCAAGAAGAGATGCAAAAATTATTTTCCAGATACAGCACTTGAAAATTCTTCAAAACAAAAGCCTTTAGTCTAGTTTTAAAATACTCTGTCCTTCCCCCTCACCAACAGATGTTGGCTTCATAAAAATTTAAAATAATTACCAAAACACCATGGGGTGTAGGGGGGTTTTGCTTTTTTTAAATAACTCTACATATTTTTTGATAAGTGACAGTCAAATCTTTCCCCTGGATGGAGGATGAGGAAGAGAGGGCTTAGCATGTTTATCTTCATAGTGCTCAGTAAGGAACTTGCATTCCAAATAAATCTAAAATTTAATGCAGCAGGCAATCTGCCTTCAGTTATGTGGTTTCCTTTGAAGCCTCTGTAGCAAGTTTCTAAGCAGCTGCAGTGGGCTACAACTCAAGGAAAGGAAAACTACTCATCAAGACTGGTGTCTCTCAGACCACTGAATTCCTTGGTCTCATCAGTACAACTTACATCAAACAAACAGCAGATTTTCTTTCAGAGGATAAGACTGTGGTTTAAGAGGTTCTCTGTTAAGAAGTTTGCAAGATTAGCTGCCTGATAGCCAGGAACCTCTCTGTTGGTTAGCAACAGTTGGGGGAAAATATTTCAGGATTTATTCTACTACAAGAAAAAAAGCTYTACTGAAAACACATCTGGACTGAGAATGTGTCATGTTTGCCTTTTTACTACATTCCTAGTTTTATTGGATGACTTAAAACATAATCTTCCCAAAATTTATGTCAATGTGAGCTGAGATTTCTGGATCTTAAAAGGCATTTCTTCTTCCAAGAAGGTTTCAGAACCTGCAGTTATCTTAATATCTATATGGCAAGCCTATCTGAAGGAACAAAGCAATCTTGCCTTTCTCTTTGCCCATTCACTTTAGCTAGCAGCCAGTGCACACTAGAAATTGGGCTGGTGATTCTGTAAGGGATCCTTCCATCTCTGTGTCATTATGAAGGCAGTAACACTGTTTTACATCTTGTGTACTCTAGTATTGCTGGAAGTACAGAATTTATCTCTTTTTAGGYTTGACACAGAACAGGCATTCTGCCCTTTTACATCTTCCTTCCCCTCCCTACCCCCCTTCCCAGGTTCTTCTCTTTTCTGGACATTTTATTTACCAGATAAAGCCCCAAATCATCCCTGGAGCATACAGCTGCTTATAGGACAATAGATCAGAACAAAGTTGCTTATACAACTGTGCAGGACAAAGATATGTATTAAAGCTTCAGGTTTGACAAAGATTAAGTATTTCAAGCCCCAATACAAATTATAAGGAATTATAAGACTTCTTGTCACCATATGTCTTTGCATGTAAGGATCAGTCTTGCATACAGTTTAGATTGATGAGGATAATCAATACAGAAGACAAGGCAGTAGTTCACAGTGGTTCAAAGAGAAGTTGGAGGAGTTTTGARAGTGTTACGAAAGTGTTGCAGTCTTAAAGAATAGGGAAAATGCCAATGGAAAAAAGGAAAAGATTAGTGTGTTGAACAGGATCCTACATTTAAGCAAGAAGAAAAGAGTATATTGTTCAGATCAGCAGGTAGAGAACATACAGCCACAAAGTGAGGACTGGATTCAAGAGTAACATCCAAGTCCCACTGTTTACTCATTAAAAAAAACAAACCACACCACATACACACACAACACATTCTACAGCTACTTGAATGCTTTCTCTGAAGTGTAAAGACAAAAAAAGAACCACCCCAAAACCCCATACCACCCACAAAAACACCCAAACACTTTGATATAGAAATTCTCTAAATAGCCTACTGGATATATTTCCAGACACCCTTCAGTAGACCAGACCATTTTTTTTTACCTGACCTCAAAACTGTTTAACATAGCTTTCCTCTTTTACTATATTTTATTTCTCTTATGATGGACTTTATATCAGTGTGAGTGCTTCTTGCAGGAACAGTTGCAGTAAACAGTACATTGAATCTTGTTGTGTTTAGATGAGGAGGCTCCAAATACCCCATTCAGGCAGATTCTCRGCAAGGAAGGTCACCCCTCCCCATCCCTTGCCGTCCGTCCCATCCCCAAGTTATGCTCAAATAAACAAGCTATAGGGTGTCCTTCAGAAGTAAGTGCCAGTGTAGCATCATCTGTCCACCTGTAGAAATTATGAATCTCTTACAGTGATGATGGAGTTGGTAACCCATATTCTTTTTCAGAGTCGGTTCCTATTTATAGGTTATATAGGTTTTTCAGCAAAGCCTCTTCAACATCAAAACCTCTTCATCCATCAAAACAAGACCATGAACATGACTTATTTCCTTCTTAAATGAATAGATATTGAATAGATTATAGGCATGTCTGATGTTATCACTTCAGCCCACATACAGGTAGAGTTTCCTGGCTTTGTTTTTTCCTTCATACATCCAGCCAACATATTGAGATRTCTTCAAGAACAATAATCTATCACAGTGTCCCAAAAAAAAAAAAAAGCAGCATGGTCTATTGGAAAATGCACACACTGGGCCCTAGGGACTGACTTTACTTCTTAGTGTGCACTGTCTTTTCGATATCTGTCAGAAAAATCAGTCCATCCTCCCTCAGCTTCATTACTTCTGCAAAAGGAAGGGATGATAATTTTTAAAAAGTTTTGAGGTCAACAGTTGAAAAATGCAGTACATTAACTAGCCAGAGCTAGCTACCTGTTCTTCTAGTCTCCAAAGCAGTCTTAGTATTTTCCCTCTCAAACCATACAAGCTTTTGCAAAYATGGTGCACTCTAGTCATAGCCTCACAGGCTTAACATCTAGAATTTTTGCCCTCTCAAAGCAGGAGAGAAAAATATTTTCTTTGGTGACCACTTGTTTTGCTGAGCCCTTAAGCAAGTTGATCAGAAAATAAGTGAACAAACACAGCTCTTATGCATTTCCCCCATCACAAGGACAGGAGTCCTTAAAGATCTGTATTTGCCCAATTTTTATTGTGACATAGGGGTGGGTGGCTTATTATGGAGTTTTTCTGGTTGCTTTTAATGTCTCTCTAGTTTACTATTATCTGATGACCTTTRTTTAGAAAACAAAATTAGAAGCTTCATATCTACTTTTTGCCAGGACTTGATGACAAACCTTGCTGTGTGCACAGTAATAATTTCTCCTGTCACACATCTTCAGGTTTGTACACATGCAGAAGATTACATTTCCAAGCAGTTCCAAAGACAGCTGATCAATATATAATCCACTAACAATGATGTATTTAATTTCAGGGAGAAATGTTTAGAATCAGTTTTCTGACTCAAAATCCTTAAGAGCAAAATTTGTCTATATTCAGCAAGAAGGCCGCAGGAATTAAAGCACAACCAGAATACAGTTTCATTCCCATAACATTCTTAGTCATGTCATGACTGTTAATGTAACATTCAAGACTTCAGTGTTGAATCACAGAAGTATTGTAATAACCTATTTCTATGTAAGGCATATCTTCTACCTGTTGTCAGTCAGAACCTATTCTCTCCACTCAGTTTCTTTCTCTCAATTAATCCCGCCAAAAGAAAAACAGCTTCACACAGTCACACACGCAAATGCACGCATGATATATAAATGCTCTAATTAACGTCTCATTACTAATTCTTCCACTAGTACATTAGGTGACAACTAACATCCAGGTGAAGGGTGCTTCATTTAGGTTTTGCTATTTTGTTACTATTTACATGAAGCAAGTGCAGGTGACGATTTAACAACAGGATAAACTTGTAGTTGCCACATAACCCAAAAGATGCTCTAGAAATAACAGCAACATAATGACCTTAAGAACACTTAACCACCCATCCACTGTGAAGCAGCAATAAATACATCTAGCTCATCCATCTTTCCTATGTAGTGCTACATAGTTTAATGACTTTTCCAGAGTTTCTCACACTACTGGGATTACAACAAGTCATCTCATCTAGTGAGATTAAGAGCTACATAGCTAAGCCATTTTTTACCTGCAGGTGTGTACCACTTTCCTTTAAGGTAAGATACCACTTTGCTTTAAAGTAAGGTTGACAGAATAGATTTGCACTATCTACAAACACACCTTACAATACATTTCCCTGCAGTAACTACTATTAAGTGGCCGTGGTTGTAGATAATATCACCACACATGTAGACCAACATAACTCCCTATCACTACTTACTGCTAAATGACAATATTTAAATATATTTGATTACCTGCAAAAGCAGTATCCAATTTTTTCAATGCCAGTGCAAACACTTTACAATTAGACCTTCACTGAAGTTTGTTATAACAGGACTGTAAGAGGTTTGATCTACGTCAAAACTTTAGGACTTTATCTGAACCTAATTCAAGTTTCCTAGGAGTACAACATGGATGGCAAATTTAATCAAAAGCAAGTCCCATTCTCCCCTCTAGCTAAAAACCATTTGAAAACAAACAAACAAAAAAACCACTGAAAACAGTCACCTTCTCACCAAGTTGTGGTAGAGGAGCTGAGTTCCAACTCGAACAAGGAAGGAAAGACAGACAAATGAAACATGAGGAGAAAGCCACCATTTGAATTTGTGTTGCAAGATTTTATCCAAATGTATATGTGACTTGTATTATTCCTTCTTAGTCCTACATGGACAAAAAAAAAACATTTTAAAATTCATAGATTTTTGGATGAGCTTTTCTGTTGTTTTGAAGTAAATCGGTTCAAAGTTTCTCAAAGTATCACTGGCACTGAAGACAATAGCACCATCTCTTCTGCTGTGCTAGCATAGCCATGGGGAATACTGTTAATACAGTAACTCTTTAGTATATATATTAGTTTAGACAGTCTCCCACACAGAATTTTTATCCTAATAACAATAAACCAGCAAGTTCACCACTGTGTGAACCTGGAGCACTTTTCAGAGAAATGAGTACATTTTTCATGACCTCCTATATTAAAACAACACTAGTTACAAGACATATCAATCTTGATGAGCCATAAAAATCCATATTTTATTAATTACTGTAATTTGTGGTTTAATATGTACAAATGCTCCTTCTCCTCTTGTATCCCTCAATATGGACATGCACCAAGTAATATGCTAGTTTAGGTTTTATTTGTACTGTAGAGGTATTTAGAAACCTCAGTAAAAGTCTGCTTTCAAGTTATAGTTAATTCTGATCATTCCAAGTAAATTGCAGTAACTTATTTTAGAGATTTGGGAAGAAACACACAAACCAGTCAGAGTTTAGAGTCCAGGCTAATTGTCCAACATTTCATGAATGGAACAATAACTCCAGATTAAATAACAAAGTCAAATGAGGGTAAAATAAAAAAAAAAAAAATTACTTTACGATTAACAACTTCAATATAATATACATTTATTGGAGAGTATTAAGCCAGTTAAGCAGTTTTCAAAGTTTGTTTCAACTGAATGCATTAGTCCCCTGGCTGCTGGCAAGTACTCTTTGGGTATTAGCATATTCTTTTGTATCAGTATGAATCTACTTAAAGCTTTAACTGAATCTCACTTTAGAGTTAGCATTCATTTTCTAAAATGGAAACTACTTTTTATTAAGATTAATTATTATATATGAGGTTCAATTTCTTGTATTGAGAAAGGTTCAAAAGAAACATGTTCTAGCCAAGACTGGGAAGAGAAGAGTACAATATCATATCATTTCCTAAGCAGAAGTAGTACACCTTCTCTTTTATCTTGATGGTACTGCTAAGACAGCTCCTGATTTCATTTAAAGTTTATACCTCACTGGGTAGTAGCACAACCACTCATGGTAATTTTCTGTTTAGCTGGCTGGGATGGATTTTTTTTAATTATTATTATTTTTGTGAGTGAGATGTCCTTTGTGAAAAAGCTATGTGAAAAACCTTCAGTTAAAYTCAGGTTTATAATCAAAAAAATAGATTATATTTCCAAATTTGTCTAGTAATCAAAAACCAGTTCAAAAAGTTCAAAACCAGTTCACTATTTTATCTGGTTTTTAAATGAGGAACATTATAGAGAAGGAAAATGCTTCTTGATCACCTTTAATTACTGTTTTGTTTCTCTCTCACTCTCCACCGCCTTCCTTTCCCAAAATCAGGGAAGTCAATTCTGTAGAAGTATGTCTATTTTTCATTACACACAACAAGTTAAAACATATTCCAGAGACAGCTACAGTAGCCATCATGGATAATTCACATAATATGCATTTCAAACTCAGATGTTACTCCCCAGAGTGACTCTGAGACACTGACCATATCATCATATAAACTTGAGCATGAACTTCGGAAATGACAAGCATATAAGGCTTCTTTCTCCACCTTCAGACATTTCTCCAGTATGCATTTGCTGTAAATGTCAGAAAATACCGTGATTTATATACACARCAAAAAAGGCCATCTCTCACCCAGCACTCAAAGTATTCATTAATATTAGAATTAATAGAAAAAAAACCCACAACATATGCAGATTAGTTATTTCATCACATCTAAATAAACCCTATCTTGACAATTTTAACTCAAGAATTAGATTCTAAACTACATTTATTTTAATTTGTTAAATTGTTCTGCAATATTTACCTAGGAAATTAGTAAGATTTCACATTTTCAACTGTAACTGTATGTTAAAAGAACAGAGAAATAATTCATTGATTCAGTGCCATAATTTTGTATTTTATTCAGAGAATTTTTTAAAGCATCCTTGACTATTTCTCAAAGATTACTAGATGCTAACCTGTGGCTGGGCTTGCTGGGGGATACATCAATAACTTTCTTTCCTTATCTCATGGCTTGATTAAGTAAATAAAATAACTACATTAAGAAAAACATTGCAGAGGTCTGTTAGGTTTCTTTTCTGTATAATTCATGTGTACAAGTGTTCTTTTTCCTAAGCTACTAAAATGAAGTATAAACATTTTACTTCCCAAAGTGTTTTAGGTATTTGTAACACATGCTTTGTACTCAATCAGTGAATTACTGTACTATCAAACAATATCTCAAAACTGTCCCTAGCCACTAGGCTCCTTAAATTTCCCAAATAAGTGTGACACACTGTAAACTGCTCTTTTAATACTTGAGGCTATTCCAAGARTCCCACATACATTCAGAAATCATAATACACTGTATGGACGGTTCATTTCCTTGCCATGAAACACAGGAGTGAAATTATTCATAAGAATTTCTTGAATTTAAAATACCTGTTATTGACAAACCCACATGAACTGTCAAAAGTTGAGCCTATTTGAAAGCAATTGCTTTAAAGAGCTTCACAGAGGAAAACAGAGATTGGATGGGAARGTAGCAAACCAAAAAACCTCACAAAAACTGATAGAAGAAAACCAAATGAACCAATGCTTGAAGAGTTTAGCATAATATTAAATACACTATAGCATACTGTATCACAATGTCATTTTACATAACTTTTCAGACACAGAACAGCTTTATRTTTATTTTCCATTTCTGCAGGATTAGTTTCTCTATATTAATGAAAGACTTCTTGTGGTTTTTAGATATATGTCAAAGAATCTCCAAACGTTAGTTTAATGCATCTGGAGACAATAAGCTCAAACATGTTGGACAAAGTGTCAGTAAAGAGTTAGACAGACGATTAGGCATCAGAAACTGGAAAGGTGCTGTGGGATCTTTTAATTTAAGATTATTAATTTAAGTCTAACCAATTTCTACATGCATGGAAATTAAGACACTTCAATTAGAATTCTACATTTGTAAAATGAGAAAAGTCTTGCTGGATTCTTGTACAAATTACAGTATTGCAATAGCATTTTTCACCTTTCTTTGAAGTCTSAGAGAACCTAAGCATTTTAAGAACAAGTAAACTTATCTGGTCCCCTTTCTGCTTAAAAAAACCCAACCAACTCCTTAAGGGGACTAGTATGGGGTTGCATATTCTGCTTTCCTAAAAGCAAACATTTGCTGTGATACCATAGGACAAATTAACACAGAAACAAGGCAGTAAAGAATTTCATGGACTATGAGCAACTACTCCACCAGAGTAGACACTACAACATATAATCTTATTCATAACCTTAAATCAACTGCCATATTAAATATTGTCAGGATTTCCCTGCACAATACACATTCACACAATCTACTCCCAGCAGCAGGCCCTTTAAATACCTTAGAAACAATCTCTTGTCCAATTTCATTAATCACTAGGTTATACTCATTCATATTCATGAAGTATTGCATTGATAGTTAATAGATTTTTTCCCCCTCCCTAGTTACCCCAATTTTCTGAGGATTCCTTTTCTACAGAAGAGTTGTTGCCCTTTTTCAGCATTGGCTTTAGCTGGCCATGCCACACATCTTTTTCTTATGAGATGAGCTCCTCCAATCTCCCAATTTCTGTTTGCAGCCATCATTGCACTTACTACAGCTCAGATGGCCACACCGCAGACAAAAAGGTTTGATGACTTTTATGTAGTGTCAACACCACCACCTCTATTTCATCTGATACTCGAATTTCTTTTGCCCTTCCTGCAGCTGCATCACATATTTATTTTGGGTTCACCTATCATCACACTCAGGCCTGTCTGGTTTAATTTCACAGTATAAGCCCCAAATAAACAGCAGAAATTCAAGAATTAGTTTTTAAATTCATGTCCTTGCCTTTTGTACTGTTAAGTCTATTACAGTCCTGTAGTTCACCTGAGACAGATTATACACTAGCAAATACCGTAATCACACACCTGCTTTCTCCTGCAAAGAAAATAACGTAAAGCAAATCCCAGTAGGGATCCTTTAAACTCCGTCAGCAACTTCACGCCTACACACTTCTTCCTTCAAGAAAAGTTTTGGTGACCTCACAGTGAATCCACTTCATACTTACCAGTTTTTCTATTAATCCTTTTCCATCCTTTATGACACCTCATGAAGTGTTATTCACATCAGTTGATTAGTATTTGCTTTATTTTCCACCCTCCCCCACACCCCTGATTAGGTTGGCATGACTTACAGCCAATAAACCTATATTAAAGTTGGAACTTACTCTCCATTTACCTTCAAAACTTTCCCAAATTTAAGGTCATTGAATCCCCTGTAACAATAATAACATCCCATTATAACAATAAAGCCTATCAGTGTTACATTTCATTGCAAAGTTAAAAACATAAATAAATCACTAACCAGGTAATACTAGATGTTCTGCAAAACCACAATGTGGATCTTATTTCTACAGCTTTAGAAAAGCATCTGGCATTTCAAGTGTTTAAACTCAGAATTGTGATTATTTTACCTGGAAATGTTGCTGTCTCAGGTTCACAAATAGACTGTCTCCTGATATTTCCTCCACTGCTCTTTTGAAAGCATTGTGAATTCAAGTATTAGCCTCTCAAGATTCTAATAAGTAAGCACCTGACTAAAGCTAGAGGGTATTAAAAAAAAAAAAGTCATGCATGAAGTGTATCACTCACTTACTATTTAAAAAGAAAATGAACAGAAATTACTTATAAGGCAGATGGTTATTTACACAGCTAAAGAGGTCTACAGTGTTAGCTACTGCCTACCTGCAGAGTTCTATTTTTCTTATTATTTTTGCTTTATGGCAACCGTGGTGTGCCAATTGCGTTGTTGTTTTCCTAGAGACCTCAGTAACACTCCGAGATCTGACTGGTTGCAGTGCTTATGAGGTAAGGAAACTAAGAACTGGTAATGTCTGGTTCTGTTTCCTGCTGACCACAAGCTCCTGCAGTTGTGCATGAAATGGATACAGCTGATGAAGCTATTTCTAAACCATTGTTTAGCAAAACAAATAAGTAATGAAATAGTACAGAGGCAAGTTAATATTATGGGGGTTATTAAATACTTCTGCACATGCAAAAACTGGGGAGATATAGAAGAATTGAATTTTTAGTGCTTTATTTGGTTTTTTTACACACACACACAAAGTAATTTGCAAAATAGCCTCAGCAGAATACTCCAAGCTAAGCAGTTTTATGTTTACATATGAAGACGACTATCAGGTGGCAGATGACCTGTAAATGCTTSTTGCGAATAAGTTTAGTAACATACTCCTAGTACACAATGTTCTAAGGCTCAGTTAAGACTTTAAATTAAGAACAGGCAAATCAAACTATACTTTGAAGTAACATCCCTGTTGATACTATCAGACTTTTTTTGCTGATTATACATACTTGATGAAACAAGCACATGCAACAGTTTTGGGGTATGTGAATGAGCCAGATTTGAAAAAGTTAGAGAGTATATGTCATTCGGAATAAAGTCATCGTCAGCTAAGACTACTGACGTGATCCTGAAAACATCCATCAGATATCCTTTTTATAGTAACTTCTTTTTTGTTACTGCTCAGTCCAGAAATGAAAGTGCCAGGCAAGGCAGAGAGGTAATACTTTCATGGTATCATCTGCTGCATATAAGTTTCTTAGTGTCAGGTACTTCTTTAGTGTTCTCTTGTCACAATATTTCTAATTCCTGTTAACGAGCTCCAGATGGCTCACTACAAGTACCATCAAGGTACCAGGACAGTGCGTACTGCCTCAAAAGGAAGTTAAGCTTCAATTAATTGCTAGAGGATTTTCCATCCATAAGGTTGCAAACACCTTTGTCATTCAAATTATTTTCCTGAATCATTCTGGACTACCATTTTTTAAAGGAGTGACCAGAAAAGAGGAACCACCAATATGATACTATTTTACCATTTGCTGGAAGATACTTTGTAAGAGATCAAAGGACAAAGCATTTAATTGCACACTTCCTTCTGCATAAATCAATCAACCCTATCATGGTTAAGACCCTGTGTCAGACTCCAGGTAGTGTCAGCAAAACATACCCAGAAGAATCAGCAAACCAGATTAAGGTAAATTCAACTTTTTCCTGGTGAGAAACTGAACTGTATCTCCCCCAGAAAAGCAGCATTCAGTCCTTTGATTGTTCTGTTCCTGAGGAAGTTTCCCTTATTTATTTATTTCTAAAAAAGTATTTTATTGAGGAACTGTCAGTAAGAAAACAGCCTTGATATCATTTATCTTCTGACAGTAAAAAAGTTTAAGACAGACATTTTCTGAGAAAGACTTTTGGCATTTCAAATTTGTCACCCTTAGCAAAGGGGAGTTAGATCCTTTAACAGCCTGTCAATCCTGCAACTTTCTGACCACTCTTAGGTCTGTGCTGTCTTAAGACACTCGTGAAAACTACTGAAGGGTTCTACTTCATGTCTGCTTAACTTTAAAACCCTCAAAGAGCTAAAGGTCTACTGTGTTAAGGAAACAAGGAGACAGAAGATACCCCTTCACCTCTTGGACCTTAGAAGTACAGCTCTACAGTTTTGTGAAGACCTTCAGAGTCCTGCTAAGCACTACTAGGAAAATGTTTTGCAGGACATCAGAGTTGACATACCTGGAAAGGTGAGCATGTTGCTATTCTTGCCCGTATTCATGCAACTATGGTAATTAAAGCATGATTAAAGAAAAGGAGAGTCATCTTCTCCATTCCCCGCCCCCCACCTCAAATGTCAAGCACAAAGTCAAGGACTAGWTGTTACTGAAAACATACTCTGCTAACCATAATAAAAACCTTGATGTTCTAGTTTTCCATTGACTTTACCAGAATTCCTTTTCCAGAGCAGAAAATAATAAAAAAAGGTCAGAAAATTGTATTTGTTCACTTGTTTATAAGAGCCCATTCATAATGGCTATTCTAGACCTGAGGGAATGCCTGTTGATAAGTTTCTTTAAGATGTAAATGCAGCATAAAAAAAGATGTAAGTGATGTTTCCTGACATGCCAATATATGTTGTCTTTTCAATTACACGCAGCTTGAGAGCCTTGCAGCTCAGCCATCGGGCACCCAAGAAAACCATAGTTCATATAAAGTTCATGCTCTCTAAGCCCTCAAAAGCCTCAAACTACAAAAACAAGTAAAACAAAATGAACTCAGATATGAGCATGCCTTATTAAATAACCACATGATATTGTCAACCTACCCCTCTTCTCTTGTTTTTGTTTATGACCCCCTACTCGCCATGGCTTGTTCAGTTTTGATGTGYAAGTTCTTTAGGGGAGAAGAAACATTCCTTAGCTTGCCAGCTCTGGTGCCCAGCTTCCTTGGTAAGTGCCCAAACAGAATTAAAAAGAAAAAAAAATAAAAATCCCTATTGTTTGATTATGACTTGGAAATAAGCTTCTACAATTTTATTTAATTAAATGTGTGGAAGCTTACAAAGGGAAAAGCTTATGTTAGCGTGTACACGCTAGTTAGCAAAGGACAATATTCCAGTGAAAGCAGATGGTCTACAGCTTTCTTTATATGTCAGGAAAGGATTTTTGTCCTGTGTAATCTTTACCACAATCTACATATGTGTAAAACATCAAGTTACCTTTCTACCCCAAGAATTTTACCTCCTACAGTACATTAGCTAACATAAGTAGATACATGGTTTTTCTTAGGAAAAACTGCTGTAATCACTGACACAAGCAAGCTAGTTCATAGTAAAAGCGAATAATACATCCATACTATATGTAATTTCAGAATTTTAATATTTAGGAAACAATTGAAATTAGAACAGCACAGATATCAAAATCTTATTTTGCCAAGAATTTTGATATTTCAAAATTCCTAATTCCAAATAAACCTAAATATTTATCATGTGGYATATCCGGGTTCACAGAAAGACTACCTGGCAAAGGCTCTAGAAGCCTAAACCAGTCTGGTAGACTGGCTGCAAGGGAGAAAGACGGCCAAGTTCCTGGGAAACCTGTCTGGCATGTGGCTTACCTAATGGAACTTCTGGGTCAGTTGTGCCAAACTGGAAAATTTCAATGAAAAAGAAAGTTTGCAAGGTTGTTCCCATCCCACTGTTCTCTCAGATAATATTAACCTCAACAAATGACAGGCAGTTCCCAGGAAGGATTTTTTTTTCCATATATAAAGCATTTTCTTTATGCTTTCTGTGAATTGGTAGATTTGCATGTGTGAAATTTTCTACATTCCTGCACAGTAAGGGAAAGATGAAGTTTAAGTTCACATCACTTTTTCTGCTAGATAGATGACCTCTATGTTCAAAATCAGACTCATATATTGCTCATGAATTTGAATTTCGAGCAAAAGGTACGTAGTGCTTAATGGTAGTTTTATTAAGTTTTCACAGATATTATCAGCATGATTTCAAATGGAAGTCAACACATAAATGCAGTCTGAATATAACATTACATAGGAATAACAGTAACAGAACAATAACATTTCTTTCTGAAGGCTGGTCTAAGGACAACAGTGATGAATACAAATCAATCGTTAATTTCTGCCAGATTTCACCCACACACACACAGAAAACACCATTTTGTTAACACATCAGCAGGACTGTATTTATCTCAATAAATTTAATGAATTTACTTAATCAACCATGACATCTCAGTGATCTYCCTATATCAAATTCCTCTTTTAGCAATACTATCAGATTTCCATCTCCTACTCCAGATAGCGTTCAGTCACATCATTACAGCATGGTCACGTAGTATATAAGACTCTTAAACAATCATTTACTAAGTTAAAAAAAGTTACAGCTATTTTGAAGTGAATAATGTTCCTCTGCTCAAAAAATGAATAATAACTTCTGACAAACTGATTTGCCTGATCTTCATATATTCTGTTTTTAATCTCTGCTACTTTCTGCACCTCCAGACAGACATAATTCTTGTTATATACTATATAGTCTTTTTAAGCCAGTTGCTACTTCACGGTGAAGTCTTGTTCGAAACCTCAGGCCAGAATGCTGCATAATAGCTCAGGTTTTTTTGCTACCAAGAAATCCAGCAGCTAGCACAAGATAAATCTGCCCAGAGAAGGGATTTTACAAGTGGTGACACACATCACTAACCTATGTGTTCAGTGTTTCATGGAACTGTATGATGGACCCTAATATCATTTCTCAGAGTGTCTCTGACACCAGAATGCTTTCAAAAAAAAAAAAAAAAAAAAGAAAAAGGTCTTTCAACAGGTTTGGAACAGTTGTATATAAATCAGATGTCCTACCCAACTTCAATTAATGCAGCCAAAATATTAATCCCAGACAGTTTCTCTCTCAAATGCAACCTTTCCCAAATCACATCTTGTTTCAGCAAGAGTCCAAACATCTAAGAAAGCATAGGTAGAGCAGCTCAATGTAATAGACTGCTCGATTAACCATAGTGCACGCTTTTCTGACTATGTAGGTTTGGCAAGTACTTCCCAACCTTTAGGGGCCACTATCTGGGCTGCTCAGCTACATCACACCCCAGTGTCCGATTCCTACTGAACAAACCTGTCTTTAGAATTAATAATAAACATTTACATATTTTCAAATTCCTTGATTTTTTTTTTAAATAGTTTGACTGTTCTAATTTCCTATGACAGTGTAGCTTATTTCCAGAGATTCATTCAGTTTTATTTAGTTAACTAAAGGTTTTATTTTCGACAAAATGGATGGATACATCTAAACTGTTATTTCACAGAGCTCCGGGGTGTGGGGGGAGAACACATGCTAAAACCAAAGAAGATTCTTTGCAGGAATAACGTTTACAATTTCATTCTAGAAATTACCTAAAACTAGGAGGTTGAAATTATCAACACATAACTTCAAAGCTATATATCACTATTGCTATAACACACCCCACTTATGCTGCTTAAAGGTTGGAATGAAAACAAAAAAAGCTGGTTTTATTTAGCTCTTAGAAGCTTTTGCCGTCATGTGCCATAACTTTTTTTGGTTCCAACCAACAAGTAACCTCCTATGCAAATGACATTTGGAAGCATGTTAATGTCAGATACTGAAAGGAATGAAACAGGTATTCTGGAAAGAAATAGTGTTCAAACATGATATAAAGTAATTGATTCTTTGCATGAAGATTAATGAACAATAATCTACATCATAGACAGGGCATACACAGAGTAAAGAAAATTTATTTTAAGATTCAGAAAAAATGCATAATTTTCCCAAAAGCTCATATAGTTAGTTAATAACTGCCTGGATAGCCAATCTCATGCTATAATTACCTCCAGCTAAATTCATTCCATCATAATTGACTTAACAGTCAATTTCATAATTTCTTATTTCAAAATTGAAATGGAACATACTTGACTGACCAGCAGTCATTATAAAAAATTATGCCATTGTTTAAAATGTTGAGTGAACCAGAAATTGTGAATTAACAAAAGGCTTTTGTTAATTTGTTAAAGGCCCTAAAAATTACAAATTCAGTACTACCCGAACACCAAATTCATCACATGAAAAATAACATTAAAAATGATTTATATAGTTTCAACTTTCCTGAGAAAAGTTTCTAAATTAGATGTATCAAAAGGACCAATCACAAACCGAAGTTACAAAATCTATCTTTATACACTTTTCAGAATCAGGAAATTTAGAAAGATTGAAGAAAAAACATTTTCTGACAACAACTAGAGATAGAAAAATGCTTGTTGGGGATTTGTTTATGAAACAAATTATGAAACTGAGCATTTCCTGCTAGGAAGCATTTTCAAGTCATTACATTTGTAGACAGCATCTTACAGATTTGGACTGTAAGTTGCCTAGGGCACCATTAAGGCCACCACAGTCAGAGCACCCGCTCCCTGACCTATTTCTGCTATTTTAACTGCAGAAAGCAAAGGGTCCTCTATCACACGAGAATGAAATTCAAGCACTTTTAGTCAGCAGAAAGACAACCAAAGGCCACAATATTTAAAGTCTCCTTTTAATGGCACCACGTCAGGGCTTTTCAGAGGAAAAGTCTGTATGCCTATTTTTTAAAGAAACCTCTGGAAAGCCAAGAAATTTATACCAGTTATCCTCTTCAGTATTACATCTGGTGCAAGATTGCTAAGCTCTTGTAGTGAGATACTAGCAAGTATGTATAGTGATTTCTTTTTGGTAGTGGAGGAAGATCAGCTTTTACTGCTATACTTTTTAACCGGGCAGCTTTTCTTGTTTTCATTAGGAACATGCCTGTTCAGGTTAATAGTGTTAGGTATGCTGCTAGTAGGAAATTGTTCCAAGTGAGCAACTTAATCGCCCCACATCAGCCTACTCAAATTGCCGATTGAAACATCCACTCTCCTCCTCCAGAGGGATCTTGCTATGGTGGAAGTGTCTCTTCTGCTGGTTCTCTGGCTACCAGACACTTGGTTACAGGACTTGACTAATGAGACATGTAAAATACAAGTCCATGCATCTCTGAGTGGATGTGCACCTCTTCAGGAAACAAAAGGTTTTGATTCAGGCTTCCCCCCCGCCCGCAATCGATGCTCTCTCTTATAACAGGTACAGTGTTGACCATTGCTATTCACTGACAAATAAAAGAAAAAAGGAAGGAACAGGTTCAGTCAGCTATTTGGTTGCTAGGAAATGGTAACATAGGTAGTGGAAATTTAGTCCACTTTTAAAATCTTGTGGATAGTCACTGGGTTTATTTCTCTAAACCTATAAATGTTTATTTCAGCACAGAAAAGGAGGGGAACATAAGCTTGTGTTAGCATTAAGTAATGACCTTAACTGTTACAGCATCCTACTGCATGACACAGATTCAGAAATATAATTGATCTAACCTAAGCATTCATTCAAGCAGTATTCACTTTTGTCTTAGGCATATTAAAAATATTACAGATCTCTAATTCCAAAKTTTTTTTTTAAATCGTTGTTTGATACCACAGCTGCTTTGCTTTATCACAAACATGCAGTCTCACAATTGTTCTCTCACCATTTTCACATTGGGCAAGCATTTTGTCAGGTTCCTCATACTATAATGTATTAGTGTGCAGAGAGAATTGGAGAGTACAGCTATTCATTTACTTCTTTACACAACTAAAGAAAAAGAGTGCTACAAATTAGCAATGATGGATACATTCTATATCCTGACCTACATGAAATAAGAACTAGTTATGTAATTTTTTAAAATATTTACTTCTCCCTCTGGACCGTTACCATAACCTAACAGAATGAGGTCAGAGTTTGAACTTACTCTGTTCTTGCCATTTAGGCCATACATGTGATTTGAGTTCCAGACGCCTCAATAAGAACAAACCAGCAGGCCAACCTTTCCTTTTGTTATAAAATATACACCTTTGAAATGAGAATTTACCAATTACTATGGAATGGAGCAATAAATATTATTTGGATTAAGAACAGCACCTGAATCATCTACTGAATTACATCTGAGTCAAGGTGAAAGAGACTCACAAAAAACTCATCAATTGCTGTTTTCCTTCRGACTGATTACTCAGTCCAAACACACCCATGTACCATTCCAGATAATTTCCAAACCACTCAAGCATCAATACATAACACAGGCATATAAAGCAATTATAAACTTGGATATAGATTAGCCAAAAAACTAAGAAGCTGCGTCTACTATCTCAGTTCTCTTCACAATCTGTGCACATGCCAGTGCTCACATCTAAAGCCACCACTGCCCACCACAGCCCTTGCCGTCAGTAAGTGAAATTAGAAAAGTAAGGAATACTTCCTTAAAATTAAACAAGTGCTGGTAATGAAAGTAGCTGTGATAGCATGAGTACTAACATCCAAATTTTAAATACAGTGTAGGTATTCTAAAATCCATCTCTCTGTCAAATATACTTCCTTCCCAGCCCACTCATACTGACTTGTTGATATAAATTACACAGACAACTTGTGTGCAGCTCTTGCCTCTATAAATTATTCAGCTGCCACAGTAAACAATTAGTGTTGAACCCCTTCATTATAAGGGGAATATGTTTTTCTGCTCCTTATCACCATCTCTGGAAGCAGAAAATGAGGTGAACCATGCAGCCCATGTTGTTCTTGCCACGAAGTCCCAGACACAATTCCTGCATCTCATAACACCCTGGAGAAGTACTCTGCAGCCCCTAGGATAGTGAGAAGAATTCATTTATTTTGTGAGGATGGTTTCTGTTCAGAATATTTCTACAGTATTAAACACAAGGTTAGACTTTTTAAATACTTAACCTTACCGGGTCAGTCCTCCCATTTGTGAAATCAGACCACACTCTGGTGAGAGTTACTTTATGATGGGAAAGAAGGAGCTGTCTCCATTGCGGAAATACCTTCAGTACCGCATAAGGTGGCAAGAAACAGCTGGGACTTTGATTTTTCTGCCTTAAGGTGTACCAGATACCAAGTTCAAAGATGCTCTCCTAGCAGGGCACTGCAGCTCCACGCTGCCCTTTTTACAAGGGGATGGCAAAATAAGGCAGTCTTACAGACTGAACTGATTCTCTTGAGAAACTTTGTTTCATGGAATGGGTGCATGAAGAATCTATCACGGATGACAACTTGACAGCTAGTCTGGATGCACAGTCTTATGCTTACCTTGCAAATGTAGGATTTTCCCTCTCCCCGTTAGCTTGCATTTATTGGGGTGGGGCTATAGCACGAACTAAGCTCATGCACACAGATAACTCCTTCAAAGAAGTTATGATAAAAGTGCATTGTTAAATTTATTCTAACTTTATGTATGCACTAACAGTCCGAGTCTCATTAATCTCAGGCATCTTTTGTCAGAAGTGTCAAACTGTCAYAAACAGTCCTCAATAAACTCCTACTGCCCCTGCTAAGTAGGTGTAAATTGAGGCTTATGTAGCAGCAAGAACTGCTGCATAAGTACTTCTATTAGTGAAAGCACTGCATGCAAGTCACTAGAAATTATTATTGTAGAAAGCCTTGCTACAGATATCTTTTTGTCTACTAGCACAGCTGCCAACCATGCCATATCACCCTTCCTTTCCTGGTAGCTGCATATCATTTTAAAACATACAAAGCTGCGGAGGTGATTCTGTTAAAAGAACAGGGAGAGAGGCTATGTTTTGTACTCTTCACACCAAATTTGGTATTCCAGTATGGATGGACATGTGGCAGGCAAAAGCAATTGTGAAGTGACAGTTTYTGTACAAAATAGGCCTTCAATTTATCAGGCTCGATAATTCAGTTATTTTGAAGCTTGGCAGTATTATCATACGAAGGTGGAAAAGGTCAGAAAAACAATCACAAATACATGAGTACATGCCGAACTTTGTGAATAATTCTTGTATCTAAAAATTCACATTAAAAATTAACACATATGTAAAATGCATATAAAATAATAAACAACTGAAAAAAAAATTCTTGACTCATACAGTCAAATACCTGCAGAAAAGAAATCCACRTATACACATGCCGGCATTTAAAAAGAATGGAATTCTGAGGCACAGAAATAAGTTCCATATTTCCTGCCTTTTGGTTTGTATTTGATGTGAGTGGTTTTGGTTTTGTTTTGTTAGTTTCTCTTTTAAAAGTCTGTTTTAATATACAATATTGCCTGCTCCAAGAAAGGAAGAAAAGAACTAATGTTAGAAGACAAAAGTARACTAGTTGGAATATTACCAGATCTATCCATCAATCCACCCTAAGTCCTTATAGGACTGAATCTGTCACCCAGGTTTTTTTTAAATGGTTTGAGAGCACCCCATCATAAAGTTACTTACTGTAAATGTAATGTAAAATTCTTTGCAATGTGGCTAATGTAAGCAGATTCGTTACTTCTTTTTCGGGTGAAATCTCTACAAAGGTATTTAGGAAAGGATTTCCCACACCTTCCAATCTTCTCCCCATATTAATTCTTTGTCTTCACTTGTAGCCGTAAGAAATTAATAGAACAAGGAAAGATACAGGAATATGTAAAATAARTGAAGGTAACAGATACATGAACCATTCAGGTACTCCATAGGGTCATTTATCACTGTGTTGAACTTGTATATGCCAAAACCCCAGCTTCATAGAAATAGTACCCCTTCTGTCAAAACATGTCTGGTACACACAGCTGAAAAAASACTCAGTTTTCAGAGAGCAATGAGAAACAGCTGCAACAGGAAGACCTACAAAACCAATTTCAATTCTGCCATTAACAAGAAGTCACACTCTTTGGATACATTACATCTGAAGGCAAATATGTAAGCCAGCAGATCAGCTCCCAGGGACAGCACAGCACATCTCTGCAACCCTCACTGATTAGATTAGATATTTGCAAGTCGAGCTAAACAAAATTACACATCAGAAACTTCCATGAGTTAACTGAGAGGGTGGTCAGACAACCTTTTATAGCAGTAGAGAGGACTGAAATTACAGGAGGTTCCGCGGGCCACTGGCTTTTCTCATTTTGGTACAGAGGAAGCTCAGCTTCAGAAGACTACATTGTAGAGCTCTGGATCACTCAGAAATCCCTTTAAGAAAGTTGGCCAAGCTTAAGCCTCTGGGATGGTCCCTGAATTAACACCTGATGTTCTTTCATAACTGTGATTTTGCAACTCAGATGGCTTTTTGTCTCCTCTCATGGGATAACACTACTCCCTCAAACTCACACTGGCTGTCACACTTCCTATTCCTTAGACCATCTGGCCCTGCATCTGCTGCTACCCACATATCAGCCAAACAGCCACTGCTCAGGCTTATCCTTCCCCACCTGGCTCATCTTACAGCTAACATATCACCAGTAATTACTTCTTTGACCAAAGCTAGCTACACTGCTTGATGGACAAGATGACCTAGCAGAAGTTACTAGGTTTACCAATAGACTTTGCCTTGCTTAGAAAACAAACCTACTGAAGAACCACAGAGGTCCAAGTCTCTGTAGAGCCTCTTCCAACTACATAACACTTTCCGGGTATGCATGGCCAATATGTATTCACACAACACATAGAAGGAAGAGCCGAAAGAAAACACTCCGAGACACAAATGCATGGTATTTCTGTCTGAGGAGCCGCTCTCCTCTCTACATTATACTACACTAAATTCACAGACCAGGACACTGYTCTTTTTCTGAATCAAAACCACAGTGAATTACCTCAGAAATGAATAAATAYGCATTGCATAATACAAGCCTTCCTAGAAGAGGCTTGGCTCCTTTGTTACAAGTGCTGGAAACATGAATAAGGTAAAGGAAAAAGAAAAGAGCTCATGGGCAAAATGATTTTAACACTGCCTCAGAGGGCTGGTGACAGGGTTTCTGTTATGAATCTAAACTAAACTTTTCACAAGTGGTCAAAGGGCATGTTTCTAATTCCTTGCCACTGAGACTCTGAGTTTCAGTTTGCCGAAATGCTAAATACTCACCCCTATATCCGAGGTTAGTGGGAGACAGACTTTAAAAGCAAGGAGTGGGATAAAATGCAAAGTGCTCTAGAAATGGATAGATTCACGATCTGGAAGCACCCTGAAGGCATATACAGAGAGGCAAGGCAACAGCTCACAGCATGTCAATAACTTTATCTAAAGTGTCCATGAATCTGCTTTTTCTGTGCAGTAGACATAAGCAGCTTATTTTCCAGTAAGAGAAAAATAAATTAGCTTACATCTGCCTGATAAGCACATTTGGACAGTCACTGTGCAAGGCGGGGTATCACACTCAAGCTAAAGCTAATGTAACTAGTCCAGTGCCTATGCAGCACAACAGTGATTAGCACAGAAAAGTACATGCAAAATTAAGCCTCACGTATCTCCATGTTCAAATACTGTGAAATAAGGCCTGAGCTACACAGTAAACAACAACAAAACGTGCCTGTTGATTTGCTGAATACACTTCATCACACCTTGAGAAGTTAASCAACAGACATAGCTAGAAATCTTAAAAGAGTTTAGCAAATTAGGATTCTACAGATAACCTTAATTCTAGTATTCCTTAATGCTTAACTTGAACCTTAGACTTTTTCCAGAGTAGTTTTATGTTAGGAGATTTCCAGCCTTTGCGGTACGCAAATGCAAGGCGGAAAGATTCACCACACTTTCACATCAAGTGCCAGAGATAATAAAAACAGGACCACTGGAAGAGACAGGGTGAACCAGGAGCTGAGAGTGACCCTCTGCAGGTAGGGCTCTCACTGATAGGGCACTATCCCACAACACCCACACCAGATCACAGTAACAGCGTCTATCTGCGCTCCTAGACATGACAAAGTTAACAAGCCAGCCAGTCCCAGGGTCTATGCAACAGAGTCCAGTCAGGAATAGGAGGAAACAGGGCCAAAGACATGACTAGAGAGAAGCCACCTACCATGCAGGTCCAAGGTTCACCAAGGAGTCAGAGCTGGAGACCAGGCTGTAAGACAGATCCAAGGTGCATTCAAGAGACAAGGCTACCCTTAATAAGGTTCAAGGCCCAGAGAGGAAACAGAACTGCCATACTACATAGGTTTGGAGCCTATCCAGAAAATCCAGTCAGTGAGACAGGTCTGAATCCAAACAAACCCCAGACAAGGTCTGGCTACCTTGGCCAGAGTTCAAATGGACCCATGAGCAGGGTGGGGGGCAGGTAAGGCCATTAGGGCAATTAAGACTAATTAGTGCACCCAGGACCCTGGCACCACACCCAACAGGGATCATGAGCAGGGTCAGAATCTTCTAAACCAGCTCTTTTCTTGCCAACAAAGAGTTAATTGATTAATAAACTGACAAGCTTTTCAGCCTGGGTTAAATGTGYAGCTCTAGTTATAGTCAGAGCTGCTTCTACACAGGCATACGAAAATTGCACTAGTAAGAGAATAATAACATGGCCAAATCGGGGTGGATTTTTATCAAAGTGGCAAGAGGCAAATCCTTGATCCCAGGCTCCTGCTGTGTCTTTTCCCTACCTTTTTAGCATGCTGACTTGTGAAAACACAAGCAAATGCAGTGGCTGCTCTATAGCTATGTGCGTGCTGGCTGGCAGTTAACAGAGTTAATAGTTCCTCTGCTCCCCCTTAGATCAGACAGTAACTTCACTTTTCTCCCCTACGCAGCTGATAATTTTTATAACATCTGTGATTATTTGATATCCTTGAAAACTATGAAATTGGCACTGGGAGACAACAGAAGTAGGGCTGCTTCATCAGCCATGAAGCAGGCAGCCAACATAGAAAATTTCAGCCTAAAAACTTCAGCCTGTCAATGGCCTAAGGAATTAAAATTTATGCTATTAAGGAAAGTATTATGCAACATCTCTTCTCCCCCTTATACTAGTATTTCCTTAAAATAATTGAAATCAAATAATTACATAAGAAAACTGCCACAAGTATGATAAAATACTAGATCAATACACTACAATTAGGTCAATACACTGTAATTAGATCAATCACACTATAAAATGTAATCCTGTAATGCTATATCAAAAATATCAACCACTATTAAAATAAAAGTGTGTGATGAAAAACAGCCCTTATGTTGGGACTCTGTTTTACATGAAGTGGATAACAGATGTAGTAGCAAGTATAATTATTAGTGATTCCAAATGAAGAAATATCAAACAGAAAATATTAGGKTTTTGTGTCCTAGATTGTGCCTCCATTTTGAAGTTGATTCTCCTTGATCTTTAATATGACTGCTGTACTTTTTAGATTTTTTTCTTTTTTCAGATTTTCATCCACAATGACTTTCTTTATGCATCTACTGCAAAGAAAGGGTGCAAAACACCTCAACTTAGGCTGAGACCTCTTTAACTTACGCTGTATGAGGAAGTAAATGCATAAGCTTCATATAGTATTAAAATACWGTCACACAATAATGATGTCAAAATTTGAGTCTGTAAAGACCTTACAGTATTTTCTGCACGTTGAACATTGTATGTCTGCCCACAAACAGGCAGTACTATATTAGATATGAAAAGTAGCAAAGCTTGTTAAAGTGGTCTTGGAAATGTGATTTATACTACAACAAGCTGTAGAAAAATATTTATTGCTTCTCTGCACTCTCAGCTATCCAACTGGTTTCACTCTACTACTTATTTTACATATATTACTCTTATTGTTTTAATCTTTGCAAAATTCCCCTGGAATCTCATTCTGAAAAGACCATATCGACAGAAACCACACTGAGGAATTCTCACAGCATTCACTAAAATACATTAAAGTATCCTCACAAAATAACTGCCAAAAGAGTGTGGCTTCTCAAATACGTCGATGCCATAWTTTATTAAATCAAAGAAAAATGTGGGTTATTTATTGAGTGCAAATATAGCCAGTCAGTTAACTGAACACTGCAAACTGTTGAATCATCTCAGCTATCAGTAAAATCAAAGTGTGCTCAGTACTTCCAAGTCAATGTCTGACCTCCTTCAGAATAGAATCATCATTTCACAGAATCACAAAACCACAGAATGGTTGAGGTTGGAAGGGACCTCTGCAGGTCACCTTATCCAACACCCTCTGCTCAAGCAAGGCCACCTAGAGCCAGGACCATGTTCAGATGGCTCCTGAATATCTCCAAGGAGGGAGACTCCACAACCTCTCTGGAAACCATCAGTGTTCCCTGATGTTCAGACGGAACCTCCTGTGTTTCAGTTTGTGCCCATCGCCTCTTGGCCTGTCACTGGGCACCACTGAAAAGAGCCTGGCTCCCTCCTCTTTGCACCCTCCCTTCAGGTATTTATATACATTGATGAGATCCCCCTTAAGCCTTTCCTCCTACAGGCTGAACAGTCTCAGCTCTCTCAGCCTTTCCTCATATGTGAGATGCCCTGGTCCCTTCATCATCTTTGTGGCCCTTCTCTGGACTCTCTCCAGTATGTCTGTGTTTCTCCTGGCTCATGTTCAACCTGCTGTCTACCAGGACCCTCAGATCCTTTCCTGCAAAGCTGCTTTTCTGCCAGTCAGCCCTCAGCATGTCCTAGTGCATGGGGTTGTTCTGCCCCAGGTACAGGACTTTGCCCTCACCCTTGTTGAACTCCATGAGGTTCCTGTCAGCCAATTTCTCCAGCATGTCCTGGTCCCTCTGGATGGCAGTATGACCCTCTGGTGTGTCAGCCACTCCTCCCAGTTTTGTGTCATCAGCAAACTGGCTGAGGGTACACTCTGCCCCACCATCCAGATCATTAATGAAGATGATAAACAGGACTGGACCCAGTATTGACCCCTGGGGTACACCACTAGTTACTGGCCTCCAACTAGACTTTGTGCCACTGACCATCACTCTCTTGGGCCTGGCCATTCAGCCAGTTTTTAATCCACCTCACTCTCTGCTTATCCAGCCCATACATCACAAGCTTGTCTCTGAGGATCTTATGGGAGACAGTGTCAAAGGCCTTAGTGAAGTCCAGGTAGAAAATACCCACTATTCTCTCGTCTTATCAGGCCAGTCATTTCATCATAGAAGTTTATCAAGTTGTCCAAGTATGACTTCCCCTTGGTGAACCCATGCTGACTACTCCTGATGATTTTCTTGTCATTCATGTGCATGGAAATGGTTTCCAGGATTAGCTGCTCCACCACCTTTGAGGGATCAAGGTGAGGCTGACCAGCTTGTAGTTCCCTAGATCCTCCTTCTTGTCCTTCTTGAAGATAGGAATGACATTTACTTTCCTCCAGTCTTCAGACACTTCTTCAAATCACCATGATTGATCAAAGATTATTGAGACTGGCCTCACAAAGACATCTGCCAGCTCCCTCAGCACTCTTGGCTGCAGCCCATCAGGGCCCAAGCAGGTACAGTTTGCCTAATTATWCCCTGACCTGATCCTCTACCACCAAGGGTACATTTTCCTTGCTCTGGATTATTCCCGTGGTCTCTGGGACCTGGGATGTCCGAAAGCTGGTCTTTTTAGTAAAGGCTAAGGCAAAGAAGGTATTCGGTACCTCAGCCTTTTCCACGTCCTGCGTAACCAGGTCCCCCATCTCATTCACCAATAGGCCCCCATTTTCCCTAGTCTTCCTTTTGTCACCTATATACTTAGAGAAGCCCTTCTTGTTGTCTTTGGCATCTCTAGCCAGATTCAATTCCATTTGGGCTTTAGCTTTCCTAACGTCATCCCTGAATGACTGGACAATGTCTCTGTATTCCTTGCAGGCTACCCATCCTTGCTTCCACCCTTTGTATGCTTCCTTGTTGTGTTTGAGTTTGGCGAGTACCTTCTTGTTCATCCATGCAGGCCTCCCGGCATTTTTACCTGACTTCCTATTCATTGGGTTGGACTGCTCTTGAGCTTGGAGGAGGTGATCCTTAAATATCAACCAGCTTTCTTGGGCCTCTCTTCCCTCCAGGGCCTTATCCCATGGGAGTCTTACAAGTAGAACATTTAAGAGGCCAAATTCTGCTCTCCTGAAGTCCAGGATTGTGAGGTTGCTTTTTATTTTCCTATTATTTTTCCTATTTGATGTCTTTCTGGTGGAGTTTATCAACCATCAGAATTGAAGGAGGGACCAGAAGGTCAACTGCCTGTGGCTTTCTCATTCTGATTAGCAGGTTTATATTCTTTATTTTTTAGTGTATATATAAACATTGAGGTCCAGCACATAAGTCTTCCAAAACCTATTTGCAGTGCTATGAAACAGATGGACAGAAAAGCTGTTGCAGATATTACTAAGCTGTTATGAACCAGGTGCAGTTTCTCAGTATGTACTTACTTAGCATTAAGGTTTAAAAAAACACCCTGATGAATTATTACCATATTTGTCCAGAGTACAAAAAGTGAAAGATGCCTGACAGAAACCTTCTCCTTACAGCAATGGTTGCACCTTTAGGATAGGTTTTTTTGATCAAACAGATAAACCTGTACTTTGTGACTCAACAGGGAGACAGAGCCAGCCAGTATAAAAATATAGCAAGTACAATGCAACTTGATACCTCAGTTGAAGGAAACCAGTGCCTGCTACTACAACTGAGACAAGCTGAAAATTGCAGAGAAAGAAAATTAAATCATTGCTTTACTTTAGAGAATTAAATGACAACTTGTGTAGAAATGTCCCTCAACTTTTTTCTCTTTTATTTACTTATTTATCAACACCCAGAAAGCCAGGCATGTTAGTAGCAATAAGGGCTCATAAAGACTTGTAAAAACATTTAAAATCTGCTCCCAAAATGCATTTGTTGTAACTTTTCAATGTCTTTTCAGAATTCAAGGTATTTCTTGGTCCCATAGGATGAAGAAGGAAACTACTAGCATATGTAAGAAATATATCTCAGGATCTCTCTTATTCTACTGAAAATAAATACTTAGCAATGCTTTGTATCCAGTATGTTTCCACATGGTGGAAATCATGGATTTCTTATTGCTTCTAAACAAAGATGATCAACATATTATCATCAAGTAAGCATTGTATGATGCTACTACAACAAACCTAAACAGAGGGAAAATGCTCTATACAATAGTATAAAATTTCTGCAAGTACCTGGTTTATACTCAGAATGTTTAGCAGTATCTTGATTTATTTTGGATTCAGCTTTTTCTTGGGAGATAACCCAAACTCTTGTTTTAGAAGGTAACCAAATCACACATCAACACTTTGGTGTTGTCACTTAGATAGAGCAGTCCAGCAATGTCTCCAGTTAGAAAAAGTTCCATTTAACATGATTTAACATTAAATATATGTCTCAAATTGATTCCACTAACCATTTTCTATTTTTTAATGCATATATTTTTCAATGCAAGACAAAATTCAACATCCAAAAATATCTGCTGTCAGGAGCTCAGCTGCTACCAGGGACACACTAACTCAATTATCTCATGGCCAATAATTGCATCTATGAGTTTTCCTAAATATCTTCATAATATTTCTCTTTGCAAATTAATTAATTAGATGTGTAGTAAACGTCAATGTTTTCCCCTTCTATGCCCTTCTAGGGTGCCACACCCTTCTAGGGTGACACATTTGTATGTATCTGAAATGTGATTCTTCCCAGACAAAAAGTGATAAGATACCACAAAGATCAGGATCAATTGCCCCATATCCCTTATAGAAAACCATTTATACTGAAAAATGATTATACAAATGAATTCTAATTTTGAATTGCTGCTCTTAGTTTGCAGGAAAATAAAAATAATGGCTGGATAAATCTATATGCACACTTAATTTCCTGCCTGGCTTGAAATGTTATTTAAAATTAAAATCAGAAGAGAATTTACTGAAGTTAATACTTCTTTTCCATTTTGTAAATGCCTTTTATTAGTATTGATTTGCCCAAAAGTTCCGTATGTCAAAACAGATTAATTTACCCATTTTTAATCACTTTGATCTTCAGTCTTCTTACACAAGATTTGTTAATTTCAATTCCATTTTTATTTGAGCATTTATTCATGATTTCATTAACAGTTCCTTGCAAGTGAGGGAATGGATATTCCCACATCTGAACCAAGAAATCATCACCCTTCTCTAATCCAACTCCAGTAAAGAGAAAAAAAATTCTACCTAAAACAAGGATTTCTCCTTGGCAAAAATCCCTGTCATTTCTCAAGAGCTTCTGAAAGTTGTTTGAATTACAAATACACAATCTAGCGAAAATTGCCAGTACAGTTTTATGCTTAATAATAAGTTAGTTAAACAGTGGAAGACAAAAAATGTTACCTTCTTTCCTCTGTGGATTTAGTTAATTGCAAAGGCAAATGAGATCTGACAACAACATGCTAAGAATGCCTTGCTGACCTTCCCAGTGTAAAAGGGCAAWGCAACAGACCTGGGTTACCTAGAAGATATCCAAGATGCCCTTCTATAGCTGAAACACCTAGACTGGAGGACGGAAAGGTAGAAAGGGAGGGAATTTAGGCATTATCCTCCTTAACTGGATTAATGACTAATCAGAATGCATAACACAGCAATGCAGTATTTTTCCATACAGAGAATATGCTTGAAATGTCCAGTCACTTGTATTTGGGTCTGCATTGAGAGTTTTTCCAAACATTCCCTGACCACTTCCACTTGCATAGTCTGTCTTAGACTCCAAAGTTAGATGTGGCAGGTTAGAAGGCATGAAGGAAAGAAATGAAGCTGACAAAATAAATCACACAACACTTTCTAATATCATTTTCTGTCTGTACTTTGCTTCTATGTTAAAGCCAATAGGACTGACTGTCACAACTGCATGAGACTAGCAATTTAGAGCAGCTAATAGGATGGTCAACGTAACCGTGCAAGCTGCTATAGTAGCAGCTATTGCACATCTTGTTTACCCAACCGGCACTCTGAAGCCCTCTGCAGTCATTGATAAGAATAAGGCATTCATCTTGCTTCAGAAAGACACTGTGAGTACACACCGCTGTTGCAAAGCACTGCACCCATGCACACACACATGCACATGAAAAACAGGCCTAGTTTGTCTTTTAATGGGAATATCAAACAATTAAAAAACATTCCTATAATAGCATAGAGGTTATTTTAGGGAGGCAATTCTACCTTTTTTGCTAAAAAAGTAAAATTCACAGGGAACAAAATTTATAAATGGTTTACAAAACTGTGCTGTCCATGACTGCAAGATCTAATCTCTATTTAAGAGGGTCAAACATTTACTGACATTTATTTTTTGCATTTGATTATATGATTTTGATTATATGATATGATTGCATTTGATTTTGCATTCTCAGAGATGAGAATATCTGAATAAATACAAGGCATTAGCCTCTCAGCAAGCTGAGACCCAGAGCAGCCAGGTTTCTGTTCGCTGACATTATTTTAAGAAAGCTTAATGTTAGACTTGAGGTTTCATTGGGCATTCATTTGTATTATGTTGTTAAAATTTTCACACTCTAAACATGGTTTCTGGCCATGCTTTCTCACCTCTGCTTCATCTCTATTTCCTCAATAACTAAACTCATACTTCAGTTATAAGTTATGCAAATACCTGAAAGATTTACATGATTTACATTGCAAGCCTCCTTGATATAAATTTCCTGAACCGTGGCCTCTAATTCTATCAGGTTAGCTAGGAAAAGATATGTTCACCTTCTGGATTATATTAGCATAATTTCAAGCTTCTGAAAACTCTAACCCTATGTAGCAGCACAAGCATTTCACATATTGAGACAGAGATTTTCTGCTTAAAACTGACAACGCAAGCCATTGAGAGATAAACATTCAGAGCGTTAACTGAACAGCTCCAGGCTGCAATGGGGAGGAATCATAAGGGACTGTTTGTCTCAGATGACATTTAATTATAATGAGCGGAATCCAGGTTACTAGCAGAATATATCTACATGTGCGTATTAAATGAAACGTATTGAACAGGGAAAAAAAGGATTAAAGAACATTCAGAATTTTGTATAATGTCACAGAAAAAAAAATCTTGAATTGACACTTTAATTCTCCTCTTACAACTAGTTATCATGTAAAATATTGAGACAGGAAATTAGGATGTAATTCATAAATCCGGTTCCTCTTCCCTCACTGGTACAATTTTGGAGCTTTCAAAGGAATTGATCTTGATTGCCAACAACAGAATCAGAAATTCTGAAGTGAAGCACAGACTCTAAAGCATTTAGATCTCGTGCTTCTTCATGTTCATCCATTATGTATAATACGAAGTGACATTGTGAGCCAGAAAAGAAGCTTCTTTCAACTTCTGCCCCACCACGATTATATCCCCAGGCACCTTGCTGAGTCACTGTGCTTCCAAATCTATGTAGGCAGAGCCTCAGACGGTGCCCCAGGGCAGGCAGCATCCTCCTCCTTTGATTCCAGTCTTCTCTTTTCCCCTCCAAAGGCATTTGAAGTTTCTTTCTACAGCCCCATACTAAAACTCAATACTTTGATATCAGGGCTTGTAAATCTTTTGAGAGGCTTTCCTCAATCCCTATCAGAAATATGTTAGATGGCTCACACCTCTCGAGTGCCAGCCAGAACCATGCTTTTTGTTTCAACAGCAGCTGGAAAGCTAAAAGAGGGCATGTTCCTTAAATCTGATAACTCGCATGACATCTATCATGACAGTCAATGGCTGTTGAAGCAAAAGCATAAGGAAGTAATCAACTTCCTATGTTCAAAGAGGGAAAAAGAGATTTTTATCATGGTATTATAAAACRAATATAAGATTTTCCATGAAGGAAGGGGGAGCAGCCCACCCATTTTGAAGCAAATGCAGACTATATCAATTACCTCTAATAATTGTCAAGGATTAGTAACATTAGTGAAAAGTAATTGTACCAAATTGTATTACTGAGTACAGTTGTTGATTTCTTTTTAATAATTGATGTCTGAAAACACAATCTTGCAGTTAAGAGCTATGATTTTCTCACATTGCCTAGCAACCTGTGCAAATATAGAACTGCAGATGCAAAACTACTGACCTTTCTTTCATGACTGCTTTCCAGTGCTTATTATTTCTATCCTACACAGCAGAAATTAAAACCAGAAAAAAGATTTCATACACTGAACTCTTCAGTATATACTTAGCATTTCAGAAAAAAAAATCATAGAACTATAGCATCACAGAATCATAGAATGCTTTGGGTTGGAAGGGACCTTAAAGATTATCTAGTTCCAACCCCCCTGCCATGGGCAGGGACACCTTCCATTAGACCAGGTTGCTCAAATCATGACAATGCCTTCGCTTAACAGAAAAGGAGAAACTGTTTTATTTACCTAAGCTTAAAATATTGCGTACTGGATACTGTCTCACTGATCTTTCAACACATACAGAATGGTTACTCACCCTACAATATCTGCAGGTCTTAGGAGGAGTTGTCCATGCAGATTCCTTTCCTAGTGCACATGTACAGCATGTGGGGGGATTTTTTTTCAGGCCAACAATATCCGCTGGATCTATTCCTACATTTAAATATACCTGCATTCAGCCTAAGGGGGTGGGTTGAGCTACTCATTTCTTGGTAAAGAAGAAGTAGAACTATTCAGCAAATGGGAAGAAGAGCACATTCAAAACATAAGAGCGTGTTGAAGGTAGCCAAGGTAATAGCCTACACAGCTTCTTCCCATAGTGCCAAAATACGACTTCCTTGACTACATGACAATATGTATGAAGCAGCACATACGGAGATGGAGTTGAGAGAGAGACCTTTCACCTCTTTAGTTGTGATTGGAAGGCTGAACAGCAACAACTGTCATAGAAGACTAAACAAGAAGCAATTAACAGCACTGCAATAGGCCTCAGAGAACTGGGAGAAGTAAGATGAAAAGAGAGAAAGAGTGGATGGTAGCCACAAAATGCTGAAGGCCTAGGTTCCAAACCTGGAATCGGTACTGAGGTTACGCCCAGTCCCCACACTTCCAAGGCGTACCACCTTTGTTCAGTTTTAAAGTTTAAAAATTAGTTTTAAATTAATTGCATGAGGTTCAACAAGGCCAAGTGCCGGGTCCTGCACTTCGGTCACAACAACCCCAGGCAACGCTACAGGCTTGGGGAAGAGTGGCTGGAAAGCTGCCCGGCAGAAAAGGACCTGGGGGTGCTGGTTGACGGCCGGCTGAACATGAGC
>JASVER010000001.1:25566137-25690660 GCA_030449065.1 Oceanodroma leucorhoa | reverse complement strand
TGGAACAGGCTGCCCAGGGAAGTGGTGGAGTCACCATCCCTGGAGGTGTTCAAAAAACATGTGGATGTGGTGCTTCGGGACATGGTTTAGTGGGCATGGGTACTGGGTTGATGGTTGGTCTCGATGATCTTAGAGGTCTTTTCCAACCTTAAGGATTCTGTGATTCTATGATTCTAAAGGGCTATTCAGCAGGCCTTACAGAGAACTCTGACTAACCACTGCTGGCAGCACAGTTTGGTATTCTCAGCCATAACTGAGAACACCGTATTTCTCAAGTGTCTCTCTCTAGGAAGGTAAGGCCATTCAAACAAAACTCAAAGGCCTAGGACAATTTGTACTCAAACATTTGGTGCCTTCCCAACTTGGGGTTCTCTAGTCCTTTTTCATTTTGTTTAGAAATTTATCATCTTCCATATCTTGTGGGAATACAGGCCCATCATTTCGTTTGGGTCCCGKGAGAGATTCCCAATGTTAGACAGCTAGCATTTGCTTTGCACAGTTGCCTGCTGTTTCCCAGATTGGTCCTTTTTCTGGTCCTTTATTTCCTGTCTCCGAAGAAGATCTTCTGATTTGATTTCCCACATGGTGTCCAGACTGCACACATTAAAATATAAGATTCCCAGTGGGCAACAGGGTTCCTCACTTTGCAGAAATATGTTACCCATGATGCATATTGAGAAGTTAACACTTCAGGAATGGAAGGGAAGAGCAAAGTGGGAAATGAGAGAAGGAATACATGGGCCCCAATTATGGCTACATATAAAACATACATACATATTACTGCTAAACATGAATTCCCCTTAATGTCAGCAAATAGTCAGCATGCATATTTTTCTAAAGCATATTTAGAAATATCATTTCATCACTGCTGCCAGGTGTGGATTTATTCTGTGGATAAAGATCTATACTTCAGAGAAGTATTATGAAGATTAGTTGGTTTTTATAGTAGCTTTTGAGCAACGGTAGCTTTCAGTTACCATGGCTATTAATGCTATTTTTAATATGAACTAATAAAAATTTTTAATAGGGAAGACAGGGGATAAACTTCTTTTGCCTTGATAGTGGGGACCTGGTACATGCATGCAGAAGGAGTTAGGCTGCAATCAATCTAGGAGGTGGAAATACCTCCTTAAACTGAAACATAAGAACATGGATACAATGAGATACTTCCCTTCTTCTTGTCACAAATGGAAGCAGACAGCTATAGAAAAATAGATCAAATCTCAAAACATTAAAAAATAAATCAATGTAGCATTTGCAAATATCTCAGAATGTAAACACACACACAAAGCTTATGTCAACACATTCCCTCTGAAATTATTCCAATCCAATTTGCTTAGCCATGTCCCTTCAAAAAGTCATCTACAAAGCAGTCTAACACCATATTGAAACTACATGGTGGTTTGGGTTATGAGCCAGTCCTATAAAAATTCTCAAAATCCTTATAATAATTTGGCTCAAGTTTTAGAACATTCTTTTAACCCTAAAATGGATTTAACAATCCATAGCAGGAGACAGTATGCATTACTAATATTTGGTGCAAGCTCAGACTCGTGTTTCTCACAACTCCTTCAGTTGTCCTTGCCACCAATCCCTGTATTTGTAATCTTGGTTTCATGCCAATATTCAGTGTTTAGAGTTTTAGGAGCAAAGGTTTTCAGGAGCACATAGAGATTAAACCCATCATGCCACTATCCTGCTGATTAGGGGAACTATTCTTAAGTTTTGTTTTGTTTCTCTCCTTGAACACATTGAAATATTCTGCATAACTACAGTGTAAATTAAGTGAAATAACAAAATGTTTCATGCTTATAATTAACTTGCAAAGAATACAATTTACTTTGTAAATATGGAAGGTCACGATAGGTTTCTGCTGTCGTTGCTGTCATAAACTATGAAAGATCTTCAAGAGACTAGAGAGAGCAAATGAAATTTTTGTCATAATTCACACTATTTGTCTAAAAATATCARTTCTTAGAAGTCCTAAACTGCAGGATCCTCCTTTTTTGCCTCATGCATTTTGCCTCCTGATAAGTTGACAAGTCTTTTCAAGCCACACTTTTTTGTAGAGGACAGTATAAGAGATAAATTGCCTTAAGGATAGAGGTCAGAATTCAGGTAGATAGCATGTTGTAGTTGTCCTCTGTGAAGTATACCTGTTCTGTTACCTTTTCCTACCCAGTCTGATTTGTTCTTGAAAGTCTTAGTCAGGCAAAAATCTTCCAAGACTTCAGGAGTAAAATAACTAAGCACTAGACTGAGTAGCCATGTAATCTGAGTAGTGTAAAAGAAAAAGAAAAAAAATTAACTTATGTTGATTTATTTTATTATATTATGCTTGTAAATTCATAGAAGATGAGTCTATAAAATACAAAGTGGATGTCTTATGTAAAATCTATTAATATTTTAATGAATACTTGCACTATCTAGAAAACAGTAAGATTTTCTTCAGGAAGCATGATGACAGAAAACTCAGAAAAACCAGAAGGTACTGTATTATAAAAGTAAGATTCATCAAGATACAGAGATCAATAAATTAGTTTGCTCTCTATTTTGCTAAATTTGAAGATCCATCTTTTAAAATTCCATGTTATAAAGGTTTTTTGGTTGGTTGTTTTCTTATACACACAACACATGATTTAAAACAAGTAAAAGAAGTTTTACCTAATTTTGGGCATTATATGAGTCACTGCTTCCTTTAGACAAATTGTGACCCTATCTGTGAAATACTACCTATCTCAGCTCATTCCTTCCCATTAGTTTCATATTTTAGATGTTATTTCAAGTCACACTAATCACTGTCATCATCACTGCAGTATGAAACAGAACAGAGTTTAGTCCTCTCTACTTATTTTCTTTTTAGGTAAGCGGAGATGTTCAGCACCTCAGAAAGTCAATGCATTTGTATCTAAAAACATCACTAAAAGAAGTAATAGAGAATAAAAATGAGTAGGAGGAGAGAGAAAAAGAATTCAAATTTTGCCGATGTTTCTTTCTTTTAAATTAAGCACTTTAAAACATTTTGACAACTACATATGAATAGTTCTATTATTTTGTGGAACAAATTTTATTAATATTCTTCAGGGTTTTTTTATGCATACAACTCCAAGCTTATTAGCTAAGTACAGTTTATTATAATTAGCTAAATACAGTTAATATTTGAATTCTTAAATTAAAGGTGTTTGAGTTTCTGAAGATTGGACCCCGGTTTTGAAAATAACTTCTTTAAAGCGTAAATGCATCCAGAGCTTCTGAGCAAGCTAGCTTTAGCTCCACATCCTCATTCATACACCAACAGTGCAACAGAGCAGCATATGATACAAGGATTACTATGCAAGTTAAAAGCAAGTATGTTAATTTTTTTTGCACAGAATTGTGACTCCCACATTATTTCATGCCAAATGTCAGTTTCCTTTTGTTTGAATAACTCTGTTTAACTGGTAATTTCTAAAAGCAGCTACAAGAAGATTGTTCGAACAGATACACAGAAAGCAAGGCAAAGGTGCCTGTTACAGACCAACAATAATCTCATCAGATTTTTAAAATACATTTTTCTTATGCTATTTCATAAACAAACTTTTATATCATACTGGATAATTTTCACACCTTACCTCTGTTTTAAACATGCTTATTGAAAATAAGCAAGTAAAGATTTTACAAATTTTTGTATACAACCAATGCAATCATTAAGCTTTGCATGCTTAGGCCTATGTGATTTTCTGAAGATAGATCAGCAATTTACAAAAGTTCCCATTTCTGGACTATGTGTTGGTTTTTTTTCCGTAACTATTATTGATCTATACTTGTGACATACATACTTCTTTAAAATGTCAAACATTACAGCTTACCTTTTTGTAGTGCCTGTGGTCCCCAGTCAATAAAATATTTTTAGAGAAATGCATGTATTCAGGATTACTTCTACCACTATTTCAGCTATTTTGAGTCTATGATCACTCTGTAACAACATCTAGCCTACAGTAGCATAAAATAGGAACCTCTTCAATCATGTCTCCTGGAAAAATACATATCCATCTAAAATCCAAGTAGAAAGCATACAGAGGATAGCGAACTTACTTTGCTGAAATGTAGAGTAAGGTGTACAGTCTAACACGTCACTACAAGGGAAAAACATATGTACTGAGTGCTATTTCTAAATCATGCTTTATGGATCTTCCAAACAGCAGAATACCCAGCCTTGATCCATCATGGAGTGATAATGAACAAATGATTGATATTACTTCGTAGGGAAGCAAACACTTCCCTTGTACATCTCTGCATTGCCTATCAGCATTTGACAGATTCAGAATGCTGGGAAAGAGGTGAGATCATGGGCAATGACAGCATGTCTTTTAAATGTCGTTTCTCCCCTATCTCTGCTAACTTTATGGGCTTCCAAAACAGTGTAGACAGCGAATATTAATTTTCTGCAAGGAAGGTCCAAGTATCTCCTTTTTGCCATTAACATTTCATGAAAGCTGCCAGGAATATTAAAAAAAACCAAGTTATCGCATTTAGGAAAAATCCTTTATTAACAGAAGATGTTCAGCAGCTGGCCAAAAAAATACTCTGGAAAAAGAGATGAAAAAAACTTATGTTTTATCTGCCAGTAGAGCTCTTGGTGATGAACTATATTATGGAAGTCTTTGCCAATATATGTCAACCAATCTCATTCCACTCTTGCTTTCTAAGTCACAGATATAACAAGAGTACCACATCTATTACACATCTCTCAAGAATCAATTTTTTTGGATAAACAGAATAGGAACAACGCTGCCAGTCTTTCAGCAATCATATGCTTGCTTTTGATGGTTAGTGATACGAAGTAACATCTATGGAAAGAAAAGCTGGTTTATATTTCTTTGTTTTATATCAAGAACAAAATTCAATATCCTGTATGTCAAGACAACTAGCTTTAGTCTCTCCAACTGTTTGCTGCTGCTCTGAGATACTGCATACTCAAGTTACATCAATTTATGCACAGCAAGCAATTAAATAAGGAAACCCACAAAACATTGGATTAATCTTAAAGGAATTGAATAGCAATCCTAGTTTTAATTTGATCTGCACACTTCAGTTCCTTTTACTCTGGAAAAATATATAAGCATCTACAAATTTTAAAAACAATTCTTTTCTTCCTGGATAGCCAATTTACACACGTCACTAAAATTTTTCAGGAGCAATCAATGATACTGGTTAGGAAATGATAAAATTTTTAAAGATCTGCTCTTTTAAAAGTATTGAAGCACTGATTTTCCAAAAGTTAGATTTCTTTAAGAATTCTAGCCTTTTTGAAATGCTAAGGGATTCCATTACAGATTATCAAATCCAAGCAAATAGCCCATTTTGTATCTTACCACACTATTTTTTATAAGTAAATAAACATATTTCTTATTTCTTATTTCTTGTTTAAATTACATTTGAAGACTTATTCACTGGCTCTAAAAAACTTTTTTTTTTAAATCAAAACATCTAAAATAGTATTTTATTATCATTTATATGTCACAGTAAGATAATAAATGTTAGCGATCAAACCTAGAGAGCAGCATTGTTTTGCTATTTTTGGTGATATTCTGCATCGTAACCATACAATAGACAAAATAACTAGATGATCTCTCATCTAGAATTTTTCAGCTGAATAAGGATATTTAAAAAGGAATCCCATTTTTGTAAGAGCTTTCCTGAAAATTTCATCTCTTCTGTCAATATTTTCACTCTGGGTAGATTCATTTGGCTTTTGGAGAAAATTCAGTTAGCTCTACTACTGAAATCAAAACACTGCTGCACACATACTGCCTCATTTCCTCTCCTGGGAAACATATACATTAAAGATATTAGTCACATTTTTAATACATTATTGGAAAAGTCTCAAGTATTTTAGCAATAAAGATAATGGAATTTATGTAAAACTTCTATATTTCTGAGATACCACAAACTAATAAGCAATGTTTTAGTCTGRCTGTTGAAGCGTGTCAGAGTCCAAGTCCAATCTGGAAATCTCAAATATTAAAAATTGTTTCAAATCTGCATCTCCAGATGTGTTCACATCAAATTACTCTAATGACATATTATGTACAAATTCTTCCCAGGCTTTCCAAGTTTCCTAGGCATGTTTTTGCTTTGACGTTCCTGAAGAACATATTTCTTGCTATGTTGTTCTCCCAAGGAACGACAGCAGAGGCTCTGCAGCAGACCCCTCTGAGAAAAGTTTTGTGCAGCACATGGTTAGAACTGCTTCCTGGTAAGACAAATTAAGTAAAAAACAAAAYAAACAGTAATCTGTTTCTAATCTTCACACAATTGTACAGTGATGCAAACTCACTCTCCCCATTATCTGAGATGGAAGTAAGAAAATCTTGTCTACATCTTGCACAGCTGGAACGTTAAAAAAAAGTCATGTAGACTTCAAGTCAGCCCACCCTGTAATACAGGGCACCGTGACTATAGTGTGGAACAAAGAATCAGAAAACAGAAAAGCACATTTGCAGGATTATTAATGTTCAGCCCTTTTGTGGGAAGGTTCCACCTCTTTACTAAGGTCTGAGAGCTCAGAGAAAACCTGTCTTTCCCTCCCTTTCTTCACTTTGGTGATCATGAGTGCTTTGCCACAAACGTCTAGGAACCAGCCTCTGGCACCAGCCAGCTCAAGGTAATTCCCATCTTTCACTGATACAGGCCTTCAAGTCTCTAACAGAGGTAACTTAGAAGTCTGAGGTTTAGAACATGATTCAGATAACATCTCCCTTGAGACAGAACAGAGGTACAAAAAAAAAAGGAGTCTTTGCCTCAGATAGCAGGTTTTTTTAAAGCCTACTGTTCCTTGCTATAAACCATATTTTAGTTAATAAATTGAAAAAATATAAGAAGATTTTTGGAATAAAGATGTCTTTTTTTGTACCCCTATTCTGGATAGGGTGGCAAGGGTGCTAAAGAAAAACAAATAATAAAAATAATTATAATATTGCACTTAATTTTCAAAGAAAGAAGAATGCAGAAGAGTGAAAAAATAAAGGTCTAGCTCAGAGCATGTATCTTTTTAAGTGTATTATTCTAGCAAAGAATACTGGAATCAAAAGACCAACTGTATGGATAAAACATACACGGCATGAGTGTATGTGCATGCACATGCATGTGTACACACTCCATTTTATGAAGATGTCAGTCTTAAAAGTACAGGTGATGTGGATATACTTGAAAGCTACCAATATTTCAGACTTAATAAATCATAAATATACTACTGTTTGTTTAATGTGCAAAAGTTTTATTGCTTATGATGGCTACAGTGTTGAATATTGTGCTTATGTAAGTCCTCAGTGATAAAATGTCCTCTATTTCACCTACTTTATTGAATTGTTTTCTTAGCTACAGGACTGAAAAGAATGACATTTTATCAAGTTTCAAGTTCTTAACACTAAATTTGTAAAGCTTGAGTGAATAAAATCCTAATGGAATAGTTAATGTCATCTGCATATTCATGCATGCATGCAACATATTTAGGTGATTTCCAATTTTTCCTTTCCTATCTTATATGTTTAATCTCTACTCCATTTACAATAGTATTTTACTTTCTTACTCCTACTTTCTTTTCACAATTACCCACAAAGACTTCAATGCTGTTTTAAAGTCAACACCAAATAAACAGCATTTTATTATGCTTCACAGCATAATGAAAAGAGGTTTGTTTATTGTATTCGCTTTCAATTTAAGGATGCTTACAAATCACTTCTTGAAATTTTAGTACTTTCCTATTGTGGCAAATTTTGCTAGAACATAACTGAACTCTCTATCTATAAATGTCAAGATTTACAATTAAAATCCAAAACATGGGCTAAATATAAAAACAAAAATACAAGATCACAGCTTATATCCTACACCAATACCCTGGCTAGTGAAATATACTACCTGTTTTTTCTAGATCTGTTTAAGTAAATAAAAGTGGTATAAGTAAGGGAACGGGATTCTGGGAAGCTCTAACACCATGTTAGCTTAATGGGGCTACAAAGAGCCAGGCAACCTGTTATCCTTTGATATTAAAGGGGTGGTGGCATTTTGGGAGAGCTAAAATACTTGCTTTTCAGATGAAGAGTGCCAGAGTCCAGCCCCAAGTTACACCTACAGGGAGAACCAACAGAAACCTGCACAACTTCTAAAGTTTTCTAAGACGGAAAAGAAGGAGATTTCTTGAGATCTTTGGCTCCACAGCACAGAAATAGAAATGAGGGCAAAAGACACTCTATTTGCATAAATGAAAGTTAACTTTACTGACACAAAAAATGTATAGCAAACTAGATTTGTTTAAATTATTTTTTCAAGAAATGAATAGCTGAAAAAAGGTAAAAATATTAAGCTATTTCTTACGTACAAGTGAATGTACTAAACGGCACAAACATACTTATAGGCTTGTGGCCCACTAAAGAAGAGAGGGTAAGGTGCTCTTCTTAACTTTTAATTTGTATTTCTGTGAAAACATTGAGTCTATTTCTTTGAGTCTGTAAATCTTAGTCATGAGTCTAGAAAGATATATTTTGTGATGGGAAGGACAGAAGAAATGTATAAAAAGACGTTTATTTTTTGTTGAAAAACAAAAACATTTAATTAAGACAGGACCAAAATGAAATCAAAACACAGACGTATTCAGATTTGTGAATATTTTCCCCCTTTCCATGCTAAGCTCCAATCCTGGCAATGCTACTCTGGAAGAAGCCTGCAACAATTACATATGGTGTTGGTGACATGAATAGGGCACAAGACAATATTATATAGTTAATCCAGACAAAGAAAAAGGCAGATTTGAGTGATATGTCAGATATTACTACAGTTGATAGTGCAAAGAAATTCACCTAAAAGAAAAGAACCTTCAACATGTTTTTATGTTGGGGTTTTCTGTGCTTATATATTTCAGTCTAAAAGAAGAAAATTATAATCTAACTACACTATCAAGTTTCACATAACAAGCAATCACACTTTAGGTATTTAGATTTGAAGGGTTCATCTTWATGTTTCACTCCAGCCACCTCATACCTCACAAGATACCCTGGTGACATTGCTTCCCAGTCATCTGTAAACCAGTTAAAGACATGAAAAAGAACCCAAAAGGTCATGAGAAAAAAAGAAATGTGGCAGTATAAGATGGGGGAATAATCAAGAATATCAATAACTGAGAGCTTTTAGCATTTTGGAAATGATACAGAAAAACTTTAGAAGCAAAAAAAAAAAAAATTCAGACATGAAACATTTAACACCAACTGAAATCCTTCCTTTACAAGCATAGGAATAAAAAATTCTGTTCAAGCTGCAGAGGATACAAACTCATTGATTATAAATCAATAAGAAAGATCTCAAGACTCTCCATATTTCTTGAAAGAAACTCGGATGAGGTCTTAAAAATTACCAATGGAGCACTGCAAAACCATAACTGCATTAGCACAGCATGAAGAGAAAGAAATAGGAGCTGTCTCATGTAAACTCCTTCCAGCTGCTTTTGGCTCGTTCCACCTGAGAAGCATATTTCCATCAATTGGCCAAATATGCCTTTTAGAACAAGGAAAGGGTTAGAAAAATTATATGCTTGTATGCATAATCTATTAAGGTTTTATGCCTTTTTTTTTTCCCCCCCTTTTTGGGCAATTGGTCATCTCAACAGAAGCTTGTATTTTTTTCTGATGGATGGATCTTTCCATAACTGTCCTGGACTTCATTAAAGACTGAGTATTAAGATAAAAATTAGAATAAATAGTTTAGAAAAAAAGATATAGTACTAATTTCCAATCAGCTATGTGCACATTCTTAATTTTCTTGGTATTTATCCTCATCTCCTTGCAAATCATGAAAACAGATTCCTATACTGTGTTTTGTGTTCTTATTCTGATTCCTATGACCTCTTCAACATCCCATCCTCATTTCTTAAGGTAGGAAGGCTGTAAAAGGGAAAAAACAAAAATGTCTAGAAAGTCCAGTGTGCTTTTTTCACCAATTATTTGTCATTTCGCTGTAACTTATCATGTTGCAGTATATGTTTTCTCTCCAGTTACTGTACATGTATTGTCACACATCCTAAATACAATACAATGTTTTTCCAAAAGTAATCCCAGCTGTGACAATTGTTTTTAACTTACTGGAAACTATCAACTAGTAACTTTAAAGGATATTTCATATGCTCGCCTCCAGGATGAAAGCCTGTATTTTTTTTTGTTTTATATTTTCTTTTTAACTCCATGACTTACACATATGAGCCACAAGCCATTAAATCTTGTAAAACTTTTGATATGTATTTGCAAACTTCACCAGACATGTGGTCCAAAACTTGAGCACACACAAAGCTAGCAGCCTAATGATGACTGCATATCAAAATCAGAAAATTAACTTCCAGCTATCACAGATTTAGAGAATATTAATATCTTAATTTAACATTCGATTATTTATAAAACTATGTGAATTGCATTTTTCCTGTTTAAAGAAACAAGTTTTAAATCTTGTTTTTACAAAGAAAAAATCCAAATGTTTCTTCCTTTTTTTCTTGGAAATGCGTAGGACAGAGATTTGTAATCATTCCTTTCAGCTAAAAATACCATTTAACTTGCTTGTATGTCATTTCTGCCCTTAGCTCAAAAGTTGATGTCATTTACAAGCAGTCTCCATTATGTTTATACATTTGAGACACATACATACTGTGCTTTTGCCTTCTATACACAAAGCTTCCCTGGGCTTCCAATGATAACTGGTTCACACAGGATTTCCATTTTAGAACTCAATTCAAAATGTTTGGGAATCTTCAATAAAGAGTTTATGATCAAGAACAGATGTAATGTAAAGCTAGACTTCTGTATGTTTGGTACAAATGAACACTAATCAAGTACATTAAAAATAATTAAAGTATATATAGTTTAATAAATTAATCTGCTGTTAAAAACAGAGTACTTACAGACTGGCTAATGTGTGTCTGTTCGTATTACCACCTTCTGCTTCAACTGCACATTAGCTTTTTTATAGCTTACAGTTTCTTCTCTAGGTTTACTTGGCATAGATGTGACTTTCTGATACAAGATTATGGTTTTCATAGTAAAGTGATCAGAAACCCAAATTGGGAAATCTGAGACCTAGTTTCTAAGTCAAGCTCCATAAATCCTGGTAAGTAATTTCAACTCCTCTTTACTTCTTTTGTTCCTTTTCTCCTTGGAGAATGATCTCCAAAGGACAGGAATTGAGTTATTATAGCCCCTACGACAATGGAGACCATCGATTTCTCCTGAATTCTCAAGGTACTGATGAAAATTTCAGAAAATTATCAAGTTTTGGACAGTATTTTGATTGACAGTAGTTCCACAGATGTGAATTTGGACTTGTAAAAATATTCAACTGTCTGTGTGAGTTCCACTGAAACCCCGCCTAGCCATGACAAATCTTTGTATTTTACAAACCATGATTCCTCTTCCCTCCATCTGTACCTTCCTTCAGCATGCAAAATTCTTCCTTATTCTTACACCACAGGACCTGTTCTCCCCATGATGATACATGAGGAAGACACAAAACCAAAGGCCAAATTTCTCTTTCTATATGAGCTTTCAGAAAAGCAGCGGACCTGGCAGGCATACTTTGCATACATACCATAAGATTGTGGAGAATGAAAAGAGTCAGAAAGGGAACTGAAACCATCTATTGATTTCTATAGATTCAATTCTGATTAAAATCAGTGCAAACACTTTCTAAAATAAATTATTAAGGAAGGATTCCCCTAGTTTCATTGTTGTTCTCTCATCTTTTTCAGTTTCCTCAAGGGCTATAACAGGTCCCASAATCCATAAAAAATACAAAAGTCTTGCTGTGGAATTAGGACTTTAGTTCTCTTTCCTATATTTCCTACAGTGAAACAAGTSCAATCATGGTAAGTTATGTAGTTTTACAAGAGTTCCAGCTGGATATTTTAACTATCTAAAGCTGAAAGCAGTAAGCTCCTTGAGCAGGGTGGTTTGAAGGACAGTGAGCCAGCTACAGTGGGAAATACATGCATTTAAAAGACCCGGGGCACAGGCATTTTGGAATGGGGTTACAACCTTCACACCAAACCACACACTGAATTACTTTGCTTGTAGTTCAGCTGGATACAACTCTGTTAATAGCACATCAATGAGAAAATTACTCAGCTGAAAGAAGTGTAAGAATTTAACTTCTTTCTCCACCTCAAAAGGGATACATGCTCAAGTCCTAGGGATCGAATATCTTCTTTCTGCCCGAGAAAATAAGAAGTCTTTTGCTGTCCTCATCATGCACCATCTGTAAATATTAACGACAAAGCTGGCACAGTCATACCTAAGTCAAAGTTTAAAACCCACAGTCCTTCAAAAAACATGGGAACAATTTCAGTATTTTGCAATATTTTACTAAAACTACTATCTTACACTAGATGTTAAAACTAAAGTTCAGGGAATTATATACAGAATTAAAATTCAATGCAAATTAGTTAAAAGACTGTATGGGACCATTGAAGTTTTGGACTGCACAGTAGAAATCTTCAACTGAAATAGCCTTTTGCTGTGGCCTGCATTGGCCCTGATGTCTGCCGAATGGAATGCATGTTAGAGAAAATGAGAGCAAACAATTGTGTTCTTTATAATATAGGCACTACACAAGCTAAAAAGACTAAGCAGAATAATAATAACATGAARTGAAGAAATCTCACACTAAGGATTTCTTTTTACATTAGAATCATAGTTACAGCTTTGTGTGACACACACTGATATTAAGGTTTCATGAAAGCTAAAAAGGAGATTGACTACAGCGTATATATTTTGTTTTAACACCAGTAAGCTTTCTGTCAGTACTTTCCATCTATAATACGTTGAGATTCGTATTATATAATAGCATATTCTGCTTTGTTCCAATTGTTGAAACAGAATGAAATTACTAAGTTGATATTATTTTGCATCCGGCAGTGTTTTAAAACAGAATTAATAAGCTAACATCCTAATTCATCAAAAAAGGGGAAGGGAGGGAGAGAGGAGGAAGGGAGCAGGGACAAGGAAAACAAAACAGTTGTGTGGTTTGAGCCTGAAGGCTTACATGCCTCATCACTCAAGGGAGCTATCTTGAGTGGGCAGCCAAAAATTGCTTCCCTCCACATTATGCAGTTCTGACGCAGGGATCTGAAGACATCATGCCTGAGTAGCACAGATATCAGCCATTTCTGCCATCTGCCCCACAGTGGGAATACCAGATGAAATCAAACCAGTTTGCTAAGTGAGCATAGTGAAAGGCAGCTCCCTACAGCTGATGAACTGTGGAAAGATTTTTGAAGTTGAGTATTAGTCATTAACAGAAAGACAAATACATTGCACTTCTAAAGCCAGAAAGACTTAAAAATTAACAAATACAGTGACAATAGTGCCACAAAGAAGTAAACTTCTTCCCTCCCATCATTAAATGGAAATTAGGAAAAAATAAGAGTAATTACAAGAGACTGAGAAATAATCTTGGGAGTCATTASTTGTTAATGAAAAATTGTATACAATTTATGATGACACTTCTTTTCTTTGATGGAAAATAACTGATCACTACCAACTCTAAAGACTCGGGTGCTCCTGGGCCTCAGGCCAGCTGCTGATTCAAGCTTTGGCTGATGAACATCATTAGAGTTAATCTAGTTTTTATCCTCAGGATAGAAGAGTAAAGTTTTTCAAACATGGATGAGGAAGCTAGAAGATTAATTTCACACATAATTCCAGAGATTCTTCCCACCCCAGGAGAACTGGTAAGCATGGAGCAGTGTAGTTTGTGGCCAATATCTACTCAATGTAAAAACAGTCAGCATATCCAATTTAGTAGTTGAGATCTTGGCGTCTCTGGCCTCTAGCAAGACCTATACGGATAGTGAAAGGGAATATTTAGGATCATGAATGACTCAAAAGTCATAGAGTCACAGATATATGAGTTGTAATAGGGAATGACTTTAATGGGACATGGGAGTACAGTTAAGATTTTCAATTTCTAGTATGAAATGTCTGAGTTCTAATCTAAAGCTGAAAGCCTGAACACTAAAAATGACATTTTCAGCAGCAGCTTCTGAGGGCAGAGAAAGGATGGGATGAACTCTTCGTAGGAGCCCAAATTGACACCTCTACTGAATAAATTTATGAGGTGCCTTTGCCTGGACCTAAGACCTCATCAGGACTAGAAGAAAGACCCAAAGTCTGCAATTTGCAAACTTGCAAAGCTGCAAGTTACATTTGCAGAAATTAACATAACTAAATGTTGTTCCAAGCTTCTTTGGGATACACTCATATCTCTTACAGAAGTTACTTGTGAGCCATATTAGCTTTTCCAGCAGAGGTTGCAAATTCCTTATCTATAACCTATGAGAGAGCAAAACTACAGASCCAAACCCATTAGTTCCTTGAAAAATTAGTAATATTTCATTATGAACTTTAATTGTTTCAGCATAAAAGCATGTTGCTGATAACTTCCAGTTTCTACTTCAGGTTTAAAAAACTGCTCACAAAAATTTTCACTAAAGCTTAACATTTTGTATTTAATAATCCCAAAATTCAGCATCTAGGCTAATGAAAACAATTCTGCTGTTTTCACAAAGGTCAGATCAAGTTTTTCTAAAACTTTGACCAAATAAAGCTTTAAGCCAACCCTAGGGTTGATCTGAGCTATGAGAAAGCAAATGACAGAAACTTCCCAAAAAGCAAAATAATCCTCATGAATTCTAAACCTGACACTGAGAAGATGACCTCTGATGAACCAGAAATTAAAAAAAAATACAATAAAATCTAGAACTCATTCTCCAGCCCAGGGGATACACAGGACGTCTTGCATAACCACACAGCTCCCATTGACTCATGTGAAAGACTCTTAGAATCACAGAATGGTTTGGGTTGGAAGGGACCTTTAAAGATCATCTAGTCCACCTSCCCCGGCCATGGGCAGGGATATCTTCCACTAGACCAGGTTGCTCAAAGTCCCATCCAACCTGACAGTTGAACACTTCCAGGGATGGGGAAACATGTTCCACTGTCATAGTAAAGAAACTCTTACTTACATCTAATCTAAATCTACCCTCTTTCAGTTTAAAACAGTTGCCCCTCGTCCTGTCACTACCTGTCCTGGCAAAAAGCCTCTCTCCGTCTTTCTTATAAGCCCCCTTCAAGTATTGAAAGGCCACAGTAAGGTCTCCCTGGAGCCTTCTCTTCTCCAGGCTGAACAACCCCAACTCTCTCAGCCTGCCCTCATTAGGGGAGGGGTTCCAGCCCTCTGATCACTCCAACAGGTCCTTGTCTTTCTTGTGCTGGGCACCCCAGAGCTGGACGCAGTACTCCAGGTGGAGTCTCACAATGTGGAGTAGAGAGGGAGAATTACCTCCCTCGACCTGCTGGCCAGGCTTCTTTTTATGCAGCCCAGGATACGATTGGTTTTCTGGGCTACAAATGCACATTGCTGGCTCATATTCAGTTTTTCATTCACCAATATTCCCAAGTCCTTCTCCGCAGAGTTGCTCTCAACCCATTCATCACCCAGTCTGTACTGATAACTGGTGATTGCCCCAACCAAAGTGCAGCACCTGCACTTGGTTTTGTTGAACACCATGAGGTTCACACAGGTCTACTTCTCAAGCCTGTCAAGGTCCCTCTGGATGGCATTCKTTCTCTCAAATGTATCATCAGCTGTACCACTCAGCTGGTGTCATCTGCAAACTTGCTGAGGGTGCGCTTAGCCCCACTATGTCATTAATAAAGATACTGAACAGTACCAGTCCCAGTACAGACCCCTGAAGGACACAACTTGTTACTGAATGTCCTGGTTTTGGCTGGGGTGGAATTAATTTTCTTTCTAGTAGTTGGCATAGTGCTATGTTTTGGATTTAGTGTAAGAAGAATGTTGATAACACACTGATGTTGTTAGTTGTTGCTAGGTAATCTACTTTTCAAGGACTCCTCATCGTCCCATGCTCTACCAAGCGCACAAGAAGCTGGGAGGGAGCAGAGCCGGGACAGCCAGCCCAGCTGGCCAACGGGGTATTCCATACCATGTGACGTCATGCCCAGTATATGAATGAGGGGGGAAGGGGTCCCGGAAGGGGCGATCGCTTTGGCTATTGTCTCGGCGGGTGGTGAGCAATTGCATTGTGCATCACTCATTTTATATATTGTATTATTAATATATTATTACCATTGTTATTATTATTATTCCTTTTCTTTTCTGTTCTATTAAACTGTCTTTATCTCAATCCGTGATTTTTTTTTTTTTTTTTCCGATTCTCTCCCCGTCCCGCTGCGGGGAYGGGGGAGAGTGAGCGAGCGGCTGTGTGGCGTTTGGCTGCCTGCCAGGTTAAACCACTACACTGAATATGGGAATTTATGAGAATATACTGAATACTGAATAAGTTACTTATTACTGATACGGGAGTCTGTGCTTCTCCTGACAGTGCTTACACACACAGGGACACATCTCCTACCTCACAGCAAATCTGCACTCATCCAGTTTCAACCATAACACAGATATTTAAGGTCAAAAAAAATGGAATGGGTTAAAGTCTTACTTATGCTGTAAAGGCTTGCAGTCATAACATTCTTTTTTATTATTGTTTTCAGACATGAAAAATCCAGACACACTTGCCTTCCTYGTAACTTCTGCAAGACTTCAAATGGAGCTTGTAATATTCACTGAGACATTCCAAGAGCTCCCTGAAGTTCAAGCTTTCACATCTAATAACTCCAAAACTTATAAAACCATTCATRGTAAAGCTGTCTTGCTCTCCTGCTTTAATCAATTAGTGTCTCTTCTGTCATATGCATTTGTGAGAAGCATCATGAGGAACTGGTCAGCTTCTACTTTGACCAGCTCACTTCCTATACAAAAGAATGTCATGGACCACTACTCAAGTGGCTCACAAATTACTTCTGGGACACATTAATGGTTCAAAATCCTGGGAAAGAAACATCCGATCTCTACAGATTTTTCCCTTTGGTGCACTTTAATACCTAGCCTAAAGAATTAGTCAAGAACTAAGCAAAATGTATTCTTCTCCCAACAAGTATACACAAGCTAAAAATCCTACTAGTTTCCACTCGATAATTTTAAACTATTTTCACTGTAATTGACTTCTATCTAAAACCAAAATTATTTCAAAACCTGAAGCAGAAACAGAACTTATCCCATTTCTGTGAGAAGACAGCTCATCTAGAGATTCTAATTATGCCTACAAATACATTTGCCTACACAGCATGATAGTAGTAGCTGCTTTTAACTCAAGTACAAAAATGCTGACACAAAAGCATCTTTTTTCCTAGTAAGGAGTGGGGTGGGGAACAAAAACTGGATACTTAACACAGGATGGCTATCAGTGTTGTGGTTTCATTCATCTGCAAGAAGACTAGTAGAAACTATAAACTAGTGGTGCTTTTGGTTCTGAAGTTTAAAGTCAACACATTTGTTGGTTCATGAGAAGCTACTTGCTTGTAGATGTTGAAAAATAGATGTCATAGTATACAGGCTTTCTACAACTCTAGTAGGAAAACAGGAGGATGATGACAGCACAATCTTCTTTGTCAGACAAGGTAATAATACTTTGCTAGAAACTATCAGTAAAAGCTGTTGCAGACAAATAACAAAGAGAAAAATGACAGAGCAGACAGTCAACAAATGAGATATTTTCTGTAAGGCTCAGGTTTTTAACTGTGCCTTAGAAATCTCAAAAATCCATAGCTGAGTCAGAACAAGGTATCAAACTTCTAAAATCAACACCTCCCAATGTTTCATTTGGGCCACATTCATCTAAAGAACCTCCAGTTCACCTTCTTTACACTATAAAGGGGAAAAAAAACCAGCTAGTTAGCAGAGATATACTAATTGTAACATCAAAACAGCTATGCATGGCTGTAGCAGATAGGAAGATGTGCTTCTGTCTCCAAAAGCTTATCTGTTCCTCCTCCCCACATCAATGAGTTTAACCAAATATATTTTCTTTCCCTACAAACCTTGCCAAGGTATTTTGAGGTACTTTATACAGTTTGCGTAGAAGTCCTACTTCTGCCATCTAAAAGAGATAATAATAATTTTAAGTGTAATGATCTCTAAAGTTTGRACTGAAATCCTCAAAACTAGCCATATATCCACTCAGCCACGCCCAAATGGGATAGTCACTATTTTACAGACAGTTGCTTTGGTCATCTTACGATTTGGGATCTTTCTTGCTTTTGCTTTCCCTTTTAGTCATTTCAAAAAATTAGATTTTAATAAAAAGAATCCTTTATGTTTAATTTCCACCACCACCACCTCCACACACAATAAATTTTGGGATGACATTTTCACATGCATTGCCTCCCACATTGTTCATTCTTGTAATGTCTAGGCAATAATTTCAGAAGTAGGGTAGGACTTTGGTTTTTGTCATTCATTCCCTTTCAGTTGTGCAGGTGCTCATCCTGCAAAACTGTTTCATCTCTTATGACAGAAAARTAAGACAAAAAAATAAATCTCTATGCGACCAGTTTTCCTGATCATTCGAAGTTCATTTGAAGCACTCCCCAAGACATCTGGACCTTTCCTAGAAGAGGTCTAAAGAATACATAGTCTTAGTATATTTTCTGGTCTTTAAAAATAAAGCAACAAGTAAACCGCACTGAACCAAGCCATAGTTTTGTTCTGTTTCAAGAGCAGATTAAAAAATGGAAACAACTTCTTCTTCTGCAAGTGTTCTGCCTATCAAACACAACAGATCATGTGACAGTAGTCCTGATATGACATAACAGAATTGAGGATTACACTATTTGAAAAGTGGGTACAATGTCTCCCTTAAGAAAACAAGCAAACATGAAGAAACATTTTTTTACCTGTTGTTGTTTATGGAGCACCTAACAATTTCACATTTTCCTTACTTCTGTCTTACTGAATTCATTTCCTTTCGACAGCGGGACAAGTGATGATGTTATCAGTGCTAAAAAGAGAAGGCAAGAAAAAAGGTGGCTAGAGAACAACCTATGCAGAGAAGAATCAGAATATTGGTGGCAGTGATAGCACTGCAATGTCTCCTTAATAACCCACAATAGTTTCACTGACACGTGGAATGTGACTGCTGAATCCCACCAAGGTTTCAGAAAAAAGAAAGCACAGAAAAATCCTATAGCAAGCCTTTGTGCACTGTCAGTAAGGAAGGAATTAAACCTGCATAGTAGAAAAAGGTCTTTTAATTAATTGTACTAATACTTAACAGAATCYGATTCTTCATATCAAGGTATTTGCTACCTTTGATGAAATAAAAGTGTGAAATTGTTTCAAAAAAAAAAAAAAGAAGAAGCCTTTGGGATAAATTTGGGAATGGAAGATTACAGAAACCTTCAGCAATACTGAAAACTCTTTGTAACGAGCTATGGCATGAAGACTTCACAGTCTGTCTCAAGCACAAAACCCAYAAGAAATACAGAAAAAGGAATAAAAAGTGGGTGCTTTCATCTATTACCAAGAATAATACTTTCCACCATGATTCCATGCAGTGGAGGTAGACACTAGAACATTACAAGCTTTAGTATAATTTTTTCCAATTTTGATAATTCAAAGAAAAGAAAATCCACAAGCCAGGTCCCAAAAAACTTATTTTGAATAACAAATACACGTTAAGTTCTTTTGTATTTCTCATTTGGCTTTTGACAATTAGGTTGTAGTCAAACCATTTGTAAAGCTTTTGTTGTACAACCATGAGGAGTGTAGAAGTTACTTTCAAGCAAAAGCATGCATGATCCTAAGAGTCAAAGCTTTAGAAAAACACCACCAAGAAAATCTCAAAAGTTCAGTTAAGGTTATGGGAATTTGCAGTCCTGTGAAATGCATAATAAGCTTCAGTATAGACTACAACTTGCTTTGCAAAGCAGCGCTTCATTTCCTCGAAGTCGGCCTCTGGCAGTGGGATCCATTCCTCTTCAAAACTGCTGTTGCAATCCAACTTCACTTTCCATTCTCCCTCAGAGACTGCATGGAATAACCCACAACAGTCTTCCAGTAACAAACATACATACAGTATCATGTATGCATGTGTACACAAATGTATACACTAGTACTGAAATATGGCTCTGCTAAAAAAGGGAATGCAAGCACAAGAAAAAAGTAAAAATTATATATGTGCCTTACACTTGAATTCAGTGCATGCTGTAAGTTAGTGAAGCAGTATCAAGTATGTGGAAAATTTTCAGTTATTCTTGCCATGAATTAAAAGCATTTTGATTGGGGGACAAAAAAATAAGAGAGGAAACGATCTGGCACTAAGAGGTCCTGCCACTGGTACTACTATTTCCATTTTTCCCTTAACCATTTTGCACATACAGAAAGCATAGAAAGCAGTTTCATTTTAGAGGCCAAGGTAAAAGTTTTCTTCAATTCTCTATCACAAAGCCTTTGAGTGTTAAACATATGCACAAACAAAGTATATAATGGCTATCAAGCAAAGTCATATAATTCTGTAACAAAAATAATAATTAGCCTTGTAGTACAGTTTGAGAAGTCTGTAAACAAAGGAAAATAAATGTTTTATTATGAAGTGCCCATATATGACATGAATGACACCAGGCTATGTTTCCTAAATATCTGTACAGCTAGATGCAATGACACTATCAATGTGATCATGATAGGATGGGACTGTCATATTACTCAATGTAGTAAGATATATTAGGACATGCTTATATTAGCATTTTAGTTCAGATGAGGAGTACATTTTTTAAACAAACTTCATTATTCCCTTTTAGCGTACTTTGGTTCATGTTGCAGAGTGGTCTGAAAGTGCTTGAACTGTACCTGTTTTGGATGGAGCTAAAGTGAAAGATGCTCTCCAGGGCTGTCCCATCCCAACTATTAATGATCATTCAAGTCCACAGAGCTACCAGGGCTTTACCAAGTAACTCCCTATTGAAATGTTCATAGTATAGCCCTCAGAAACAAGTGTTTTTCTAGCCTATCTGATCTTACTGAGCTGCATCACTTACTTGCAGAGACTATCTTAAATGTCTTGTCAATTACCTTAACAAAATAGTATATTTAATAGATAATGTAAGCATCAGATAGTTCAGAGAGAAAAGAAGATAGAGGAGAAACTGCCTTCCTGGGAAGAAATGTTTCTCTATGCCAACATAGAGAAAGTCCTGGCTTTGCTAAAAAAAGCTTATTTTGAGGTGTACACTTCTAAATCAGCCTTTGCAGAAAATGTCCAGTGCCTGATAATGTTCCTGTTGAGAGAGTTTTGGTAGTGTGTTAGCCAGTTATGGTTGTTACCTTCAACTACGCCTAGAAAGTGCTATGACCAGCAGTACAGAGAGGAGCTGCTACTACATTTCAGGGCAGGAAAAAGTATGTTTGAATACTCCCCTATCCCAAAAAGCCTGGGTCTGATTAGAAGTATGTTTATGCTGCAGTCATTTCAGAAGTAATTGCGGTGTACTGCAATTGCCTAATTTGTACTCTTCTGCAGCAGACAGAAATACAAACTAGCACAAAGGAGCTTCAACATGGCAGCACAGAGTGCAGTATAGTCATGCTTTCTCTACCAGGAAGCCAGAAATGCAATGTAAAAAGTTACTACTGTAAAAAAATGAAAATATGTGTTTCCTCACTATTTCCTTGTATTTTTCCATCCTCCATGAGGACGAAGCAATAGAAACCAGGTAATACATAACCCAACCTAAAACATGCCCAGAGCTCTAACAACCTCTAACTCTTTCTTACCTCTTACTGGTTTTGCACGTATTTGTCGTCACTGACATTGTACCTATCTTCAAATATTATCATCAGAAGAAAAGAAGCCTGTTTAACATTCTGCTAATTAATCACAGTCCTCAATCTCTCCCTTTCTTTATTTTACACCCTTTAAGTTTACTTTCTTCTATAGTATTTACCATTCCAAGCACATAATTTATTCAAGCATGACTGAAGTGGTAAAAATAGGTTCCTGAAAAGACTTTAAAAACTAAAAGTAAACTAAACTTTTCCTTTTATGCTGTAATTTGCATAGTTTCAGTATAAGCTTCTTTCCCAAAAAGTATTCATCCCTTCTAAAAAATGGATAGTAAAAATAAAAAATTCCTTGCAACATTGTACAGTGGTGGCTTCTTTATGTATGTATTTGCAGCACAAGATAAATCTGGCTAATTAAATCATTCCTTTAAATTACTTCATGATTTGTGAAAAGGCTCTTTATTAGTACTTGAACCAAGAATCTCAAACCCAAAGACAGATTCTTCTACATAAGTATATAGCAAGATGAATATTTTCCCTCCCAGCCCTTCAGCCCTAAATGGGCTAAACTATAAAATCACTGACACAATTTCAGAACACTACATCATAATAGGCCTTTTTTAAGCATGCCTTTGAATTAAGGCAGACACTGCAACAGCACTACAGCAGTCCTGGGACTCGGGAAGCAGCATTTTAACAGCATGTTGCCCGTATTCTCATGCTGTGAACATATTCATAGCAGTTCCATGACAGTCCCAGGACTGCTGGTGTAGCATCTGTTCACTACCAAAAAAGACTTGGATATTACACACGAGTCTGTTTTCTATTCATSAGCTGCCTTTTTGCAAACACAGGACTTCTTTTGCAACAGGAGAATTTTTATCTGGGTTTTCTCATGTGAACACACAAACACACTCATTATTAAATACATATCTTTATGATATTATTGGACATTTATCAGGCTAGAGCTACTCTCAGGATAAATAGGGACTCCTAGGCTTAGATGTTATCCATATCCAAGAACATATACATGTTTCCAAAGATGTTAACAAGAAATCATAATCTTGGAACAAAATGCCTTTCATGCAGCATAGCCGAGTTAATAATGCCCCTCTTCTCAAAGTGGTAATTACATGTCAATTCACAATTCAAAATACTTGGACTGACCTTGACATTTACCATCTCAGACCTTGCCCAATGATGAAGAGTGCGTATTGGTTCCAGTGCGTATTGGTTCCATATGCAGATTCAGATCTTGGTTTCCGCTATTATCAGGCAGATACGTGGACCCATCAGTTTCAGTGGGTTATTCCCAACAAACAATTTTAACAAGAATTGTCCCATGGAGCTACTTGAGCTGAGTGCATCATTTGCTCCAAATCATTTGGGTTTTTTTGTGTTTGGATGTGCTTACTTTATTGATTAGGCTCACTTCATGGGCTGGTTCAGGCAGGATCACAGTCTGCTGATTGCATTACAAACCCTCTAGCTCTATTCCAAGGTCTCTTGCGAGAAAGAGCAATCCGGAGCAATCTGATCAGTCTCCTCCAAACATGCGACTTGAGCACCATTGACATGGCAGTGTATGCCAGGATCACCTCCAGACAGGCAGTATGGATGCAGACAGGACGAGTATGGCTTCCTCTTCTTGGGACAGCCTCACAACACTTTTTTTAATAGACCTCAAATTATTTTTTAATGAAATGAAATGAAAGTGGGCCACTGGTCATCTTTTTTTCCCCTACTGTATAGCTGTAGATGAAAAAAGCTTCAGAAGTAAAAAAAATAAACATCCGCACACCCATATACACGATGCACACAAGCACATGCATACACATACCCTGCACTTCCACAGCTGGACATCTTCTCTCCAGTATTGTAAATACCAGGATAGCAGAGTAACAATGAATAGGTAGTGTGAATTGTTTAATTTTCTTTGTCATTCATATAAATTCTGGTCAGTGCACACTTCAGTGGAAGAGAGCAAGGAARCTAAGCTAGGTACATTTGTCACGGGCAACCTGCCTGAATGTTCTCAGACTAGGAGGCAATCAGGTTAGAAGATCCTGTACGTTCATACTGAGGCTATTGAGAATAATTGTTCATGGATTTCAAGAAATCAGATTACCTCATAATCCAGTAGTAACATTTGGCATGCTACACATTAAGAAGTCACTGTAAAATTGTTATGCAAATTAGGTATTCATCAGCAAGAGTGCAAAGAATAGAATAACCAGAGAACTGCATGGTGTTATGAAGAAGCTGAGCAGTATCTTGATCACTGCCAATTACATGAGTCTAGTTTTTGAATGGGATTATATTTCTGAATAGAATACATTTCCAGCAGCTCCACTGGGCATCATTGAACCAGTGGCAGATTCCACGTACAACCCTTTATAAAAATTCCAAAAGCCCATTACACTTTCATGCTTCACTCTTTTACATGAAAGACATTTACCAGCTGTTCTGTGTAGTACTGCAGAGCTTACATAGAAGAGCAGAAGAATAACGCACCCTAGACCATACAATGAGAGCATGGACAGTTTCAAAACAATAATATTGCTAGATAATTGTTAGACAGCTAATCAGTTCAATGCCATCACTTAATTTTCACATCTTGCTCACCCGCCAGTATTGCTCAAATAAAAAGATTTTCCCATATTACATCGCTATCATATTGTACCCTGCCCTTCCCTTCAAGTTCCATACTCACAGACAATATTTTGTGAAAAGATTAGAACATTACATTGTATGAAATGTGTGCAGACAGACATCTATTCTTCTTGTAAAAAACAAACATGAAAAATACCGAGTCAACCGTTTGCTTGTATTATTGCTGTTACGATCTGTTTTGGCTCAATCACATGCCACGAAGCAGTCTAAAAAATGTAATTTAATTTTTAAACTCAATGTATTCGTTGATATTTAACTGCAGGTACCACCTTTTTTCCACCGCTGAAGCACAAGGAGGAGGAAGCCATTTCCGAGCCTGCCGAGGGCCCTCCGGCTGCCCTCAGGCCGAGCCGGTTGCCGCGGCAACCGCCACACCGCCCTCGCGCCGCGCCGCGCCCCGGGCAGGCCCCCGGCGGCTGCGCCAGCGGGGCGGGCGGGGCTGCTGCTGCCGAAGGAAAAAACACCTTCAAATAGGCTTCGTGGAAATATTAACAAATAGAGTACGTAAAGTAGCGGTTTCATTTTCTGCGAGGCACATGCTGTCTGTCACGATGACCTTGACATTCAGTTCTACAATTTACCCTTGGGTAAGAGAATTTGCAAGGGCATAGTCTCTTTAGGTTCAGCATCTTCCACTGCAAATGAGATTTGTCTTACCAAAGCAGCAGCAAATCAAATTCTGTGCTTCATCAGAGCTGCTTGTGTGCATCTACAGGATTGTTGATTTGGAAATCTTAACATCTGCAAAATACAAAACTAGCCGATTAAGCTTAGGAAAGGCTTTACACATCAGAGGATCTCCCCTGTTTATGCAGGCTAATGGTACTTACCCACACGACTCTGAACTAGGCTAGAAAAATGAGAATGTCTGTGATCATTAATAATGTTATTATCAGACATTAAAAAAAAATACAGTCTTTCCTAACGTGACCAGGCGTCTACAGGTATCAGCGGTCATTTTAGAATTTATTTGGATGGTATAAAGGTGGACACCATCTCTTCTCCTTTTTCAGTCCATCACTTCTTAAAATCATCATCTAGAAAGAGATAATACCTTTTATTAGGCCAAATGGTGCAGTCAGAAAAAGGGAAAGATCAAGCTTTAGGGCACAAAAGCCCTTTCTCAAGCCTAATATGAGCCAAGTATGCACTGGAAAGAATTACTCTGGCTGCAATTTAGCTAACGGGAAAAAAAATAATTCCAAAACTCAAAACTAAACTTTCAGGAGATTAGTTTGTTTACTAATATGTATAATATTACAGGTTAAGTGAAATTCTGGCCTAAAGTGTGGGGTTTTTTGATAGTCCACTCAAATTTCCTTCTTATCTTATATGCTTCAAATTCCTCACCATTTTTGAATACTATGTATAGCTCAAATGTGGTGGAAGTAGCAGCCATTTTTACAATAAGCATGCACATAGGCACTCTTTCCCTCTCTCTCTCCCTAGTTTCTTACTTATTATTCTCAACATTTCCTAGCTTATTAATATAATTCTATGATATCCAGAGCAATTACTACCCACTTAGTTTAATGTTTGCTCTGTCTTCATCAGGCCTGAAAAAGGGCTTGAGAGTTTCAACCTTTTGCTCTTTTCAAACCACATCAGGTTGCCTGTCTTAGAACCTTGGCTATCATCACAGCTATTCAATGCTGTATCAATGCTGCTATTAATTTTGGTATGTTCTTTACAGTAAATAAACATGTTCAGTGTGCAGCAGTGAATCCATTATTCAATCAAAAAGGGAGAGTATGATCCCACTATTTACACCCTGCTAACATTTAATAAAAGGAGAAAAGGAAAAGAAGAATCATTCAGAGATAAACAAATATAGATATAAATCATTTTTATATGTGCATCATTTAAATGTGCATCATTTCAGATCCTTCCTCTATGATTTTCAATATAATGTTAGAAAGTATTTTTGAAATTCAAACAATGTTTTCTATTCAGTTAGGATCATAAACACACTACAAATCAGTATAATGTGCAAAATAATGCCATTTATACACACACAAAATGGAGCGTATTTGGATAAATCATTTTTAATTAGTACATTTAATAGGACAATTCTTAGCAAATATGGTCAATTACTCATTACTAGTAGCTTTTTCCAAGGCAGAATCAGCTAGAAAGGTGCTATATTATCTGTTCATATTAGATACAAACTCAGTTACTTATTTCCAGCTTGTATGGTTCTGAGGACATTTGAGAGGAGGAAAATCATCACTGGGTCCAAATTTACGTGACAGTCTTTTATCAACATTAGGATCAGTAAAGCTAGTAAGTAAGAAAGTATACAGAGGCTAAAATACTGTCATCCAGTAAGTAGTATAGCTACAGATGCTAAATTACTGAAAATACTATACTTTTTGCAGTGCTTGAAATGTAAATTACTATATCTTTAAAAAGATTTTATTCCTGTGCACTAAACTGAAATTGAAAARAATAAATAAAAATATGGACTACCTACAGCTCTGTATAAGTTAAAGTTAAGAAACTTCTCCAAGCCAGACTGTTATTTCAAAATAATGGAACCCTGGGTGCAAAATAAAAATCATCAGATTAGATACTATTCTGAATTTCATGTCTGGAACATCTATGGGATGTCAGCAAAACACATGAAGTTTGGCAGAGAGCAGCATATAACATCAGATGTCTTCGTCTGAAACCTCTTTATGTATTGTTGTGTATTGGCAACTAAAAAACACAAAATAAAAGCTTATCATCCAGATGTGCTGCAAGATTTTCCCTTTAGTCTTAAGCTTCTCTGCCTTAGGCTGACTCATTCTCTAAAAGCTTTGTGAAATCTTGTTAATGTCATTAGAATGTGATCTTGGAAGAAAAGGAGATCGCATTTCAACAATATTTGTAAAAAAACCCTATTTTGGCAATTTCACAACAAAATACTTAAGTCCTTTTCTTCTGATAAGATCAAAAATATATTATACAAAAAGAAATTCCCCCACCTTTTTATTGGGAAAAAACAATGAAACAAAACCCCCGCATAAAACAGATAAAAAAGCAAAAACGCATTTTGACTGATGCAGAAGATTTTCTAGTTCTATTCTAATCGATGTTCCTGTGCAGAGACTCCAGAGCATTTCCTATTTTTTGGGGTGTCATGTTGAGAAATGGTTAGAAGTCCAGACTTAACTTGGATGAATTAGTTTATTAAGATTTATAAAAGTCTGTCTGAATTCAGCCATCTACATAGAATGTGTTGTGGTTTTAGCTAACGTGCAAGCTACCAGATTAAACGATTTTTCACAGAATTCAATCCCAGAGAAGTTCCATTTGTGGCATGATAATATGGGACAACACAGCCATGAAAACCTGGGTTGGGATCATAATATTACCCATTAAAAAATTGTCCCTATTTTCTGTAAACCCTATGGTCAGCTTCTCTGTGTGGGTCACATATGTCTTTCTGCCTCACTACCAACATGATCACAGTGGCTTCCAATATAATTTTCTGCCTTGTCTACAACTGTCTACTTTTTTCCAGCTTCTTGGGCTCATTAGTCTCTTAGGTTTGTTTCGAAACCTACTTGCAATACAAAAAAAAAATCAGTTGCATCTTGCTCTTTCCARATAGCCCAGAATAACTTCAAATTTTGCTATGTGAGGAACAGGGGGGAAAAGCCCCAAAATGCACACATGTCGTGCTTTAAGCCCAGCCGGCAACTAAGCCCCACACAGCCGCTTGCTCACTCTCCCCCAGGTGGGACGGGAGAGAGAATCGGAAGGGTAAAAGTGAGAAAACTCGTGGGTTGAGATAAAGACAGTTTAACAGGGAAAGCAAAAGCCGCGCACGCAAGCAAAGCAAAACAAGGAATTCCTTCACTACTTCCCATGGGCAGGCAGGTGTTGAGCCATCCCCAGGAAAGCAGGGCTCCATCACGCGTAACGGTTACTTGGGAAGACAAGCGCCATCACCCCGAACGTCCCCCACTTCCTTCTTCTTCCCCCAGCCTTATATGCTGAGCATGACATCATATGGTATGGAATACCCCATTGGCCAGCTGGCCTAGCTGTCCCGGCTATGCTCCCTCMCAGCTTCTTGTGCACCTCACAGAGCATGTGAGCTGAAAAGTCCTTGGGACGTAGACTACCTAGCAACAACTAAAAACATTAGTGTGTTATCAACATTCTTCTTACACTAAATCCAAAACATAGCACTGTACCAACTACTAGAAAGAAAATTAACTCTATCCCAGCCAAAACCAGGACAACACATTTGCAGACCTAGGCTCTGACAGACTCAGAATGTGCAACCTGTGGAAAAGCCAGAGATCTGCAGGACTTCTGTATCTTTATTATCAAAGCATGTGCCTTAGGACCAATCAACACTGGAAGCCCAAATTGCATATCTTCCAGCTGCAGAAATCTGTCTTGCCTTCCCTCATATTTTTAGCCACATTTTGTTGGAGCTTCATTTTCACTGCTTTCTGGCACATGCTGTAGTTTCCTCTCTCCCCTGTTGTTTCCAAATTCTTCTTGCTCTTAAGAACAGACACCACAGAGCTTACAAAATGACAATTGGGAGCATAAGCAATTTATTTTTTGCTTAAAATTATCAGTCATCTTGGATATTTTGCTATGAATGCAAAAAATATCATGCTTTGAAGGCTGTCATCCTGTTCATAGAAAGCAGAGCTCACCTACTATCTAAGTATGGAGAGTTACTTGATAGGAGCAGCAAAAAGTTTGAGGGAAAAAAAAAGAGACTAACTAATGTGGGATTGTGTTAGATTACAAAAATGAGGCATTGCCTTGAGCAAAAACTACAGAAATTTAGCTTGTCTTTATAGAATCCTTTGTAAGGGGGGTTTCATTTAACAATCGAATCTCTCCAACGTTTCTCATAAAGGTATTTACCACCAGAAGGACTGTTTTCAGAAATATGTAACTGAGGAAGTGGTCATAGGCTTGAAAAACTTGAGTATCGGGAAGGAGAYAACTAAAATCAGATCCCACTGAGGATCACGATCTTTGGATGGAAAACGAAGACTACTGCCGAAATTTGTTCATGACAGGTATAGAAAATATCATACATACATTTCCAGTTGAAAAAAAGAGCTCAGAGAACTTACTGAAAAGGCAGATTTCTTTTTGTCCAAGAATTAAGCAAGAAAAATAGGATTTGCTTCATCCTGGGGAGCATTACAAACCACCTCCATTTATTTCAGTAAATCAGACCAGGTAGAGTTTTTCCTGCTCTTAACAAAGAGATATCTTCCTGGGGTATCACAGCTATACTGTAATCCTGAGAGTCACCTGGCACACCCTAGCAGAGGATGCAGGCTATTTCAAGTTTGAGTGAGGAATCTGGCTGCTCTGCATGGAGAACAGATGTTAGAGGATTGGTACTGTGCTGGGTCTGATCATAAAGATTCAGGAATGATCTGGAAACAAAACGTTCTTAGGCAGGACACTTACCAAAACCTATCCTGTTTTGCCTTTACAAATGAACTTCAGCATGAGAGAAAATGTGATATATGACTGTGATTGTCCGAAATAAACAATAAAAAGGAATGATCTTTCAGGTCCCAGAACACAGATATGTACTTGTACTTGTTCAAAGTCTAGAGGTCTTGGTCTGTGTCCTCCTTTGAACCTACACTCCAAATGAGAAAAGATGTGTCTGAAATGACCTTTTTGGAAGAAGACTGAAGAACTTGGACAATGCTTGCAAACAAAAATTTTAATTCAGCAAGGAACACCAGATCTGTGACACAAATCTGCATGAAAGGTTTCCTAACTATATGTAGGTCACCTAAAAAAAAAAMCACAAGTATAATTCTGAAATGCTGCCAACAAATAGAATTTTCTTGTGCATTGACATGTATAAAAACATATTTATAACAGAAAAACATTCACCTTCTAAAATGATCCGTAATTAACTGCTCAGAGACAAATGAGTGTAAAAAATCAGSACTGCATTTGATAGGTCAGTTCATAATTCTGCTTTCTTTGAATCTTTCCACACCATTCTTCATCCATTTCCTTATTTGGTGTAACATATAGGCAAAATATATCAGGAAGGAGAAAGCAACATTCTTAGGAAATAAAAATAGAATGTCAGTAATTTACCAACAGTCAAGCTGAAAGTACTCATCTTCCCTGGCGTAAGGCTGCCAATTTCAATTCAAGTCTTGAAACTAAGTTTTGCAATCAATATGATTGTGGTAGTCAAGATCCAACAATAGCAGGACGTTCTTTTTCCATATTTTAGCAACTCAGTGACCTCCTATCAGAAGTTTTGAAAGTGTGGTGTGGATTCAATAATATCTCTGTTGCAACCTATCTTCTTAGCATATGACAAGCCACACTCTCATCTCAGGAAAAAACACAAGCTAAAAGATATTGATAACAGTTAATGGCTCAATGACTTCAAATCAAGCATCTCAAATGAAAGCCTTTTGGCATATTCAGGAATTAAAGGTATTTTCCAAGTTTGCCTTTTGAGAGGAAGCACTGTGGTGTGGAAAAGGGGCTGTTACAGAATGCCCATTAGCACGTAATATAATGTGTGTTTTGCTAGGCTTACTTTTAATGGAGTTCACAACTTTTATAGCCTCAAATATTATTTTTATTTCCCTGGTAAACATTAACACATTTGTTCAGGGGTTGGTGTCCCAATAATACATGCTTTATCACAAAGCCATGTGTTTTCCTTCCATAATTAACTCATTACCAGTACAGGCCTACCCTGTGTTAGTCCTACCTAGCTTAAAGACTTGATTATTGGAAACCTTTAAGATGTTTCCGCTTGAAGGACAGCAAGAGCAACAGAGAACAATTTCTCAATGTCTAGATCATCTTAACTCACCCTCACCCTAAGAGTAGAAACTGTCCAGGGATGTCAGTTTATTTCCAGCGTCAGTTCCCCACACTACCAAAATTTACMCAATTATACCAAGATTTAACAGGTTTCCTAGGATTGTAGGAACTTTTTATATTTATAAGGGCATAGTCCTGACAGTTAGAGGATTTTCATCTTTCCAGCCTGGACTTTTTATTTGCAATATTTGTCTCTTGTTACAAGCAGTAGAACCAGCTATTCTTGAAAGCGCAAAAGCAAAAGAGAAAGGTGGTGATTACGACCTCTCTAAAACTTTCTTGGACTACACAGGGATGTAGAATCTCTGATGTYCTAAGGGGACACCAAGCAGCACTACTATAATTTCTTTGAGAAGAGCATAAAAAGCCCATCACTGAAGGTCCTTAAGAACATTACACAGACATTTCATCACGAATGATACAGGTATATTTGATACTTCCTTGAGGAAGCAAAATTGACTAGGTTATTTCCTCAGGTACCTTTCAGCCCTATGGTTAGACCTGATATGCTCCAAAGAGATTTAAAAACATATAATTATGGAAACTTGTAGAATGTACTTGAAACTTGTAGAATGCGTAATACATGGTCTTGTAAAAGGTACTCAATTGTCCAAAAAATTCTTTTTATTGTTATACATTTTTTAGGAAAAAAACARTTAAAAAAATGTTGAGCTTTTTTAAATGATGGAGTAACCATGTGGGAACCTATTAATACCTGTTGAAATTATTAATATTAAAGGTAGTGGTTTGATTTTCAGGAATCTTGTCAATGGAATGAACAAATAACTGTTTTGTTAGCATTTTTTGCATGTTTCAGTATATGAAGTTAGTATTTCACATGTGCCTTGCGTGGCTAAGCATGATCCGTGTATGATCTGAATTTACTAATTCTGCCCTGCAAGCACAGAAACAGTATCACCTCACTTGGAGTAAGGTGCCTTCCGAAGGACTGCTGCTGTTCATTTACATGTGCTGTTCAACAAACATCACTGAAGAGAGAAGCATAAAAATTGAAAACCAGTAAAAATTTTGGACTGTGCAAGTTAATGTAAATTAGAAAGTAAAATCCTGCATAGCTCAATCAAAAAAAGAAAGTTATCTGAAACTTCAAATGGATGTTTGATTTGTTTAGCATATAAATTCTGCTTCGTTTTATTTAGATGGCTATAGTAATGCTACGTAGTCGTTCCCTGAATTTTTCTTCAGAATATGACACTTTGGGATTGCGCCTGGGTTTTTTTTCCTTTCTTTCAATCTGTGACAATGAGGAAAACACCATCAGACACGTGCCTGTGTATTGTCTGTTCCTCTGTTTCTTCTCATGATGCCTAAAAAAAAWCCAGGTTTAAAAAAAAAGATCGCTGCCGTCGGCACCGTTCCCGGCGGCGCCGGGAGGGGCGGGGGCCGGGGCCGGGCCCCCCGAGAGGCGGCACCCCCGAGAGGCGGCGCCCCCGCCGGCGGCAGCCTGTGTCCGGGCCGGCAGCCCCCCCGAGGCCGGCAGCCCGCCCTCTCCCCCCCGAGGCCGGCAGCCCGCCCTCTCCCCCCCGCCGCCCGAGGCCCCCGGCCCTGCGCTCTCAGCGCTCGCAGGCGCTGCCGCCGCGGCCGAGCTCCTTCACCCCCCGCCCCGTCCCCCGGGCGCTTTGTCAGCGGCCGCGGGCGGGCTTCCCGCCGCGGGGTGCGTGGGGGCGGCGGCCGGCTTACCTCTTTCTGCGGGGACGGGTGCCTTCTGCTGAGGAGGTCAGCTAGAAAGGGAAACGGGTATTCAGGCGGCAGGGCGGCCACGGCACCGCGTAGGAACAAGGCTGGGAACTTGAAAGATGTTTCCAATAATTAGAGGAGTAGCATTCTTCCGCAGCCTGCTGGTAGGAGACGTGTAGGAGGGAAACTGAAACAATTTCACCATGAAGGCTGTTCGGTTTCTTCGCGTTTTTTGTGATGGGGCTGTCTCCAGCAACGGAGAACTGAAATCAGTAGTGTAGAAGGTCCCTTCCAGTCCTAAATTGCTTAAACAATTACAGCAGTCAAAAAATGGAATTGTTTTCTAATACGAGGCATATTTATGCAGCRTATGCAGAAAGTGTCTCTCATTTCTTTGCTTTTTGTACTCGATGAATCAATTAGCCTACTATTATTGAATATTACTTTTTTAATTGAAACAGCAATATTCATCTTCCCTTGTATTTTCCAAAAAGCTCAACAAAAACACCTTGGTCAAAGTACTTTAGAAATCACTCCATCATAAGGTTTCAACAGATTTAAAACTGCTTTTAAGCTTTTTGACGCCATAAATGGCCAAGCATTTTGCATGAAAAATCTAATGCAATTTTCAACAGGAAACCAAGAATATTGTTTTAGCTTGACCGAGCAGGAGTCTATGGACATATATATTCCCCAAGTGCTTTAAAATTACAGTGGCTGCTTAGAAAGCGAGATAATGTAGAAAAAATCACAGCTCCTATGCTGCATTATTAACATACATGTAAAGACAACATCTTTAATACAGGAAAAAATAGTAATAGTTTAGTAAGGAAGTGATAAAAATGGGAAGTAAGGCATCATAAGGAAATGGCAATTTATCTTGAAAAAGGAAGAAAGATGACAATATGCATGGTAACAAGCAAGAAAGAAAGCAAAGGGGAACAGGAGAGACAAATTCTGCAATTTTATTCACTGCAATTGTGTACAAGATATATTTTTCTAGTGTGTTTTATTGCATAGCATTACATAATTTCTATGTATAATCTCTATTTGTAGAGAGTTGTGGCAACACAGTTCAATTGCTAAGTGCTCCTCAAGAAAAAACGATTTACTGAAATGCTCAATGGCTGTTTTAAAGTAGAGGTGAAATGCTGGAGGTGCACGAACGCACACCCACACATACAAATGGTGTTTATCTTAATAGGCACCTGGGAAATTAAGTTTCCCCGGACAGAAATAAAACCAAGCTCCCTGCCTCACTTAAAAAATGAGATATAATTCACTGTGGGGGAGTAGAGCTTGGAGGAGAAGGGAACACTACAGACGAGCTAGGCAGTTCTGGTTACATCAATAGACTCAAGTACCTCACTCCAGCTAAGTGGACTACCCTGCACAATCAGCTTCACAGAAAAAATGGTTGTACATAAACCACAGTCTGCAAAAATAAAATAAAATCTGATCTGCAAAACTTTCACTGGGAAGAATACCGTGCAAGGACTCCTGCTGTCACAGCTCAGTCTTGAGTTYGCAGTAACAGGAAACATAAACAATGCTTTTATTCCCTCTGGTGCATCTTGTTCCTCACCAAAGGGTTGTATTTCTTTTATTACAAAGAGTGTTCATTAATACTGTGTAGCAAGCAAACCCATTGAAGATTTGAGAGACATTAARTACGGCAAGCCAAAAATGCTTTATTATACAGTACGCTATGTTAATTTTTAAAATACCGCATGCTAGAGAACTTCCAAGTATTGAGACTTTCCACATTCAGGAACATTGAGACTTAGCACAAAGCCTCTATATTTAATGTAGTGCAGTTATGAGGAACTTAATTAACACAATTTTACCATTTTATTCATCTTTGGGTTTATAGGTATAAAGAGAAAGACTTAGAAGATTTTTTGGCCCAGCCATGAAAATCAAACACATTCCTCCAATTAATTATTACAACTTGGTCCTCTAGCCACTAAGCACTAGCTAAAACAGGAAACTATTATTAGAATTAATAAGTTTAAATGCATTTTGTCTACATTGGCAATAAAAATGCACTTCTTTAAAGAATAGGTGGAAAAAATCTGGCTTCAGTCTTCCATTGTTCTGTTTAGCAGTACTCATCATGGCAGAAGTGTAAAAGGAATGCAGAATAGCGTTTCTTTGCTCTTACACAAATTTCAGGCTTTAGTCTCCTCTACCACCACTTTCTCCTCCTCAGTCTAGATCAGCACTCTGTCCATGTTTGGGTTTTGGTAGGGGAGGGGTTTTTTTGGGGGGAGTGAGGAGAGGAGAAGAAAGCAGGAAGGAGGACGTTGTTACCAGTGCAAAAATTGAATCTCTTTGCCTGTCAACGTTTCTGATGAAAGGATATTCCTGATATAAGGAGATTCCAAAGTGGCAATATTTTACCGCACAGTTTGTATTAAGCRTATTTTTCCTGTGGGTCTCAATGCACATTCATCTACATACAAGCTTTATATGGTAGGTAGTAAGCATTGAGATTGACAGGAAACAAAAATTGAGATGTAGGAGTATTTTGGCAGAGAACTACAGTGGAAGTTGTTCAGTGATGAAGTAACAATTTTACTCAAGCGTACAGCGAGGGCAAGAGGATTTCCATGGGCTAGATACTCTTTTTATAAAGTTTCTGACTTSTGAGCCACTTCTTAAAACTATTAGGCATTGCCTGCCCACACAGTAATTCCAACTTGGCCTCATTTACATGGCAGAACTCCTTGCTAAGGGCATTTCAGCTATCCACCAGAGGAAAACCGGTCTTATTTCTCAGTGTTTTAGACAGTAAAGATTAAGAGGAAAGCATGAAATACAGATCTGGCAAGTTCAGTTATTAATTTAATGCAGAGAGCAACTGGGAGAAAATAAAGCCCAGAGTTATAAAGTAATTGCCTGATTTTTAACTAGTGTGCTTCCTGTGCGTTCCCCTCCTCAGCACAGAGTTAGAATTAAGTTTCCAAAAGGAGAGGTACGGAGAGATGCCAGGAACTCACTCCTGGGGAGCTTCCATACAGGTATCTGCTTACAGTAGGGGTAACTGATTTCCTAACTTCTGCTGAATTAAACAAAAGCATTTTTATAAATTGTTAAGCAATTGGTATATAAAATTTTTTCCACCATGCACTTCCATAACTCATTTTATAAACCATTGGGTTCCATTTTCCCTGTTTTTYGCTCCTACAATAAATCAAGCCTAATTTCTACCAAAAAAAATAGTTTTCAGACAAAATATTAAATCCAAAGCAAGCAAACAAGCAAAACAAGAGTCAGAGAATTTTAATCCTGCAACACTGAATTACCAAAAAAAAMCACAAAACAAACTTGGGCCCACCGGCCTGTGCTAGGAAGGGGAGACACGGCACAGTACACTTAAGAATCTGTCCAAATTCTCAAATGGAACCAATCACTTTTCTTTCTGAACATGATTAAAATAGTTGTCATTTCTTTTCACTGACCTGAAGAAGAATCTCCATATGATTGTTTTCAATAAAGTTCAATGTAATTAAATTAAAAATAAAGCAAGGGAGACACCGTGGCCCAGAGTAGTAGAATTTATTAATTATTTGTTCAGTAAGTCATCCATTGTGCTTTGTGGAGTCCATCAGGTTTCAAGGCTACCTGTTCATTTCAGGAGCCACTGTGAATATATTACCCATAAAGCGGTAAATCAAGCAAGGAAGGATCACAGGAAGCCCCCTAACTGACTGATGAAACTTCAAAGAGACATGTTAATCTGGGCTGGTAAACCTTCTAGTTTTTTCACATATCAAGATTTGTGCAAACCTTAAAGTCAGTTTCCCTTCATCTGTGCAGATTACTCCTATATAATGATTTGTTTTCCTTTTTGTGTACCAGGACCTGTGAAAGAACTGGAGTGTGAACCTCTTTTGCTCTGCAGATCTGAAACTATCAACGGTTCAGCCACTTTTTTCCAAAAGAAAATTGCAGAGATGATTAGTCATTGGGGATGAGGTTTTTCCATTGATTTTCTAGATGTGGCCTCACTATTGCAAGATGCTTAAGCATGTGAACAGTTCTGCTTAAGAGAATAACACTGTTGCATAGCTCTAGCCTAAAAGCGTATTAGCTTACAGTAGCTCAGTAAGTCTTGCAGTTATTTATTAGCCTTTTGAGAAAATCTTCTCCTCCTCCCTCAAGAGACTAAAGAAATGAGGAGGGGCTGTTGCACAGCACTGATCACACAAAATGAGGATAAAGCCTTTGGACCTTGTTTTGAATCCTGTATTATTATTAGATACCTTTCCAATAATAAAGCCAATGTATTCTTAAAAGCATATCTAAGATTCCCTACCAGCCTCAATTTAGATTTAAGCATAAGCATCTTGGCTTGAAATGACATTCACATGCACAAGCTTGAATTTCAAGCATATGAGCAGATAGGTAGAAACAGGAAGATGTTATGAACTCCGGGCCAGTTTTTCAGAAACGGGGTCTATAGCTCAAACTGAAGACACGTAGACTTTTCAAAAAGAGCAACAGCACCATCAGCATAACTGTGTTTCGTAAGTGTATTACACACCTTTGATACCTAGCACGTTTTCTAAAGCCCTGAAGTAAATACTGTAATTTCTCAATTTTTGTTTATAAGCAAAAAACTGAGGTTCCCAACTTCATCTCTTCAAAGAAAAAGGTGGAAGCATGGAGTAGACAAGGACAAATCACTACAAAATAACTGAGAAGTTAGCTAGTCCTTTCATCCAAGCTACAGGTGTAACAACCTCTTTGAGGAGCTCCAACCAATTTTGACCTGCAAGTTTCCCATTATGTACTAACCCATTAACACCCACGTTGACTTCCACTGTTGTTTGGCTTCTTCTAAAGGTAAGGTGTAAGTTGGAATTTCTTCAGTCAAAAACTGTTCTATGTCTGGATGATGGGGCAGAGTGTATCCTCATCAAGTTTGCTGATGACACACAACTGGGAGAAGTGGCTGACACTCCAGAGGGTCGTGCTGCCATCCGGAGGGACCTGGACAACCTGGAGAAATGGGCTGACAGGAACCTCCTGAAGTTCAACAAGGGGAAGTGCAAAGTCCTGCACCAGGAGAAATAACCCCAGGCACCAATAAGTACCAGATTTTCAGATGCCCACCTGGAAAGCAGCTTTGCTGGTGTCCTGCTGGACACCAAGTTGAACATGAGCCAGCAATGTGCCCTTGCCACAAAGAAGACTAGTGGTATCCTAGGTTGCATTAGGCAAAGTACTGCCAGCAGGTCAAGGGAGGTGATCCTTCACTTCTRCTCAGCACCGGTGAGGCCACACTTGGAGTACTGTGTCCAATTGTGTGCTCCCAAGTGCAAGAGGGACATGGGCATTCTGGATAGGGTCCAGAGAAGAGCTACAAAGATGGTGAAGGGACTGGAGCATCTCACGAGGAAAARCTGAGAGAGCAGGGATTGTTCAGCCTGGAGAAGAGAAGGCTGTCCTGGTTTTGGCTGGGGTGGAATTAATTTTCTTTCTAGTAGTTGGTATAGTGCTATGTTTTGGATTTAGTGTAAGAAGAATGTTGATAACACACTAATGTTTTTAGTTGTTGCTAGGTAGTCTACTTTCTCAAGGACTTTTCAGCTCACATGCTCTGTGAGGTGCACAAGAAGCTGGGAGGGAGCATAGCYGGGACAGCTAGGCCAGCTGGCCAATGGGGTATTCCATACCATATGATGTCATGCTCAGYATATAAGGCTGGGGGAAGAAGAAGGAAGTGGGGGACRTTCGGGGTGATGGCGCYTGTCTTCCCAAGTAACCGTTACGCGTGATGGAGCCCTGCTTTCCTGGAGATGGCTCAACACCTGCCTGCCCATGGGAAGTAGTGAATGAATTCCTTGTTTTGCTTTGCTTGCGTGTGCGGCTTTTGCTTTCCCTATTAAACTGTTTTTCTCTCAACCCATGAGTTTTCTCACTTTTACCCTTCCGATTCTCTCTCCCGTCCCACCTGGGGGAGAGTGAGCGAGCGGCTGTGTGGTGCTTAGTTGCCGGCTGGGGTTAAACCACGACAAAGGCTCAGGGGGGATCTCATCAATGTATGTAAATACCTGAAGGAAGGGTGCAAAGAGGATGGAGCCAGGCTCTTTTCAGTGGTGCCCAGTGACAGGACAAGAGGCAATGGGCACAAACTGAAACACAGGAGGTTCCCTCTGAACATCAGGGAACACTTTTTTACTGTGAGGATGACCGAGGCAGTTGCACAGGTTGCCCAGAGAGGTTATGGAGTCTCCATCCTTGGACATATTCAAAAGGCAGCTGGACATGGTCCTGAGCAAGCAGGTCTAGGTGGCCCTGCCTGAGTAGGGAGTGTTAGATCAGATGCCCTCCACAGGTCCCTTCCAACCTCARTCGTTCTGTGAGTCTGTGATCTACACAGGTGCATTTAAATGACATTTTACTCCATTCTGATCATCTTGATTTTTATCTACTTGACTCACAGCTCTTTATCAAAGCAAAGAATAATGCCCGTATAGGACAGTTCAGCTACAGTTAGCCATCGAAGGACCTAATTCCATATCCCCTTCATATTATTTAATCAGAGAGGATAAAATACACTTAACTGAAATCCTGGCATTTCACATTGCTGAAACCAACTTCCCATATAAGGAAGATAGTAAGACTTATATTACCAGCATTCTGTGCATTGGCTTCCCAGTAACATAGGCAAAATTGTTCTTGTGTCAGCAAACYTAGTATATTTGACTGAGGCTCAGGTACTCCTACCATGAAAACGGAAGGGAGGTGGGTAAATTTAATCTAGATATTTTCAGAAGATGGTATTGGAGGGGTGAAAGTAGAAATTGCTAGTTATTGGGCCATGGTCATTAGCACAATTTCTGTGTATGTCAGACAATCTGAGACAAATTTGATCAGTATTGGGTATGAACAAACTATTGCATTTCTGGTGAAATAAAGCACATCACGCAGAGACTATGTTGATTCTGGAAGGATAGCCAATTCCGGATCCAGTATAAATTTACTGACATAAACAGCCATTACCTCAGTCATTCAACTTGCCAGTGCAAATTTTAGCCAGCAAGATGAATTTATATGTTCTAGAGTGGTGATTTGTCATGTGGCCATAGCATTTTCCTTACAGGCGGCTGCCATAGGCAACTGCTGACTTTGCCTACAGCTAGAGCTCGTGTTAAACATGAGTTTTAGAGGCAGTTTGCAAGACCACTTGCTCACACTTCTCTGAGTACCATCACAACAAGAGCAAAGCCAAACACATTGCCAACCTTTGTTCCATGTTCCCTTACCCTCCCCCCTATTTTAAAACAAAAGCATTGAAATCCAATTCCAAGCACTGAAATAATGTAAACAGTGCTTGTTCTAGCCTGCTAATTCTGACACCCATATATTACATGGAAGCCACAAACCATTTAAACGTAATTTCTTTGCAGCTTTGCCCCTGAAGGCCTCAAAATGTTTATCCTAAGGTTTATACAGGGAGTTTCTCACAGAGATGGATACAGGTGAATGCATGCCCAACATGTAAGGTCRTTAATTTTTTTTTCTTTTTCCCAAAGGCTCAAACATTGAAGGATAGTGTCTTTCGTAGTAAGAAACTCCTTTTATAGTTACAGGTCTATTATAAAGAGTTGGAAAGAGATGTCATATCTTCTGGATTAGACTGATCCAGACTGGTTTTTGTCCGAAATAGCAGTACCTTTACAGAGGGAGTTCCCTTTTCGTCCCTCACAGGTTCTTTTCCTATAAAGTTTGTTAATCTACCTGTTGTATGAAATATTCATTATAGTTTTAGTCTCAAACACTAGCTTTCTCTTTCTGGACCATCCAAGAACAGGGGCACGTGCTTAGTGTGTTCATTTTGATGTGGAGTACACCCAGCCTGTCTGCTTTCAAAACATTTGTCACTCGGGGTACGTTAGCATCTGGTGTCTTTGACTGTGTTTAAGAGGTGATAGCAAAACTCTCTATCTTGCTACAGTTCCCTGTTCTTACAACCTTACCATTTTCACAACCAACATCTTACCAGCCCATCAGAAGATCTATCTAGGACCTAAACATTAATCTCTGATTCAGATTTCTATCATCTAATTTGCCAAGGCGCACTGGGCTGCTCATGAAAGAAGAATGCATCCAACAATAACAGTGAATTTCCTCCCTCCTCTCAGGACTTTTTCTCAAGACTGTACATGAAATTCCTTCCTCAGGCAAGAATATTTTTTACCTTCGAGTCTTCAGGAGAAAATAGCAATGGAAAGTTGGAAAACTTGGAAACTTGGAAAAGAAATAGAAGCCATGTTGAGAATTAACTTCCTCTTGTCAGTTGTTTAGGCAATTAGGCAAATAAACTATTGAGCTGAGGAAAGGTATCTGTGACTTCAGCCGGGTGTCTGAATTATGGGTGTCTACTTGCCTTTTGATGAGTACAAATCAAAGAGAGATGAGGACTTTCATTTGACACAAAATGGTGTTTACTTTGGGTGGTTGTGGCATTAGAATGGGAATTGTTATTCATTTTATATCATTATTCTTTTATATATGTTAAAGTAACCTTTTTCTAGACAAAATGTAACAAACAGTGCTTTTGATTAACAAGTATTCTTTGCTATTTTTAATATTTCAAATGTCATGGGAGTTTTTACAGTGGGAATTTTTATTTAAGATTTGTTTGTTAAAAAAAGTTTGTTTTAAAAGGCTAGCTGTTGATACATATTTTATTGGAGAATATTAGAAAAGAACATTTTTGAACTGCTTTGAGAAGGACAAGAGTAGATATCTGCCTAGCCTTGGGCCACCCTTGTGTAGTACTGTAGTGGGTTGACCTTAGCTGGACAGCAGGTGCCCACCAAGCTGCTCTGTCACTCCCCTCCTCAGCAGGATGGGCGGGGGGAGGAAATAAGGTGGAAAAAAACTCGTGGGTCAAGATAAAGGCAGTTTAATAAAGCAAAAGCAAAGGCCGTGCGCAGAAACAAAGGAAAACAGAAGATTTATTCTCTACTTCCCATCAGCAGGCAATTCCAGCCACTTCCTGGGAAGTAGGACTTCAGAATGCATAGCTGTTGCTCTGGAAGACAAATGTCGTAATAACGAATGCCCCTCCACCCCCCTTCTCTTAGCTTCCATTGCTGAGCAGACATCATATGGTATGGAATATGCCATYGGTCAGTTTGGATCAGCTCTCCTGATTATGCCCCCTCCCAAGATCTTGCCCACCCCCAGCCTACTGGTGAGAGGGGAATGTTGGAGAGACAGCCTTGATGCTGTGTGGGCACTGCTCAGCAGTAGCCAAAACACTGGTGTGTTATCAACACCTTTCTGGCTACCAATAGCACAGCACTATGAGGACTGCCATGGGGAAAATTAACTCCATCTGAGCCAGACCCAATACAATCTCCACCCCTTATTCCATATTATTTGCGTCATGCTYAGGTCCCACATGATTTAATACATATATATATATGTCTTCTAGCCATCCCATTGTATTTAATTCTCATTACTGAAATCCTTTCTTACCAACACATACAACTTAAACTACATACTTAAACATGTTTATACCCAACATACAGATTTATACATTCTCATTAACTACTATCCCCTGTCGTTTAACAGATAGATATTACTCTCCCATACCATGGGCTTTCTCCATTCCTCCAGGTGTTCATAAGAACAGTCTATGACTTGRGCCCCATCTGTCAAGATGGGTGCTCAGGACAGGAGAAGCAGTATGTTAGATTGTTGAGCACCAACACCGGCTTGGTTTGGGTCATTGTTGCACTCGTCCAGTTCCTTGCGAAACTCGCCGTTCGTTGGTTCAGTTCATTCCTGCTACATTACTTCCTACAACATACAACTCACATCACAGATTATTTTTCTCCCAAGGTTAAATCTCCTTGAGGCACACACTGGGTCTCCCCATGCTTCTGCATTACCCACCAAGTACACCCAGGTCCTTGAGTGAAGATAATCCCATGGATGGGTTTGCCTTTTCCCATGGGAGGAGCCATCCACACTGCCTTCCCCAGCCACTTCCCTATGTGCACTATGGGGACCTTATCTCCTCCCACAGTATCTAGGGGTTTTGTTTGGTTAGCAGATCCTTTGGTGTTAACTAGCCAAGTGGCTTCTGCTAAATTTGTATCCCAGTGCTTTCATGCCCCATTGTCCAATGCTCTCAAAATAGTCTTTAACAGTTCGTTATATCTCTCAATCTTCCCAGAGGCTTGTGGGTGATAGGGGATGTGATACAACCACTCAATGCCATGTTTCTTTGCCCAGGAGTTTATGAGGTTATTTCGGAAATTAGTCCCATTGATTCAATTCTTTCTGGGGCACCATGTTGCCACAAAATTTGCGTTTCAAGGCCTAAGATGGTGTTTTGGGCAGTGGCATGGTTTGCAAGGTGTGTCTCTGGCCGACCAGTAGTTGCTTCCACCATGGTGAGTATGTAGCACTTGCCTTGGCATGTTCGTGGCAGTGGTCCAATATAGTCAGTTTGCCAGGCCTCGCCATATCAAAAACCCAGCCACCACCCTCTATTCCAGGGAGATYTTATTTGTGTGGCTCGCTTGATTGCAGCACCTTTATCATTCATGAGTGACCTGTGTGATGGCCTCCATGGTCAGGACTACCCCTCAATCACAAGCTCATCCGTATGTTGCATGTCTCCCTAGATGTCCCAATGTTTCGTGGGCCCATCAAGCTACAAATAGCTCACCCTTATGCTCCCAGTCCAGGTCCACCTGAGCTACTTCATTTTTGACAGCCTTGTCAGCCTGTTCATTGTTTCAATGTTCTTCAGTGGCGCAGCTTTTCTGCATGTGAGTGTCTACATGACGTACCTTTAGAGCCATGTTTTCTACCCGAAATGTCTTTCTACAGCAATGTCCTGCCACAATGCAGCAGCCCAGATGGGTTTGCCCCTGCACTGCCAATTGGTCTTCTTCCACTACTGTAGCCACCCCCATAGGGCATTAGCCACCATCCAGGAGTCAGTACAGAAATAGAGTACTGGCCADTTTTCTCGTTCAGCAGTCTYTAGGGCTAGTTGGATGGCTTTCACTTCTGCAAAGCCACTTGACTCACCTTCTCCTTTAGTGGCTTCAACAACTGGTCGTGTGGGACGCCACACAGCAGCTTTCCACTTCCGATGGTTTCCATCAGTAAACAGAGCATAGCGCCTTTTGTTTTCTGACAACTCGTTATGTGGTGGTACCTCTTGGGAAGGAGCCACCTCCTCAGGCAATGCTCCAAAATCTCTGCCTTCTGGCCAGTCCATGATCTCTTCCAGGATTCCTGGGCAGTTGGGTTTCCTGAGTCAAGCTGACTGCATGATCAACGCTACCCACTTACTCCATGTAGCGCTGGTTGCATGATGTGTAGAGGGGATGTTTCCTTTGAGCATCCAGTGTAGCAGTAATTGCGGTGCCAAGAGATGATATGCTTTTGAACCAACAACTTCTGAAGCAGCTCAAACTCCCTCATATGCTGCTGGTATCTCTTTTTCAGTTGGGGTGTAGTGGGCTTTTGATCCTTGCTACCCCCAGCTCCAAAACCCTAATGGTCAACCTCCTGATGTTTTCTGTCAGAGGCTCCAGGTGAGACCATGCTCCCAACCTGCATCGTAGAGTACATTCTGCACAGCTGCTCCTGTCCGGACAGGCCCAAGAGCTACTGCACAAGCTATTTCCTGTTTGATATGCTCAAAGGCTTGTTGTTGCTCAAGGCCCCACTCAAAATAGTTCTTTTGGATTACTCGATAGAGAGGGCTCACAAGATGACTATAACCTGGAATATGCATTCTCCAGAATCCCACAAGGCCTAGGAAAGCTTGTGTTTCCTTCTTGTTAGCTGGTAGAGACATAGTTGTTACCTTGTTGACTACATCCATAGGCACATGACAGTGTCCATCCTGCCATTTTACTCCCAAGAACTGAATCTCCTGTACAGGTCCCTTGACATTATTTTTTTTTATGGTGAAACCAGCTTTCAGAAGAATCTGAATTACTCTTTTTCCCTTCTCAAACACTTCATCTGCCTTGTTGCCCCACACAATGATGTCATTGATGTATTGTAGATGTTCAGGGGCATCACCCTTTTCCAGTGCAGTTTGGATTAGTCCATGACAAATGGTAGGGCTGTACTTCCACTTCTGAGGCAATTGATTCCAGGTGTACTGGATGTCCCTCCACGTGAAAGCAAACTGTGGCGAGCACTCCGCTGCCAAAGGAATTGAAAAAAATGCATTGACAATGTCAATTGTGGCATACCACTTGGCTGCCTTTGACTCCAGTTCATACTGGAGTTCTAACATGTCTCCAGAGACTGCAAATCGTTGCCTCTTTTCCAATTCCTTTCTCAATTCCCCGGTTTCTAGCAAGGGATCCCAGCTGTTGGGCTTCCCTACCTTCCAATTGCTGACTGTTGGCCCCGTTATCTCAGCATTGGAGCACCCAAGCAGCAATCCACTCACCTGGCTGGCGGCTGTAATCTTTCCACTTGTCTCGAAGTTCTGATGAGGTGGGGAACCGGGTAGTTTCTGCTTCCTGTCCGAATTCTCTCACTCCTTCCTCCAGTTTCTTTGTCAAAGGACCAGCCTCTTGATCAAACCTTTCCTCTTCTTCCTCCTTCCTTACAATGATATGGACCCGTTGGTTTCCTTGTCCACTGTTTCTTTTTCACTACTGGGGCAATTACTGTAGTTGTTGTTGTTTGGGTCCCTGCCTCAAGCACAGTCCTCTGAGAATACTGAACTGTGGCTCGTCAGGCACAGGCCAGGCCCCAGTACAGTGCCGGAAGCTGCTGGTTTTCATCGGGGTAGGCAAGGCACCCTTCTATCAGGTGGCACATCAGTTTGCCAGGGTTGCTTTCCTGTTCAGGTGTAAAGTCCCAGGTTATGGGAGGTGATAACCACCCTAGGAACCTGCCAAATCCTTCCACACACCCTGCCACCCAGGGACCGGCCACCTCAGGGCACATTTCAGTATCCTCTCACCCAAAAGTTGTCTTCTTACACCAGGACAACACCAGATTCCACAAACCCCATAATATGCTAACAGTGTTAATTCATAGTATTAAACAGCTCACGTAAGGGTGAACAAGGACCTTGGGAACGTGCATAATAAAACAATTCACATCAATCCTGGGTAGGAAGAGGGAGGTGTATTCCCTCATCCTCTCCACAGGATAGCTCCCCCAGCACAGCAAGGCCATCAATGCCAGGGCAAAGCCCATAGCCGTTATTTGTATTAATATGTTTCCAAGCTCAGCAAAATAAAGAGATAAGCAGTGCACCCAACAAACTCTGTGACCTGCACAGGAGCTTGCCACTTAATAACAAATACCCACTTCATGGCTGTACAAAAGGAGCAGAGAACACTGGGAAGTTGTGTTCCTAAGTACAAGGAATACAAAGCCCCCARACGTGGTCTGACCCCCTCCTGGTCCACCAAACACACATGGTAGGAGAGAAGAGACTGTGCACACATTTTCCCCATATCTCTCCACGCTGAAAGCAGAATTACACAATCAGATAGGAGACAATGCAGCAACCCACTAGTAATAAACCAGACGCACTGCATGGGGAGGGAAATTGGTGGAGAAGGAAATAACCAAAACCAAATGGGAGCAGACAGTGATTTAGAAAGGAAAATTTTGAGCACTCCAGAACTGTTTCTCACAATGTAAGTTTGCCATTCGACAAGCTCAGTGCCTTGGCATGTAAGGTCAACAACAAAAAATGAGGAGGAATTTGTATTACCTACCCCTCAAGAGTCCTTCAAAGAGCGTATTTCATAGCTGTAACAAGGTAAAAGCAGGCTTCTGGGACCTCTGATCCTGACCAGTAGCTGGAACTGGATGCTGCTGTTCAGATACGTTGATATAAAACCAGTCGCTGTTAGTATTTGAATCCTCACCTGTGTTTCAGAGGTCAGAGAGCACTAAGGTTTAGAGTAGCTGTAAGGATTGTGAAGAACCATAAGTTAATCTTACAAATATTACAGACTTAACCTGTAAATATTTTACAGTAAATTTATCTCTATAGTTATACCTGTAATTGGAGTCTCATGGCAATTGGGTGATACTTTCTGCATGTGCCACAATGCTATCTGTTAAAATTAAAGCCTTAATTAGCTGCTTATTAAAGTTTGCTCTTTAAAAATACCAAATTTGTACTGACCTTTTGTGGGGCATCTATTACAAATAGCAGTTACAATATTTAAAGCACCTTCTGCGTAAAAATTGAGAGAAAATCCAAATAAGTAACAGGTTCTGCCACCAAAACTGATGGTCTAACCACCCTCAGCGTATCACACTGAACTATACAAAACTTTGAGCTTTCAACTCTTCCGTTAGAAAAAATCTTTTTAGCGCAACACAGGACTGTTCACTGGAGGTCGGACATTGCCTGTGGAAGACGGTTGCGCAGAAGCCAACAGGACTGCTCAGATCACCTAACCCTCCTTCAGGTAAACCTATAAGGGAAGGAACAACAGACCTAGTGCGCTCCCTGAAGCTTGCTACCACTGCACAGCCCTGCTCTGTGCCTGTGGGCCAGAGGGAGCGGGAGAAACTACCACTGAGACTCCATATTAGGGGCAGAAGCACTTCTGAGAAGCAAACAGGAAGGAGGGGAGTTTAACTGACAACCCCTGAACAGGCAAAGATTAGTTATGTGAAGCAGCAGGGAAAGTGCAGAGAAGTGCTAAGGTAACACCCAGTACAGCAGCAAACTGAGGTTTAGACACAAGTGTCTAGTCTCCGACTTTGTACACCTTCCTCAGTTGTTCTCCCAGAATTATCTTTTAGGCCTCTTCTCTAGTTCATCTAAAATAAAAAAAAATAAAAAAAAAAAAAAAAAAAAAGAAGAAATGTTATACTCAATAACTGCCTTATCAGTCAACTCCCAATTATAAAGCACACAACAAAACATCTTCCCCAGAATTTTAAGCAACAGTGACTAAGGCTTGGGAATGAGGGATGAGGGAAAACCAGGGAACACATTAATGCAATTGATGGATAAACATATTAAATTAGTAAAAATTACAGTGAACATTTGCAAATTTTAATACATGTATCCCAAGAGAAAAAAACAGAACAGCTGCTTAATTGAAAATAAAATTAATGAAAAATAATTCCCTTTTCCCCAAAAGCACAAGACCCTATCGTTAGCATTGTTAGCATGTTATTATGAATCATTATTTTGATAAAAAGCAGAGCTGAAATGGATTTTCTTGTTTATTGTAAACCACTTGTACTTTATCATATCAGTGTAACACATTAGGTGTGTCATTATTTATCTTGTTGTACAATAAGCAAGCTCCATATATTTTCAGGCTTCAGTGAGTTTTGCTGGCATGCTGTATCAAGAAGATATTTCAAAAAATCATTGTGGCTTTCCTCCATTTCTACAATGCTCCTCACGCATCATTTTTTTATGCTCGGAGTTAAGTCGGGCTTCATGGATGCTTGGAACATTTTAAGGGCAAATCCTGCTAAAGGGAGACTAACTACGTAGTAAGGGTAAAGGAACACAAATCAAATGCAATCAGATAAAGCTGGCTAACAAATTACTACCTGTCAGGTCGCCACAGCAGCAGTTAGCTTTTGCTGCTTTTTGCCAGCTTTTTGCAAAGTAAGGCATGTTAATGCAAACTCTTTCACTGAAGTGTTCTCCCTCTTAATTGCAGAAGGCTAAGTTCACGCGTGCAGACAAATAGCGTTAGTTTAGCTCTGGGGAGGCAAAATCTCAAAACTTTTCTCACTCCATCATGGTCAGTTGTGTGCTCACAACCAAAGCCAATGTATTCCAAACTGTTTCCAGCTCCTTTCCCAAACACACTCTGCCATGTAGCCCTCCTGTCTCCCCTTCCCCCAGCCACCCACACATGATTATTGTGTTCCATCTCTGCCTGCAAAAGTAACATACACAATCATTTTTGCACTTCTCTTTCATTGCTTTCCTTTGTCAGGCGGTAGAGGCCCCCTGTCGTTTTGGGAAATACTTTGGGTTTGCCTACATCACGCAATGAACTGTACTGCCAAGACCTTGTGGTGGTACCAGGTGAACTAACACTGAGAATAGAAGCAGTATTTCAACACTGGCATAGCACACAAGGCACTTAACCTTGCTGAAAAGGCAGGGCTTGAGTTAGTCTATCGGTTTGCAAATAAGCTTTTCACATACTATGTTGCTTTGGCAACATGATGCTCAACTAAACCATACAGATGTTCTAGCTTTCTGTAACCTACCACAGCTATGGACAGCGCTGGGGAGATACGTCCTGCATCTAAGGAGAGTGTCATGACCTACTAAATGCATAGCTTCTGGAGCAATTTATTCTGTATTTGCAAAAATGGATAGAGGGGCAACCTGTTCATCAAGAGTAGAAACTTGTCTGGAAAGTCTCTCAGAGSAGCTAATAATTTTACCCTTACAGCCTTTCTTGAGACATCTAGATGAGTGCAGTGTATTATCTCTCTGAAGAAAGAGACTAAACAAGAGACTGTTTCCTTTACAGTGATTAATTCCTGTGAATGAGCTGTTAGATTTTCTGTAGGATTAGTTTGTAGCACTCAAACAAGAGGAATGAGAGGAACTGCTAATAGTCTCAAAAAGGAGAAAAGGAATACAAACACTGCCTGTATGCATCATACTAGCTATGCAGCTTATAAAATTGTATGTTGTAGGGCTGATGCTCTTCCATGAAATTCCAGAAATAATCACAGGTGTAATCTGGATGGCCCTAAGCCCTCCTAGGTAGGACTGCAAAATTATAGGAGCTCACTTTGTATCCTTGCTCCTCTGTTTACTGGCCATAATCACCATCTGCTACAGGATATATCAAAAGGAAGACTAGAGTCATGTCCTGGGTATTGGCTCACAGTCTGTTCTGCTTTTGTCTTTTTAGGGCTAGTTTCCAGGTGCCCTTACTATACTGGAGACGGTGCCAAACGAGCCCTTTCTCTTACTGCAACATGTGTTTGTCGGGCAGCCAATATCCAAATTCAATATTTCCTGAAGAACGATGCTTTGGGGCTTATCGACAAGTCTGCAGGTGCTGCTTTTTCTCAAGAAATGTATCTGGCCAGATGAGGCTCACAGCCAGTTCCCCTTGCTTCCCGTTGCTTATCAACCAAATTTAAGCATCAGCTTCTGCAATAAATACAAATGTTTCCTTGTTAAATGAAACAGGAGGGCAGAGGGGACTGTGCATCTTACCCATCCAGCAAGTCCTGAGGCACCAGCACGCAGCTCTGTGATGCTGTGCTGTCTGACCTCTAAATGCAATGGCCTGGGATGCAAGCCCAAACTCATACAGCCCAAGCTCCACGTCAACTTCAGTGCCCAATGTTTGCCCTTAGCCAGATGCTTCTGAGGATCCGCAGCCAGACTGTGGGGAACATGAGCTGGAGGAACACAGGGGAAATATGAGCAATATTTCCAGCCTCTGACACTACTGTAGCCGTCTTTTTCTCAAAGCATTTCGATCTACTGATTCATCTTAAAAGCTGTTTCTTTACTACTTGCACATATAATAATCTTTTTTTTGTCATCACCTTAAGTCCAACGAAGATGTACACAAGTTCATCCTTTTGGTCCTGTCTTTTGCACATAGTGTCTCATACTAACAATCTGAAAGGCAGCTTCAACCTCTGACCCCAACAGGAAAAACTTATCCCTACTCTGCTCTTGACTAATTTTCAGTAAAATCATAAAATGGAAGATTGTTAAAACACGTACTTTCCTATTTAAATACTGCCAATGTGCTATTAGTCTTTCACTCAGTTTCCTGTCATGTCTCTCTGAAATCAAAGCAGAACATACACTGTGCAAATTGAAGAAAAAGCGTTTGTTGGAGTTTACCTGGAGGGCTAGGCAAGGCACAGAACAGGGCGCAGCTCCTGAGGTGCCTGCACACAGCCTTGTTGTCACTTTCAAGGCTCAAGCCTAGGGTAAGCTGCCTGATGACAACCTCTAGCAGTTCATTCTAGAAGAAACCTTTTTACGCAAACATGACCAAGCGGGATTATGGATTCCTCTTTGCCCACTAGGTGAAGTGCTTTCTAGAAGAGATCCAAAGGAAAGCATTAAAAAACCTACCTAGTTTTGGGGGGTTTTTTGTTCTGTTTGTTTGTTTTTAAGGGGGTAGGGTCCCCACTTTTCTGTGGTGCAGCCTTGGCCATTTGGTTGTAAACACCTGATGTGGCAGAAGCTTCTACCACAGTATGAGGGAGGCAAGACCCTCTAGATACACTAGTAAAACTTACTCTATGCCACAGAAGTTTTGCTCTGAGTAGCTGTGGATCTGAGGACTTTGTTGGTGCACCTACTCAAATCTTTTTGTAAGATTCTGGTACCAAAGCACTGTTAAAACTCTGGAATAAAAAAAAGTGAACAGAAAGCTTACTCAGTATGTGCTGGGAGGATTGAAAGCAGTATCACAGAATCACAGAATGGCTGAGTTTGAAAGACATCTCTGGAGATTAGATAATCCTACCCCTTTCTCAAAGCAGGGCCTAGCAAAGCGGTTTGTTCAGGGCGATGCCCAGTCAGGTTTTGAATATTTCCAAGGATGGAGACTCCACAACCTCTCTGGGAAACCATCAGTGTTTCCTGATGATGTTCAGAAGGAACCTCCTGTGTTTCAGTTTGTGCACATTGCCCCTGGTCCTGTCACTGGGCACCGCTGAAAAGGGACTGGTTTCAGGATGCTGTTGGCGTGCTTTGCCACAAGGACACACTGCTAGCTTATGGGCAACTTCATGTCCACCAGGACCCCCAGGTCCTTGCCTGCAAAGCTGCTTTCAAGCCGGGCAGCCCCTAGCAGGCACTGGTGCATGGGGTTATTCAGACCCAGGTGCAGGACTTGGCATTTCCCTTTGTTGAACCTCATGATGTTCCTGTCAGCCCATTTCTCCAGCCTGTCAAGGTCTCTCTGAATGGAAGCATGACCCTCTGGTGTGTCAGCCACTCCTCCGATTTTTGTATCATATATGAACTTGAAGAGGGTACACTYTGTCCCTTCATCCAGGTCRTTAATGAAGATATTAAATAGTATTGACTCCAGTATTGATCTGTGCGGTACACCACCGGTGACTGGCTTCCAGCTGGACTTTGTGCCACTGATCACAACCCTATAAACCCAAAAGTTCACCCAGTTTCAGTCCACTTCACTCTCCATTTATCTAGCCCATACTTAATCAGTTTGTCAGTGAGGATACTGTAGGAGACGGTGTTGAAAGCCTTCCTGAAGTGATGATAAATAATGTCCTCTGCTCTCTCCTCATCCACTGAGCCAGTCATTTCATTGTAGAAGGCCATCAGTTTGTTCAGACGTGATTTTTCTTCAGTAAATCCATGCTGACCACTCCCAATCACCTTCTTGTCCTTAATATTTTGGAAATGGCTTCCAGAATTATTTTCTCCATCACTTTCCCAGGGACTGAGGTAAAGCCTGTCATTCAAATAAAGCTTTGAAACTCAATTGTCAAGCATCCTTGCTTCTTACAGACATCTCACTCAGCTTCTGTTAGAAGCAATTTTAATTAAATAAAGTTTGTATATCTTTTTTTTTAATAGAAATACCACAGATAATTGTTTCACCACACTATTTGTCCAATAACTCCTTATGATTTACAGAAACATCACATCTACCATTTAACATAGGTGTCTGTGATTCAAAGTTTCTTTCSTACTGTCTGTATGTGATGTACACATCTCAAGCAGTTGAACTCTACTAGTGTTTTCATTAAACATAAAAATATTATGTTCAAAGGCAATTTTACTTCTCTATGATTAACATTATATATTAGACTTAAAAAAATAATTTGGCAGCAGAAAATGATTTTATGACAATGCAGAAGTTTTCACTAAGTAGCAACTSTTTGTACTGAATTCTCAAATTTACTACACCCTCCATCCCATCTATCTCTATACATAGAAAATGTCTTTTCTATCAGGTTTTCCAATGAAAGACAATCAACTCTCTTGTTCACAATTGTATCCTTACTCTAACTGTAAAAGAGCGTAAAACCAGTTTTTCAGACGGCCTTCTAAATTGTGCCCACCTCCACTTTCAGGTTTCAGAAAAGTGATTTATACATTTGAAATTGACAGTTAAATTCATGTGTGCTTGTTTGATTTATATAATATATAATATGTGTATTTCACTGAATCACTACGTCTATAATCATGTATATTGATGTGTGAACACCAATTGCAATATACAGATAGCTAAGAAATAAACATAGAAACCAATGAAAGATTTGATGTGGGATTTCATAGACTTAAATAGTGGCAGTTTACAGAACAGCTTGTTTGCTCCCTTATTCAGAATGCCAAAAGAATAGTTAGCAAAAAAAAAAAAAAATCATTCTAGAAAAACTTAATCTAGGAAAAATATATTGAGGGGTATTCTTGTGTGGCTTCACATCAAACTAACCAAACTACCATCTCAAATGTAATTATGAGAACTAGATTTCTCTGTACTGGTAACTGACTCCAAAGATTAAGACACTGTTTCCTCACTGATAAGGAAATTAATTAAAATAATAAAAGCAATCTTGTTAACTCAAGTGCTTGCTGTCTTTGAATCTGGACCAGAAAGACATCAGCTCATCTTCTTAATTTTCTAGGTGTAAGATTGTACACAGTGTTTGTAAGCATCCTCAAATTCATTGTAGCCACATTTCTAAACAAAGAATATGGAGATTAATACACCCATAATATTTTTATTGCTATACATATTTAAAATGAAAAAAAAGAGTGAAAAATGGGTTTTGTGATCTCATGTTTCTCATGAATTCTCATGTAATTCACAAACTGCTTCAAAGGTTCATGATGATTTTATGTTGTTCTGGAATRAAGTATAATAAATAACAGTTTAAAAACTGAATATCAATTCCTGCAATAATCACTGTAATACTTAGTCTCATGCTGACTGCTGATTTCATCCTCTTATTTTTCTGGCCTTCTAGCTGCATTGGATTCATTTGAGTATCACTGAGGGTTAGTGCCCATGACAGATCAGGGCCTGTTGCACTGGACATTGATCAGCTGCATCGTGAGTGTGAATTTGGCTGCTTTCAGTTCTCTTCTGACATGGCATGCAACTCCTTCACCAGGAATGTTAATCTGAAAACCACTGTGGGAAGTTGTGTATGGCCCCAAAAATATCACTGAAACACTGTAGATGAATTGCATGTTGCAGTTTATGAGACTTCAGCCCTTAGGTACAGATATTCCAAAATCCTAGAGAAATTATTCGAAGGCATGAATGGTAACTGGTCCAGGGAAGAGGCTGGAGGAAGGATGCAAAATGCTCAAGAATGCAGAGCTGAGAGCGGCTGAGGTCATGTCTTCTGCAATCATATAAATTCCAGCTTGGTGGAAAACTTAAAAAAAAMCAAATTGCTACACTTGAAATGGTTCTGGCCCTATAGTTAGAGGCRTGAAACACACAATCCAACACATGGAGCTCAACATGGCCAGCACACCTGTTCAGCACCTCTGAAAATCTGTTCCCTCCACTGGTTCTGAAGTTTTAATACCTTTTTTTCAGTCCTTGCCTGGTCATTCTAAAGAAAATTTTTAAGAATAGTATCACGTTTCTATCTGTTTCAAACACGTCTTACCTGATTTCCTTAAATTGTCTGAATAAATACAATAAAATTGAGCAAATTTTAAAGAAAAAAATGTATTAATATAATAATCTAAGAAATTAGTAAAACCTCCAATCCCTAAGTCATCTGAGCAAGCATTCCAGGAAATCCCATTTAAAAGACGTTTCTGAATGCTACTGAGTATTTGTTGCCAGACAGGTTATTTCCTTCTGGGACAAAACAGGTTGATTTTTTATTTTTCTCCTATTCTTTAGTGTATTTGCTAGGTAAAAGTTGCGCTTGAAGTATTATGCTCATCATAGTGCTTTAGACTGTAGGATACACCAAATATTATCCAAACAATAAAAAACAATCAAGAAAGTCAGAGACCCGATAAGAAAATATAGTAGTAGTAGGAGATCGTTTTTACAGGACACATTACCCAATGTAGTACTAGAACTCCGACAACCAGGCTAGAATCAAATAAAAACTATAGCTGCAAAATAAAACAGAATCTCCAGGGGTAGGGGGGAGATGAACACAGCTCAGAGCAGAACCTAATCTAGAGCAAATGTCATGCAACCCTGCAGAACAAACCCCTGGTTGAGCTTAATAGCACAAGATCATGGCTGCAATCAAATTTTAAATTAAACAGCTCAAGTCGTTATGACAGGGAGGGTGGAAGACCACCTAATAGCTTTTCCCACTTCCTCAGAAAAATAGTGAAGGTGCACCATTGAAAGGGCTTGTTCAGGAGAATGAAATAATCTACTATAACACACATTAAAGATACGGAAATTTAGACAATTAACTGTCACATCATCTGCAAGGAGGAGAGAAAGAGTGCAGAGGCAGTGAAAGCACTGCTATGTCCATAATGCCTGCATCACCTAAAGAAGAGTTTCTGAGGAATCTGAGACGTGCCAGCGTATGCTGCTTCCAGCAGATTGTATATAAGGCACACAACTATCAACATACTTAAAATGCTGTTTTCCTTACTGAGATGATGTTGATCCCAGAGCTTTTGCCTGATTGCTCTATCTTACCACAGCTAGCCAGGGTGTTGACTTTAACCAGAGGTGAGCTATGATATTGTCTATTAGTGAAAAAAAATATTGGTGGACTGAAAATCCTCATTTTTGACTTGTGAAGTATACCTTTCAAAGTTTAAGCCAGACTAAAAATGGTTGAAAACTGAACCAAGCAGTTAAACTACTCTGAATTTAATTAGAGAGACGCTGAGATTTTTGGTATGCAGATTTTTAAATTTATCATAAAAAATTATCATCAAAATTTTAATGGAGGGCAAGAACTAGTTTTTCCTTGAGTGTTGCGAGAAAGACCCAGAGACTGAAATAGTGTTGGAACTATACTGCCAAAGAGCAGAACAAGACTCTTTTGATAGCAGGCGAGTATACTTTGTGTAGCTCTTAATTTTATCTATTGTTATATATACATACACTCATGTATATGGTTCATGTATTATATTTGCATGATATTTTAAATATAATTTTTATTAAACTTGCATTAAGTACAAGTAATTAAGTACAAGTAAGTTTTATATAAAGAAACATAAATACTTCAGGTATATCATTTTGTTTGTTGCTTTCACGATTGTTGGTGGAATCCTGCCAAGCCCCCAACACTGTCCACTGTGCCTGCAGCAGAAAAGYGGGTAGTGTCAAGAAAGGAGCTGATGGGTGCCCCTTGGGCTGCTGTTTGACAGTATTTATAACCAGACCAGTGACATGGCCTTGGCTACTAGAAGTCCCTGTCAGGCTGATGTTCTGCCTGTGGTGACAAGAGGCCCACTGTCACATGCACTGCACATGTTGGATATTTTTATTTCTCTCAACCTCCCAGAGCTGGAGATCTCTCCTCTACTCCTGTTCTCGGCTGTGTAAAGGGGAACCTGCAGGGGCCCACGGTGCCTAAGCAGGCAAGCACATACGCTGTGAGGATGTGCCTAGATGGGATTGGTTGCTCCAGGCATGCAAAATCCCAACACCAGCTTGTACAGAGCACGATGGAGCACCACATGGGGCACTGCCTGTATGGGCTGCTTTTGCAGAACCATTATGGATACATTACCTGGGTGCTGCAACATCCCAGAGAGGTTGCCAGGGACTGGGCAGTGCACCCAGCCAAGGGTTTTGGTCAGTCTGGGCTGTTTAAGCACAGAAGAGATCCAAAGAACAGAGGGGAGCACTTTGATGATTCCGCCTCACACATTTCCTCTTTCAGTGAAGTAATGAGACCTTCTCTGTTTTCCCACTGGTTCTCTCTTGCTCTCTCTCTAACTCACTAGTTTTAGACAGCACATCTGTCCACCATGTTCACAGGATAATGCCATCTACAGGTTATTGCTGATGCCTGCAGATTCTGCACATCCCTGCAAGTTCTACGTGTGTGACCTAGAAACTCGTTTATGATTACACCAGAATAAATAACATGCATTCTTGTACTGCACTATTACATATGAATAAATGAAAAATACTAAAAAATGGCCCATACTGATTAAAAATTATATGGGGAAGGGTGGAGAGAGATGTATAGCTCACTTATGTCACAGACAGCCTAGGCAGGTCTCCTCCTACTTGTGTGATAAATATTTTCCATTATAGTTATACAATCAAATAGAAAATAATTATGAATGAACTTCTGGATCCACTTGGAAAAAAGGAAGCAAAGGATTTCTGGTGCCAAGCAACACAGATTGGCTTCTTAAAGAAGCCATCCCTTTGATTTGATTGTCACAGTGGTTGCACCATATTCCAACGTGAAGGCCAGAAAAATCAGCTCCCTCTGGGGCACAGAAGGGACAGTGAGCACACAGCATCTACTGATATCGAAGCAGCAGCTCAGGTATTATTTATCGTTAACCGTTGCCGGTGGCCCTGCACTGTTGCAGTACAGCCACATGCGAAGGTGCCACCTGCCTTTCCTTCCTGGAGTGAAGGACTCCAGTAGGGTTTTGCAATGTTAAAGATGGTATTTCTGACAAGATATTTCTAGCTTCAACATTCAAGCTGTCAAGGCTGTTGTCAGTTCAAAGCAGGCTCTCTTTCCTCTCAAGGTATTACATAACCACCAATTTTGTTTTCCACATTTACCAGAAGCTGCCAGCAGGAAAACAATTCACTGGAGGAGGTAGCAGTTAAAATACCAAGGTCTGGCTTTTCTCTCTCCTCTTTTTTACCTCTTCTCTTTATTTTCCTGCCCACATGTAGTTGACCAGGAAAAGACATGTATCATTACATTTGTGATTACATGTCTTACATTTAACTTCAAGTACAGTAATGTAATAAAACTGTGATTCATAACCAAGGAGAAAGAAGAGAACCATAATTCGGAAGATGAGTGAATCTGTTGATTAAAACATGCAAAAGCAGCAATTTGTTGCAAGGTCTGTATCCAGACTACACCAGATTCACGAGAAATATGCTAATGTTTATTTAACATTGTCACTTAATTTGTGATCATCTGGGAATATATTTGGCACTTCACAAAACACATTGCAAAGTAAACCCCTGCTCAAAAATCAAACAAATCAAAGGCCTTTTTATCATGCAGTTGAGATGATGGTGTGGATACCACTCCTATGCAGAGCTCCACTGCACTTCATTTAAAAAGATGAGCATTTGTAATGAGGAAAAGGGAAGGACTGCAGCTTTGCATTATAATAACTGGTATCTCCTTAGCCCTGCAAGATTTCCATATATCAGAGTTCACACAAGCCCACACTAAAGCTTTGCAAGTGGAAGGGTTCTAAATGATTTAGATCACTACAAGCCAAAAGAGCTGTATGAGAAGTGTTTTCAGTTCAGAGTTGATGTTAATGACAAAAAAAAAAAAAAAAGAGGGAAAAGATCCCTCAGTATGCTAAATGCCTTCAGCCTCCAGCCAATGTTAAGCTTTTTTAGGTCCATATACAGGCCTATTATAAATTATCTACAAGCAACTGTAGACCTTTCACACTCAGGGAACTCCAGTCTCCATAACAACAATAGAGATTTCATGTCAGGTTCTCTTGTATTATAATTCCCSAAGACATAATATATGTACAGAATTGAATAACGTGGGGCCCTGGAAGATATTACAGTAAGTACGACTCATCTTAAATGAGGGGCAAGAATACCTCTCACTGGGCTCCACGGCACAGGATAACACCAAAGCACATGGATTATCTTTCCAGCTGGAAACTGCAGCACACAGCACAGCACATCTTACACCAGATGTCACTATATCATGCATGATGAATATCACATCTTCATTACAGTCTTTCCCTGCTAAAATCTGTATATATGATGTTGCAGCAAAAAGCATCACCTAACATTCAGTAAGTGCATTTCCCCATGTTTCTGATTAGCAAAGCAAATTTTCTTAGACCTGAAGAAGCTGATACCATCATTCTTTCCTCACAGCTGTGCAAGATATTATTGCTTTTTAAAACGGAATACAAACTAAAAATGAGAAGCTGGTTGTGTCAGGATTATTTCTATTTCTACATAGAGAAATACAATTTTGCATCCTCTTTTCTCTCACTTTTCCTCTCCCTTTCACGGAGGGAAAGCCACACACTTACAGACATGAAAATGGACACGCATTCTCCGTTTGCAAAGGGCTTAATTTAGTCCTTGAGTATGCACAGAAATCCTCCCTGCAGCAAAGTGATGTCAGACTACGTGTACCCCTGCAGTATATGGAAATCCTGGTTACCATGAGAACCAGACTGCTTCTTCGCTGAGGTTTCCGCACACTGCTATGAAGACGTGCCTCCATTTTGCCACGTTGAAGCAGCTCAGCTGCAGGATGCCCTGCGCCAGGCTGGGTGGCCACTCCTGCCAGTGGTCCTCAACTAGCTCCAGCTCTGCCACTGAAATGAATGTGTAAAAGTGTCAGATAATCAGGATKACATTTCTGAAGCAACATCCTTCCCAACTATATTTCTTCCCCTCTTCTGCCCTCCGTCCTGGAAAATAAAATAAAGTAGGAAGCGGCTTGGACTTAAGGCAGTATTAGAGCACATAATATTTTGTTGTATTAGGAAAGAAATCAAAGCTATACCACCACAGTGAGATCTCAGGGGAGATTTATGTCTCCAAGCAGCCATTTTTCCAAATGCTGCTGCATACACATACAGCCTTTCTGAACACAATTAGAGCAAATACTGCTGTGATAAACCAACTTTGTGCTCCCATGCTGAAGGAAAAGGTCATTTTCCCTTTTCACTTCCTTGCTAGGTATACAAACCCAGCTTCTTTGAATATAGAAGTGCTTAGAGCTGATCAGTGAAAAAGGAAAATGATGTATTTTTTCCTCTTCAAGTACGATCACTAGAAAAAAATCCCTGTGGTAAGACACTGAACTACATAATATGCTTAGGCTGCAATGAATGAAAAGCCTTTATCACATTCTATAATTAGGAGAAGTATAATATAGCAACAGGTAACCTAACAGTCATTAGAGGAAAGTGCTATAAGGGAAATAGTTGTGTGTATTCCTGCTGGCTAACACAGAACTAATGGACCAGACAACTAAAACTAAATCAAAGCATAATGCCCCGAAAGCACTGTATATCAATCTAAGCCACAAAAAGCCAGGTTTAAATGKCCTAATTTCCACATTCAATTTTTCCTTAGTGCTCTGGAGAGCATTTGGGAGCCACAGAGACTCTTCCTCAGTTTCACAGGGAGCTGGGACCTCACATGTCTACCAGTACAGCCCTGAAGGTATCAGCTCTCTCTTTTCTCTGAGGAAGCCAATCAATTAGCAATTAGGTTAAACTCAGGTCACCTGTTTCTAACATTTGCTTTACTTGCGTGTTTCGGCTTCCTTGTCAGACGCAATGTAGGCTTCTGTGCCTGAAATCTTGTCCATTTTTTCTAACTGTATCAGCTAGCCGACAAAAAGATGTTAGCTCACTCTTACAAACCTGACAGCTGATTTAACATTATGGGAGAATGAACGCAAAACAGCCATGAGCATGGTTGACTCAGGACTAGTTTTCAAATCTGAATGAATGGCACAGCAAATTTTTTCCTGTTTGCCCAGTGTTACTCAACACAGAGCTGCACAGTTCTAAATTCAACCGGTAGAGGACAGTGGTGAATATACACGCTATCAAGTCTGTCACTCATATTTTTTATATATATATAAAGCAACTTCTCTGTATGAAGTGCTGTGTTTCTTGCCATCTCAAAAGTCAGTTCACGTTTATGAAATCTGTGCATGTCAAAGGAATACAGATTACAAAGAATCCACAGAACAAATGTAAATAATTATGCTCCATGTATGTGGAGCGTATTTCTTATTTATGCAGAACACCACTTGGGTCTCACTCAAAGATTTTGACTTGGTCCTTGTTCAACAGGCTTCAAAGCTTTTCCTAAACAAAAGACAGACCTACACTGCAAATCCAATAAGCATTTTGCTTATGTTAGGAATGCAGGACAGGCCCCTCAGTGTAATTATTTCTGTTCCTTAATATAATCCAGAGTCCAAGAAGGCAGTGAAGTTGCACAAAAGTTCACAGGGCTTTAGCCTGCATCAGGAGTAGTTGCACTACCCACCCTTTCAGGAACAAGTTGTAGAAGAATACAGATCTAATCACTTCTCAGCTTTTCAGAAAAAAATCTACATTTGCTTTATCTATCTACCTTGATCCAGACTTTGTATACTTTTAGTGAAAGCCATTGGGATTTCTTGTGCAAACACACCTGTGTCTAAAGCCTGTGGACTGCAAGTCACTAAAGACTATGGCTTATTTTGACATGTAGAAAACATTCCTACTTAAAAAAAACCAAACCCAAAACCAAAACAAACAAACAAAAAACGCCAAACTTAGCTGCGTGTTCCATGAACAGTGGCAGAGCAATAACATTTTATTGGTACTTGCAATTATCTATCTTGGCCTTGTGGCCTGAGGTTTTTTGTTGTGGTTTTGTTTTCGCTACTTCAATGCCAAGTTAAGTAATGTCCAACTGAGTTAACAACTTTATATGATTTCACAACGGAGAGCACACAGGCAAAATATTTTGTGTTTTCCCTCACTTAAAGAATAGTAGCTTGAGGACAATGCTCATTGAAGTTACAGGCTATATCAACCAGAAACAACATTTCAATGTTTATGTAAACTCTATTGCATGAGAGAGCACAGCTCACCAATTTCCATCATGTTACATTTTCAAAGTGACATTCTACAAAGCCCTGAAGAGACTAGCACTTAACAAAGAGTGTCTCCCAGGGTCCAGTCTCTTCAGATTCATCTGCAGCAATACAAAACACCTATTAATGGAGTACGTAAAGAGTGCTTGTTTGCAAGGGGAGATGATGAGGAAACAATTTCTACAGACCTTGAAATAAAGAGACAAGACTTCACTCGTAGGACTATGTAATCAACAAATATGTTCAAGTGCTTCTCCATGCAAATATCTAGCTCATATTCTCATATTTTAGAGCATTGAAAGATATCTATATTCAATTAACACTTGGCATATTAAGAGTTGTGATTAAGATTTTCTTTTCAGAAAATTGAATATTTACCAGGTATAGAAATAAATGACCCTCTGGTTTCCTTCAGTATATATTTGGATTTTGAGTTTTTCATTAGGTTGCTGTTTGAATCTTTCCAAATGTGGGACAGTGAGAGTTAAAGGATCAACTATAATCACAGGAATAGGGGCCTGACAGCAAACATGGATCAAAGCTTAGGCATTACAGAGTCTACAGAGCATCTAAAGTCCCAGAGGTCTTGGAATGATGTCAGAATCTGAAATTGCCTTTTAAAAAATGCATGCATCTCTAGACTTCACAACTGCAAAGGTAAAGAGAGTGCAGCCAACTCAGTGGCACTAAGTGAGCCTGCAGACAGTCTGAATGAATCAGTCTCGGCGCGGTGACCTACCACCAGCATCTCCCATCCAAGTCTAGCTGCTCCAGGCACTCCTGTCAGCAGCAGACTCTGGACGGCTGGGTGGACTCCTCTTACAAAAGAGCAGAGCACCTAGCCATGTTAATTTGGTCCCAGTGGAGTTGGCCATAGCAGTGAGTTTAAAAGTGTCCATATGACCTCCAAATTAATTTGTATTCTTGGCAGGTGCAAGTCATTGCACGATTGTCAATAACTTGATTTGTGCGTCTAAATCACAGAGAAACCATATAATAGCTGAAATCTGTTTCTTATTCATACATTTTTCCTCATCTAGCAATAGTTAACAAACAATAGTCACTGGATAATATATTCTGTGCAGAAGTTTTGCTTATATCTGTATAAACCATCCATATTTATATTTATAAACTAAGCATTTATATTTTCAGATTATTGATACAAAAGGAAAAACCTCTGGCATTGATGCAGAAGTCGAGGAATGGCTACACTAGGTCTTCCCTAGTTTGAATTCTACTATCCCATTGCTTCTCTGTACAGCAAAGCAACTACCAAATGSTGTTGAGATTGTCTATATATCAACCCACAGGAACAGAAAAAAAATCTTAAAGCTCATCTCTTTTTTCAGTTGACTGAAAACACCCGGGACGGGGGGCGGGGGGGGAAGAAAAATCAGCACTTTAGATTTTCTCCTCTTTCTTCTTTTTACTCCTCAAAGAGCAAGGGTGACTGTTTCCTGGAGTGAAAAGAAAAGGTTTAGTATCTTTATACCATAAAGAAAATTCACTGAAGCTGTTTGTGAGAAGCAGGAGGAGAGAAGGGAACCGCCTAAATGCAAAGAAAGAGACACTTGCTCTGCCATCTGTTCCCGTGCACTGTCACCAGGCTGCTCTGCAGTGTAAGAGGCAGCTGCTCCCTTTTCCAAGAGTTAACAGGAGATATTGGAAAAAGAACACCCACCCTCCAATTCTGACTGTGCCCGCAAAGGATCACCGTGAGTAAGTTTATGGTACTCATTTATTTGTGATGCAGCCCCTGGTACAATTCCTCTGCCTGTGTTGTGCTGCCTCTCATGACAGTAGCAAGCTGCATTTTCCTCTCAGAAGCAATGCAAGTGGATTAACACTATCATACTCTACTCAGTAGTCTTTGCTTTGCATACATTACCCTCGCTGTGTTTTACGTCAAAGATAGTTCAGCAACTTGGATCTAAGTTCAGGGACAAAGATTACTGAAGGGGCTGCTTGAAGGAAGGAAATGAACAAAAGCCCCATTTGTTAAAAGGGAAAATAAATAACAGTCTGGCTAGTAAATGAAAGGAAGCGAGACCAATGAGGGATACAAAACTTAGGATACCAGCTGCTAGAGTATGAACTGGGACTAAGGTTTGCCTTTGCCATCTGCAGAGTGCATTTCCTCAGCCTATGAACTGGATCTTTGCTTTGCCAACATCATGGCGTCAAAGCGTAAATGCACCTTTTTGTTTCTTTGKTTTTTTTAAAGCATTTAAATAAAGTTTATTTAATGCTATTCATTAAGAAGTCTTTGTCACTTTCTACCAGCTTTCTTTTCTCTTTGTTTCTAATAGCTCAGATTAAGTTTCCTCTGGGAGTAACCAAGATTTGTAGGAATCACAAGCCAAGACTTCAGTGTTCTGTAACTGGGGCATTTCTGTCTTGCTTTATTTTATTTCTGTTCATAATTATGTTTTTTTTTCTAAGACGACTGGATGAGATGACACTTCTTAAAGAAAAGGGGCAATTCCTTCTTTTGGAGATCAGCTGAGCTTGCCCAGAGAAAAAACAGCTTCAGAAACAATGTGCTGCAGGAGGCAAGAAAAATATTGCTAGTAGTCAGGAACCTTGTATTGGGTTTACGTGGCAAGGTTTTGGTAGCCAGGCCGGGGCAGGGGCAGGGCAGGCTGCAGAGATGGCTTCTGTGAGAAGACACCTGAAGCTGCCTCCATGTCAGACAGAGCCAGTTCCAGCTGGTTCCAGCCGGACCCGCTGCTTGTCAAAGCTGAGCCCATCAGTGATCTCACGCCAGAGAAGGTAGATGTGCCCTGAAGGAAGCTGCAGACAGTGGAGAGCCCACACTGGAGCAGGCTCCTGGCAGGAGCTGTGCCCTGTGGAGAGGAGCCCATGCGGGAGACCATGACAGATCCACCTCAAGGCTTRGAGCACCTAGACCCATCACATCCCTCCAGCTCTGCCACAGCAGTCGGTTGTGCAACATCATATGATGTTGTTGCATGGCTTTGCTCATGAATTGGAGCTGTGCTTACCCCGCCCCATCCCTAACACTTTAAAACTAGATTGTCTGAGACACCTAAATATTTGTGTTTTGACAATTTACTCTTCTAATCATTTGACAGAAACTGAAGGTTTATAGAAATTACTCTTCTAATCATTTGACAGAAACTGAAGGTTTATAGAAATTACTCTTCTAATCATTTGACAGAAACTGAAGGTTCGTAGAAATTTACAGCTAATTTAAAAACTGCTTCCCCAACACCTAGCTACACAGCAACTTCACTAATTTCACTGACAGGAAAACTGACTGTAAGGCACTTCTCAAATAACCATACCTGGGATGTACATCCTCCGGCTTTACACCATTTCATGCCTTCACCAAGACTTATGGTAGGAGTCTTCTCTGCAGTGGAAGTCCTAGCCCAAGTGCTTCTATCAAAATATTCAAGGCTGAAAACGAGTGCTTTTAAATGGAGCCCAGAAACCCCTTCTCTCTTCATGTGGAATTCCCTGTGTCTCTAGTATCAAATAGCAGTGCCTTCCTTTCTCACCCAGCAAAGCACATAATAAGYGTATGATTAAAGATGCACACAATCTCATAGGAATGACTGGAGAGGCTTTCTCTCACAAGAGACGAGTAAAGGAGTAATTTGTTACATTCGCTTAGATCAGGATGCTGTCCATGTAGCCACGATGGGAAGCATGAAGGCTTTTTCCTTTTTCTTAGAAGAAGGAAATGGGCATGTTTCATTTGCACAACCCTGATTGCGGAAGGCAATAATATCTGTACCTCTGTTTACCTATGGATCATGCTATAGATGGCAGTGGGAAAGGCACATATAGAAAAATATTCTTTCAATATTCAGTTCTGGATGGTGATGTCTGGGGCTGGGAGTTCTGTGGAAATGCAGAAAGGAAACATTTATATTAACACAGACCTATGACAATAATTAATGGTAACTGTTCCCATTTTCAGTCCATAAGAAGACATGTTTTAGTGAATTCGGGGATGACAAGGCTTGGCTTCTAAAGCAAACCTTACAAATACATGTAGACGCAGATAGCTTGTCACCATGTGGAATCTGCCAACCAATATTCAGAATAGCCCAGTCTATTTCTAATATATCTGAAATCTGAATTTGTTTTGCTTCTATGTTATTTCAAGTGAATAGGAATTTATTTAGCAATTGTTTCTGGAACTTGTGTATCCAAAAAGCCTAGTCTAATTTATTATTTAATTATGTAAAGATATATGTGCGTATGTATACATATGCATTATTTCTCCCTACAAATCTTATCTTTCTTCTAATGTCAAATCATTAGCCTACAACACCGAGCCACACACCCTTATCTGGTTTTTTTGGTTGGTGTTTTTTTGTTGGTTGGTTGGTTGGTTTTTTTTTTTCATTTTAAAACGTAATTTGAATGGTTATTTGTTTCCAGAAGTGTATTGCCTTCCCCTGGCAGTTGTCTTGTACTGCTGCAGTTTCTAGTAGCCTGTGACACACATTGGCATTAACATTTGAACTGATCTCTTAGAGTGCTTGTGTCAGCAATAACAATTAACTTGCACCTGTAAATAAGGTTTCTTTTTAGAAATCTGGCCTGTTTTACATCCCCATTTCTGTCAAARTGAAAGCATAAGGGAAACTGAGAACTTTAGTGCAGAAACACTGATACCCTGTAATTTATTGACATATTCTAGGACTGAAAACAATGTAGAAATGTAATGAGATGTTTAGTTAGACAGTTATTAGAATTGTTTCATTAATCAACAAACCTGCTTTTTTCCCTGCATCTGGGACATACTGTAGATATCTAAGTAATTCAAAACTGCATTTTATGATTGTCATTATGTGAAGATGCTTAAACATATCTTGTGAAAATATTAATTGTATTGGTTGAGGAGAAGTACAAGTTTTCACATATTCTCATTTGCATCAGCAGCATGCTACCTGTCCTTTGCATCTGATTTACATTCTGCTGGAGTTTACTCTGTGAACTGTAGCCAACCCCACCCCCAAATTTTGGTCTTCTGTACAAATGTAATTACTTTATCCAGGCTCTTATAACAATGACATTTTTTCTGTGTGGTCCATACCTGAAAAATTGTATCATCTCATGTTTCTTCTCTCTAGCTGTGTTAATGTCCTACAGCAGACAATCAGGAATGCACTTTTTCATTTTCAGTTGTCTGACTCCATGGATGCTTTACCCTTACAGAGTAACATTAATACTATTATATACTTCTGCTTCACATATAACTTTTGCCTCCCATCTGTACTATTCCTATTGCATTTGCATATGACTTACGTCCACCTTACATTTTTTTCTACTGCTTCTTCCCCACCTCCACTCCCATCTACCCATTCACCTGTTTTAGAAACCTTAATATTCCCTTTTCCCTGAACATGTTTTGCTATCTGGCTATCTAATCATAGACTCTAATCACCCCAGAAAGTTTCCCTTTTCATTCCTCATTCTTTTATGAAGGACATGTTCGTCCTTGTTTCTTACAAAGGGCGGGACCCAGCTTTTCAAAACAGGTGTTCAGGCTCTTCCAATGAAGCTTAAAAGAACAAAAGGTCAAATTCAGCTGCAATGAATAACATCTCATCTCAAAGGGAAGAATTTTCCCAAATACTTTAAAAAAAAAAAAAAAAAAAAAAAAAAAAAGAAAAGAAAAAAGAAAACGTGAGGAAAAGCATCTCTAGGTAAATAACTTGCCTTTGTTGACTTTTTTTAATTAAAAAGACAGGTCTGAAAGGCAACATAACAAACTAAAGACTGTGATATAGGCAGTGATGATGTTATTTTTAAAAGATGATGCTTATGGGCTTTTTTTAAGGTTGCATCGGAAGGAAATTTAGGTAAGAAAAAGAAGAAAATGTTGTATTACTAAATAAAGTGCTTGCCTCTTCCAGGTATGTAGAGGTACAAAGCATCTCAGTACAACTAAAGGGGAGAATTTGCATCCCCAGGGATAACAGATTCCCTGGAACAGGAAAGGAAAAGGAGCAAATTCTGTTCACTTCAGAGCTGTGACTTTTTTTCAGTTACATCTCTCCACTGGAGAGGGTCATGCAAGAAACTTACTTAGATAACTGAGGGATCAAAAGATAACTGCTTCAGCTACATGATATCTCCATTGCTGCTTTACAGTCTGTGAGAGTCATTACTTTCACTACTTTAATGATACTTGTGTTAGTAATCTGCAAGCCAGTATTCAACAGGGACTCCATTTTGTAGCTGCAGTCATATTCTGTCTAGTCCAGGACAAACATGTACGTAATAAAAATAGGGTGAACTCATTTGAAAAAGACAACCAGATTTTGAATTATTTTAAACATTTTCCAGGGAATAATACCTAGAGAAGTAATAGGAGTATATGGAGGAAAAAAAAGAAAAAGTGAAAACCCTTCTTCTCGCATAACTCCCTGCATTTTAGCTCTACTTCAGAATTATAGTTCTGTTTTTTTCAGTGCAAGCTGGTAGAGCATATGCATTTATTTGATTTTCCACTGTTTCATCTGAGAGAGCTTGCATTGTCTCATAAAACTACTGAAGGAAAGAAATTAAGGCAGGATGGTAGAAAGTAACTTCCTCTATCCAGTTTCCCCACATTTCTGAAAAATGGGACTTTGAGGACTGGACACAATCCAACCTTTGAAGATCAATGCCCTCTTTAATTTCAAACACCATATTCCCATCAGCTGCTACTGATAAATTAAGACATAACTGTACTGTATATTCCTAGATCATTAGAAGACTGAGGAAAGAAAAAACATACCCTCAGACAGCAATGGCATTCATTCAAATAATTAAACTATCCTTTCTCAACTGGGTAAAGTCTGAAGTAGGATAATGCACAATGGTGTTGATTAAGTTATTGTACAACTCTCTTCTATGCTACTATACAACTGTAGATTGATGATTTAATGCTCTGAGAGAATTTCTGAGCTTTAAACTACTTTACTTTATCAAATATTAATAGAGAAAGTGGTGTTTAATTTTATTCCTTTCAAACCCTGCAATGTAATTAAGGGGACTAAATCTTGAAATCCAGTTTTCACTTCAAATTTAACTTAACAATATATAAGCTGTGCTTGTCCTATCTGCCAGCTGAGGTTCTAAGATGTCCCACGTAGCATCTAGAACATCAAATGTGTGTTTGCACAATATCAGGAACACATTTTAATAATGATCTTGATCAGGAGTCCGGTGAAGTCTAATGTTAACTGCAGTGATCTCTTAGCCAGTTCTATATAGAGCAAKTCCTGAGAGAATACCTATTAAATAAATTAATTACACTTTAGATATATTAATTACATATTAATCTCACTATCTTTTCCCTCCACCATCTGTCACATGATATGGCACAGTTAGTCAAGTCACAAATGGTAAACAGAATTATAAAAATGKGATTTGTAAGGATTATAAAATAACCAGGTAATTTCATCACCAGTGGCATTTACTGTACAAAACCATTTTTTTCCCCACACAATTTTGTATCACATCAACTGCTTATCAACTGCTTAGAGGTAGGAATTTCCCCTATATATCCAAATAAAAAAATGACAGATTTGACATCCAAGACTGTTCTCCTAGCAGAATGTAAAACAGCCTAAGGCAAGGGAGTACAAATTAAACACATAATGCTATTCATTTCTTGGGACTGCCATGTTTTGATGAAAAATTGCCATTTTTCTTGCTCTTGCTTATGACACTSTTCCTGTAAATTTTATAAACACACTCTTTGAGCTTCAGATTTGGAATAAAACAAAAATTGTAGAGATAGGCAAGTCAAAATCTTGTTCAGACATGTTTTGCTTGCAAGTGGTGATTCCAAATGGTTTTGGAGCCTGTACAGCCTCTGAGCCTGTGCACGTTTGTAGCTGCAACTAGCTTTCTGGTTGCTGTTTATGACTTTAAATGGTGAAGACTAAGAACTAGAAGGCTCCAATCAGCCATCCCATTAAAAAAATTACGCTATATAACATCTATAACAGCTATATAACATCTCCATCCTTCTAAAGTCTGATTCTCTTTAAAAAAAAAAAAAAAATCCCATCACAACCTGCATAATGCTTGAATTTTGCAGTGCACATTGAAGTCAGTAGGTAATTCAATGGGATAATTCACCTTTAACATCAGAAATTCCATCTCAATTGCCTCTGCTATAATTATATACCTAGTAGTGCTGTACAGACAGAGTAGAGCAAACAAAATCAAAGAATGAGTCAGCATAGATCTCGAGGACTACTGACAAGGGCAGCAACAGACAGATGCTGCAGAGGAGTGCCTAATGCACCTTGCAACTATATAATAATGTCAAGGAAATGTGTTCGTGGGCTGCACACGAAGCATGACTATAAACCATAGTGATTTCATCTTGCACGTGTTGCTGGCCTTTATGTCCAAACCTCTTCTGGTAATCTAAGCAATGCCAGGGTAGGGTTTCAGGCAGAACAATTGTTTATACATACACATAAATGTAATATGACTGTGCAATGTTCATTTTTTAGCACTGTCCCTGGCATGATTTAGGACCATGACAACTAGCATTATCTCAAACTTCCAATATGGTTTTGAGGATGGCACAGGCCAGAGACTGTTACATCATCTCTAGTCATTTTTATGCAAGATAAGAATTGTTTTATTTTAAGCACACAAATAAAAGTTTTTGTTATAAGCACAGCCCTTGGCATGGCTTTTCTGCATCTCAGTTAGTATTTTCTCAGGCTATGCTCAGACAGATGATCTTTAACCTTTATTTCTACTCACTTATATGTAATATATGTATGACAAACTATGATGAGCTTAAAAAAAAAAGCTCAAGGTCACCTACATGAACTTTAGTCTTTACCAAATGTATATGGTCTTTATAAACAGAATCTGACAGGTTGGAATGACGATTTAACAACATTAAAAAAACTAACCTATTAAAAGCCGTATTTGTTTGATTACTGCAATATGCTGCATTTGAAATTCATGCTTTTTCTATTAATAGAAGGACCAATTTTTCAACTGTTACTTATCCATATTGATGCTAGTGCATGCTAAATGAAGCAATGTGAATCAGCTATGCTTTCTGTATAAAGAAGTACTACTGATGACACTGGAGGACAATGGTTTGAATCCATATATCTCATTTTTGTGCCTTTCATTCCTTAGAATCACCCACAGTTATGGAAATGCTGCAGATTTGCCTCTGTCTTGATGTAAAGGTTAAAATTGAAAGTGGTTAATTTGATCAAGTAAAATTTTATATTTGTTTTCATTATCAGTTCAGTTTTGAAGGATTAAATGCTTTCTTCTAAGTATTCTAATAAAGAGTTTTAAAATCAGAATCAACTGAAAATACCTTTGCCATAAATATTTCTTCAGCTATTTAGTTGGAGGCCTGTTTGAGAAAGAATAGCACAATCTAACCAAAATATATTGGATTTCCTGTTTTTACTAAATTCTTGTATTTCCACCATCTATGCAGCACAGTTTTTTTGCGTGTTACCCACGTGTACACACACATTCGGACAATGTTTTTTAACTCTGTTGATGGATGAACAGACTGAAGAAGAATGACTGCTTCCCTAACACATTTGGAAACATACTGAAATAAAAGACTTCAGTTGGAAAAATACTTTTGTTGGAAGAGATAGCTCTGTCTACTACTATAGTATCTGGTGGAAGTGTGTTCTGTATTTTTCTGTGAGAAGAATTTTTTGTTCTTTTAAAGACAGACATTGAGCTGCAATAATTTTAAGACTAATTTAATATTGACTATTGTATTATGGCATGCAATTAAATATTGTGAAAATGGATGAGATTTAATAATAAAATGTTACTGTGTAATTAAAATGTTTATTAGACAGTGCTAATTCAAGAAATCTWTTTGTTTAATAAGAAATTTTTAATTTGTATTTTGTTTCACATTTCAAAGTAAATTTTCAAATAATCAATGAGGCAGAAAACAGATTTTGTATACAAAGGAAACATGTATTTACAGCTGAATAAAATAAACAACTTGGGTCAGCAAAATCCAGACTATTAATGCTTTATTACTACCTGAAACTTTTTGCCTAAAACATATTTCTTGGTCTTTGGGACAACTGAGAGCACATGAACTTCAGTATTCTTAGTCCTTTAGAAAGCCAGATGCATGCCTTGCTTGCAAATTTATAGTGGCTTAATCATTATCAGCAACTGATAAAGTAAATTTGTAAAACATAAACATAGGAAAGATATTGTATGCAAAATTATGTATTTTGAATGTATAGAAATCCTCTAGTACTCACAACTTTGCATCTTTATTAGAAAGGCTCCACAGAGTATAAGAACATAATCTAGCAATCTCTGTTGGCTTTCACTAAGTATATATTCAACCTGTGTGTAACTGGGAATAGCATTCAGACATATGGTATGTGTTCATCCAAGTTCATATGTTTTTTCTAATACATGCTTATTTTATCTTAAAATATTTGTCTTTATTTAAAAGGTTATTTGTTCTTTTGTACTTAAATACTTACATTTGTTATTGTGGTTTGGCTGGCGGAGAAAGTAATATTATGTACATGTTGCCATTTGTCAAAATACTGATGTAGTATGAAAAATCTGCATTTACTGCTTCTGCCCATCAGACTTATTTCAAGAGCCTCGTGTCCTGTGTCTTTTTAAAGGCAAAGTTAAAARATCAGAAAATGTTAAAATCAGTTTTGAAGAAAACTTGGTTTTGTTCAGAAGTGTGATTATAGCTGCTACTTGAAACATATGCAACAGCTCAACAAAAACAAAAGAAACCAGATACACATATACTTACATATTTACACATAGCTGTGCCTGTGCATGTTTGTTTGTATATATATCTATATAACATGTACACATATAATGCTGAGAACAAGATGACATTAGATCTATTGATCTGTTTACTAGCATTCTATTGAAGTCTTAAGGCTTGCTTATTGTGCATCAGGTATTCCTCAGCAATTATTCACAGGATGTCACAAGATCACCTCTAAAGTCCAGATGACAGTACATATAAGTCTACTCCTGGGGGAGGGGGGGGGGGAAATAAAAAAAAAAATCAGTCATTCTCCTCCCAGGTAAACGGTCAGTCCACAGATGGTAGTTTAATTCTAAAATAATTGTGGATGGCCAGTAGCTACTGACAGGCAGTGGAGGTGTTCTTTCTTTCAAAATATTCGACGCAGCTCAAGTTTTGCTGGACATGAATGTTTTTTACCAGATTTTAAAGAAACTGATGAAACTCATATTAACAGCTGTCCAAATTGTTATAACTGTGGTGCCATCACTTGTAAATTGGTGTATTTTCTTGTCAAGTGATGGTAGCAACATGATGGGAAATACCAGAATTTCTTAGCTCTGCATGCTGAAGTGTCACTTGTAATCAAAACTAACTCAGCAAGAACCACTAAAACCTTCTTTCTAGCTAATCTGCAGTAATTTCTATTACATTTTCTCGTCAGGATGTATTACCTTCCACTCTCCCTTTAGAGCATGGAAGCAGTAGCAGTTTGGATAAATAAAGTAAAATGATTGTTCAGAAATCCCTAAGATGAAAAATATCTTCAGTTGGTTTCCTTCAAAAACGAAAAGTAAAAATTTTTGATGAATACATCTACAGATAACCAATAACATAGATTAGAGCTAGATTGGATACCATKTGTTTTCACAGGAAGCTCAAGGAAGAGGCTTGTGTTGTTATAATGCTAAGGAAATAAATTTGCAAACATGTTGCAAGATCCTTCATAATGAGTAGAATTGTAATGGAAAAACATGAGAATTTGAACTCTCTGGATGTTCACACTTGGGCAAAGATTATGTTTTAGCTCAAGCCTGGTGAATTCAGCGGAAACCTTTAATCATGAGCATAACCACCCAAAGTACTCTCTYTCTCATATGGAAATTCCAGAAACTACAACATGACACTTCTTCATCTGCTGATTTCTGTACATTAATTCAGTTGCAAAAAGAACACGCTGTTCATCACCATTTGAAAAGCAGAAAACAGGAAACAATTTCTGCCTTACCGAGGCAAAATTTTGTTAAAATTACTTGTGTGATTTCTACCAGGACTTATTTTTAGATCTGACTGAAAGATGATAACTAACAATCTTTCCCCAGTTCTACCACTTCAATAAAAATGACACAGTAGTTTCCTGATAGAGTTCTGAGTAATTATGCAGTAATGCAGACTTTATTCGTGAAGTTCTTTCCTCCTCGTCTATCTTCAGTAGAATTTGTGCCTCTTGTGGAAGGTTCCACTATGCGTGGTCAGTCAAGTAAGAGGTTTATAACATTAAACTGCTACTTCTTTAAGTCCCGTGACAGCTGAAAAAGGAGCGAAAGAAATGGTTTCCATACCCTACAGACATTTAAAAAATATATTCACTCCATTTGATCTTACACGAAAATTAGTAATTTTCAAACATTTTTAGAAYACTTATGATTATTTTTATAGAACTTAAAATTTGAAGAGAAGAAATTTTAAAGGTAATTGCTTATTTTAGAACACCTCAATAATTGCTTTTTTTTWAAAAAAAWTAGCAATGTGTTGAATCCCMCATAATTCCACATATTTGGACAAAAACTATCTGGTGGTTTTGGATAGAAAACATTATCGCATTTTTTTTTCAGACTTGTTTCACAGAAGTTCCTAAACAAAATCTGCTAAAAATACTTGTTATTGATTTTTTCCATATGTTTATTCTTTCTATAGCCTAGGGGACAGTAAGAAAGTAAGGCCAGAGCCCATTCTTACCTAATAAAAATTGCATAGATTCAAAGTAACTCAATATTTCTGTTGCTTTCAGTGAAGCTACTCTGCACAGACATTTTTGTAACAATATSTATGTCTGTTGTCTCTTCAAGGGATCGGTCCTTTCAGCTGACTCTGGTTCCTCTAAACAATAAGTTGAGACACTCAGAACTCCACAGGGGGTAGGGTAACATACCCATAACAGAAAAGTGAAACAGTATAAGAATTAAATCTACCTATCACACGTTTGAAAAGAAATTAAAGTGTACATAATTTTTAGCATGACGTTTCTCTACTATTCATTAAAATGGAAAACAAATATGTAATGATCCTTTCTTGAGCTGTGGTAAATTTCAAACTTTTTGTATGGTGAACTTCTGCTCTGGAAAAATTTATCTAAGGAAACATTCTCATCTGTCCACAGTGCTCACAGAAAGCTGTGCAGAATCTAGGTAAGTCATGTGTGTGGCTTGTTCAACCTTTTGGAGCAGAATTTACTTTCCTGCCTATAGGAGTTTAGACTCTGGAGTGCTCTTCTAGATTTCACTTTACAGCCTGCAATGACAAACCTCAGCTTTCTGCCTAAATGTAACTCCACTTTCACATTAAAAAAAAAAAAAAAAAAAAATAGTCACAACAATAGCAATAAGAAAAAAAAAGAAAAAAAAGGCTTTTTTGGAGGTTGTGGTTCTTTAAGATCCCTTGGTTGGCACCAGCTGCTGAGTAATGAGGAAATGTCCAACTCAATAACTATAAAATAGATTGAATCAGCTCACAGAGATGCAACATTGGAAGAAGTGCTGACTTTGATTATTTCACAACTGCTAGACATGTCATTATAAACTGGAAGTTAATCAATTCTGAAAGTAACTGTGGAGCACAGCAGGGAAAGAAAAGCTGACCTGAGGGGGAGAAAAGCATGTTCTCAAGTGTTGAAAGAGGGACTCGGCACTTTTTTTAAATTTTATTTTAATAAAGCAGATGTTCATATAATGCCTGATACAAAATATTAATTCCTGGTTTGCTGATGAACTAATTAGAAATACTCATCCTGAAGTTGGTGAGGGTAGCAGCAAACCATAATCCAGATATGAAAAAAAAAAATAATTCTTGTAACTTTTAAAAGGTGCACTGAGCAGATGCAAAAAAGTTGATAAATTTTGAACATCCCAGAACTATGTCCTTTGAACTGGAAGTACAAAGGTAGCTGCCCATTTACTGGGTAGCATTTCTCTCAGTTCAGACCAAGGGTGAGCTCCTCTTTAAAAAGGTACACGTGACAAAAAGAGCCCAGGAACCATTTAACCACAAAATTCAAGTACTTCTAAGGCTCCAATTCGCATTTTGTCAGGTGTCTTACAATATTCCATCTATCTACTTGCATAGGACATCTGCAACTCATTTTCCCATGTAGAAAACAGAAGCATGTTGCGTAAAGTATGATATGCAAAGCTACACAAAAGCTCATGGCAAAGAGAAATCTCATCTTCTAGCTAGCTTTGTTTCCTAACCTCTGGATTATTCACTACAGTGGAGGAACAAATGGAGTTCAATCTCAAAGAGATTTTTAAAACTAGGGTGATTTATTTTTCTGGTATATACCAAATTATTGATGAAAATCCTATGTTTCCGAGAAGAGGCTTGAGATCAGATAATATAATTACTGGTAGCTTGTAGCAACCGAGACTGAAAGTTACGTAGTCTCCACCCTTGGAGGTTTTCGAAACCAGACTGAATAAAGTCCAGAGCAACCTGGTCTGATCTCACTGTTGAACCTACTTTGAGCAGGAGTTTGGAGTAGATACCTCTGAGGCCCCTTCTTAAATGGCTCTATGATTAGCTGCAACCATCTCTCCAAAATCAAGCACAAGGTCTAATAGACAATATCTAAATACATCTTAACTTTTAAGGCAAAGTTTTCCACTTCCTATCTTAGGAGGTGCAGTCCAGAAACACGTGCGTGGTTGAAAACAATCACTTAAGAAGGCAACATCTCTAACAGTTTGTGGAGTTCAGATGTAGTATCTTCAAAGGATCACTCCTTCCTGACAAAAAAGAGGTTAAGTAGTATCTTACTCTGTAAACAGTTCTATTTGTTTTAACAGGACTATCTAGTGAGCTAACTACAGCTTCATGAGTTTAAGGGTACCAAAAATCAGTGATTGCAGGTTCTGGCACCTTATGTCCAAGAAGTCTAACTATAGGCAGTAATGAAAAGTCAAAGAGCCAAAACTCTACTTGTGTGTGTAGCAGTGTCCACTACTTCTTTCAGTGATGCTACTTGCAAATGCAAATTAGAGTTCCCAGATCTGGTGGGTAATGCCAATCATCAAAAGCCAGAGAGCAATACCATTTCTCCCTTTTCTTTTGCCAAGCCCTATCGTGAATGTTGCATTGATTTTAATGGAAGTGCAGAGGTGTAAAGTGCCACACAGTGTGACTGAGCCCATCAGAAGGCATTAGTGTACTCCACACACAAGCAGAGTCTCAACAGAGAGATGCGGTAGGCACTCATTTGGCCCTGTGTAGAGTGTAGCCCTATTTTTTAGGCTGAATTCTTTGACTTGCTCCTCTTCATGATGGAACTGGCTAGCACCTCATAAGCTGCGGGCTGAAAAATTACCTCACATTAGAGCCAAAAAGCATATTTTAGCACTAATGCAGAGACTTTTGTGGTTTTGGATAAAGACTTGACTTTCCCCTTGTCTTGCCTCCAAATCTGCTATCTATGGGTTATTTATTACCCTGGGAAGAACTTCTGTGTCAAATGTCATTTATCACTTCTGTCCAAATTAAAGAACAATTTGTGAAAGGATAAGCAAAAAAAAATGTCTTGCTTACTTTCTAGACAAGGTAGATTCATGTTTGTCAGTTTTGCATTATTATTTCAGTTAAAAAGGACAGATTAATTTCCCAGGCTTGTTCTACATTTGAAGGTTTTGTACATTATAGTGCATTAGTTAAGGACTTGACTTGAAAAAAATCATATCCTAGCTAAAACTGTTATACTGGCAAAAGAACTTTTGGCAGTGCAGCATAGTCTATGTGGCAACTTCTTTAACTTATTCAACAGAGTTAATTTACTAGTATAAGCTATATATTTACCTAGACCTGGGAAAGGTAGGAATAATTCAAGGTGCAAACTTTTTTTTAAATGTAGAAAACCTTACTCATGGTCTGAACTTTCCCCTAACGCATCGCATAGAAGAGCTCAAAATCTCTTCTATGAAAGAGCAGAATATCTTTTATTTGACTGAGGTTAGAACATAGTGAGGAAAATTACAAAATGTTATTAGTGAAATAACAGTAACAGTTCAGTCATTCRTATGTAATCCCTAATAACGGAGTTGAGAGTCTGTAATTAAAATGCAAAGCGTCTTCTCATTAAAGGTTAAAATATAAATAGAACTGTTCATAATTTTCTGAATTGATTCTCTCTTTAAACTTTTGACCAAAAAGTRTACTTGTGGGAATCATAATTTTCTTTGCCATCTCTCATGCTAACAAGCTCCCGAAACCAGAGTAATGAACTAAAGGGAAGGAACCTCCTCCATGTCAACCTTTTCACAGTCAAATTAAGAGAATCCATAGCATACCTCGTACTACACAGGACAAAGTGCCACTCCATCCACTGGGCACAGAAACAAAAGACAATGATAAATCATAGACTCATAGGATAATTGAGGTTGAAAGGGACCTTTGGAGATGACTTAATGCAACCCACCTTTCCCAAGCAGGGCTAACTTTGAAAGTATGGCTTTGCCCAGCAGTACATCAACTGGGCTGCAAAGAAAAGGTTGAAATTTGGCTGCTGCATCCAAATAAAGAGTTAGAAACCACTACCGGCGGAAAAAAMCCTAAAATAGTAACACCTTTTTGATCCAACTGTAGAAGTGGGTATCTGCTCAACCAGGAGAGGAAAGCTTCTCGAACACTGTTGCAGACACTTACTTGAAAGGGTCTCATGTGCAGTGCTAGCAGCTGATTCACAAATGAAACATCAAAGGGTCCACCATGAATCTTAGTGTTTTTCAGCTGAGTATCAAATGGATTTCATTTAGTTCAGTATTATAGACAAATTACTTGCCACTTTTTAAAGAACTTTTTTCCACTTACAGTCCTGTAAAAAGTATCAATACCATTTTCTTTAGTACTCTTACAAGTTAAAAAAATGTTGTTTGTTTTTTTTTTCAGGTTACTTCTGAGTTGACATGTTATGTGCCACTTTTCCACTTAAATTTTTTATTAACCATGTCACACCTTCAAGCAGGTTTATAATGGAAACTATAACAATGGTGCCCGCTCTGCTGGATTCCAGATTCTGCATCAATGGATGCTCATAAAACATAAAAGTGTGTCAGACCTACTAAGAAAAACAAAGTACAGAATACTAGTGTTTGATGTACTTTCCTGGGAAACAAGATTTGAGAGCTTAAATTTCTTCAGGCAAAGAAATTTGATCCCCCACACTCTAGGTAAGTTGTCTACCCATTGGCAAGTGGGTCAATCTTCTCATGTCATTTTACTAAAAGTGTTTACAAACCTCCTGAATTTTGTAAATTCAGCCAGTGAAGGTCTTAAGGGTTGGTATTGAATAACGGTAGTTGGCCACCTGAAGTTTCCTGTAGTCTACTATCCCTTACCTGGAGTACACAATTAAAAAAAAAAAAATATATCTCTCACTTGGTGTTTTACATACTGAGTTTTCTGCCTGAGCATGGTAAATAAGTAGCCAAACAATCATTGTCCTAATTTTGAAGCTGACATTTGTTTTGAGTTGTAAAACAATGGCCAAAATAGAGCTATCAAATGAAAATTCTGTAGTAAAATCTGTAATTGGGTTACTTAGAATCGATGCCAGGGCTCACAGTAGAACAGACACTGCTGAAGTTTTCTTCATCAAAATTATGCAGTTTACTGAATCAGTGGAACTGAAAAGGATGAGGATATAGGCAGTAGGCAGTGTTTAGCCCTTCTTAAGGTAGAGATAATAGAAAGCAGTAGCAGAAAATAATGAAAAAGCTTTCTGAAATATAAAACTTTATTTTCTGTTTAATTCTTTTCATATGCTGTCTTTCTGATCTCCCTTTATCAAAATGTTTGGGTTTTTTTGTCATATTTTCACTTTATTCTTCTGTGTCACCTGACTTTAAATTCCCATGGTTCTGTCCAAACTTTCCTTTTTTTTTCTTTTCCAGTAAAACAGAGAAAATAAATTTATGATATAAAATAAGTCAAAACTAGACCTTCAAAATATGACATCTGCAAGTTTGCATCTTCTTTGCAAGTTTTCATTTAGTTTTCCTCATTACTGGAATGAGGAAATGACCTCCTACTTAGTCCACACAGTACAAGTGCATATGTCAGTTTTAACAGAACACTAGGGAGACAGAAAATTAAACTAATCTAAAATTTGGATTTGCCAAATTCTTTCTTCTAGTGGTGTGAGTACAAACAAAATTTGTTGATATTGAACTTTTTGAGGAGTTCAACATTTATTGGAAAGTATTCTATGTTCTAACAAACTCATCTGCTTAAAATTTAAGTCTCATGCATCTGTTTCCATCTAGCATGTTACAGAAATAACCTAATGAAATTTGTTATTGCTCAAGTAGCCCTTATTTTCAGTGATGATACTCTTCTAGTCTTAACTAGACTATGCTCCAAACAAATTAGTATCTTCATTTATTGTTTTCAATATCAGTCCTAGAGAAACATTCACAATAAATTAAATAGTTTACATTAAAACAGCTCTACAGTTTTAAGCTTACTGCAGAGATGGATTATGTATGTTCCTCGTTTGGGGCATTTGTCTAAATTGCCTATTAGTTTAACTAAAAACACAAATAGCCTTTCAATTCCTGCATTGACTTATGAAGTACTGAAGTTTTTTAGTACTGTTAACAAATTTCAGCATAGAATTCCAAAGAAACACTGGGAGAAGGGTGAAGTGAAGTCCTTGCCATTTTACCAATGCTTCCCTCTTTTTTCTGAAATGTCAAATGTTGCAGGTAGTGAGTGCCCTGCTGCTTTTCCTTGCATAGTACCTCCCAGACTTTTGGTCACATCCTCTGGTTAAACCAGCTGACTGGTGCTGAGCACAGTGTCTGCTCCCTTGGATGAAAGCAAAATCCATGAGGTAGGACAGGTACTCCCTGTCATAGGAAATATGCTATTTATGCCATTCTGTCACAAAGCATGCAAATGGTAAGATTAATGACTTGGGAATTTTAGCTATGGTAGTGCTATTAGTCACAGGACACCCATGGAAAAACTACTGTCTGCTGGTGCCTTTTTGAAGCACTTAGGCAAGCCATATTTATGACTGTTTTCTCATGGTTAACTTCATTTCTTGCAATTTTTCTCCTTCTTTAAATTTGCATGTTAACAAAATGCTGAGAATTTTAATAGATATTTCCTCATTACACTCACCCAGTGATTCTACATATGCTTCTTACGCTATTAATTTACATGCATTTTTCTTTAAATACATGTTATTGTACCTAGTGACAACATTTGACAGCAAGCTCAGACCTTTATAGCAATACTCCTCCAAAGCTGAAAAACCTGAAAGGAGGGGTCTATTTTTAAAGGAATTAGAAGGAAGGAAACCAACCCCAATCCTGCACACACTCAAGCACCTGCAGAACTTAATGATATGAATACTCAGTTGGAGATTAAGCATTTAGCATACAGTTAATGCATTCTTCAGTGATTGCAAGGTCAAATTCATGTCTCCTTATTTGGGTAGTAGCAACACCTTAAAGATATGAGATATAATGCACTTTAAGACATCATTTTAGCATGCATGGTCACTTCTGAGTACTACCAATACTACAATTGAGGAAAAGATTTGGGTTTCTTTGTCACTTTTATTGCTAGATCAARTATCACTTAATAATAATCACATTTGCAAACTAATTACCATCATTGGAAGGCATTTTGAAATCCTATTCTGAGATGTACCTGTATTTCCGTGTGTATGACTGTAAATCAAGCTCTGACTAGTGTGAAGTAGCTGTATTCCTAAAGCAAAAAAAACCCACCAAACACAGCCAACAAAAAAAMCAAACATACAAAACCCCAATTTTTGATGCTTTTCTCTTCACCTGCAAAATAATTCTGTAACACTTCCTATAACACATATGTAATAATCACTTTCCCACATTTCACAATTTTATTGTCCCAAGCCATAAGCCACCCACGCAGCCAGCAGCCACACTAGAATACAATTCACAGAGCATGGAGCATTCTATCTGCTTCTATTATCTGCTTCTGTACAGTTGTAAAAAATCTGTGTATTGGAGGGGTTATTTAGAGAAAAATATTAATATCTCGTTTACTTTTGCTCGTATCTCTAGAAGCACATGCAGGTTCAGAACACAGACCACACTTTCCCATTCTGTGCAGAAGATAAGAAAGAAAGTAACTGAAATTTGTCTCTGGATGATGCGAGGAATCAGATGAAACAGAAAACATCGAAGAACCAAGCAGGAAGTTGAGCTGACAATGACATCTTGGTAGAGAAGAAAAATGGCAACATGCTGATTTTTGTTCTAGGGAGGTTGAGAGTTGGCTAACTTTTCCTGCACTCAGCAGGATATAATTGCAACATAGCAGAGCAAAATGAACAGCCCACCCACAAGTGACTTCAAGAACATATCATATTATTTGGTTTAGTGTAAGCATTCTTTTACTTGGAAGTTCTGTACTTGGATTAAATATATTCAGCTCTTTCACTCTTGTTTMCTTTTTCCATTGTAGAACTTGAATTAAGACATCAGCTCCTCCTTCATTGTTTGCCAATATTCAAGGCAGAAATACTGCACTAGTGGCATGATGGAAAAGAGGATTTGTTAGCAAGAAACATCAATATACTTTTGTGACCTTAAAAACCCATTCATAAAGGAGAAAGTGGGCTATATTAATGGCATAAACAAATATATACTTAGCAGAGGAACACATCTAATTGTGTATAGTTTTAGTTATATATGTACTTTATTTCTTAATTTAGAAATCTTCAAAAGATTCATTATGAAATCATAAAAAAAATCTCAGGGCAGTATAAAATACAATACAGATTTTAACAGTGTACACATGACTTGAGTTAAGACTAGACTGATTTAAGAAACCGGGGCTGCGAGAATGGGTGGAAGACATACTCACAGAACCAAAAAACCACATACATTATCAGAATTGAAAAGAGTTGTGTGATGATAGGACCTAATACTGTCCTTGATATACTATCAAAAAAAAATAATACTATATACTATATACTATATACTATATACTATATACTATATACTATACTATAAGGTTGTATCATTCAAATGACAGAAATAATCAGAATTCAGAGAAATGTTGCACAGGGCAGCAGCAGAAGTGAATCTTTACTTACCTACTGATCTGAGAAGTATAGTTTTAAAGACTGTGTAGAGGGTTGACCTTGGCTGGCTGCCAGACCCAGCTGCTCTCTCACTCCCCCTCCTCAACAGCAGAAGGGGGAGAAAATAAGATGGAAATGCTTGTGTTGAGATAAAGGCAATTTAATAAGAAAAGCAAAAGTTGCACACAGAAGCAAAGTAAAAAGAGGAATTTATTCACTACTTCCCATCAGCAGGCAGATGTTCAGCCATTTCCAGGAAAGCAGAGCCTCAGTACATGTAGTGTGCACATAGTGTACACTTGCTTGGGAAGACAAATGCCATAACCAAGAATAGCCCCGCATCCTCTTCCTTTCCCTCAGCATTTATTGCTGAACACAGCGTAATATGGTATGGAATATCCCTTTGGTCAGTTTGTGTCAGCTGTGCTGGCTGTGTCCCCTCCCAACCTCTTGCCCACCCCCAGGTATTGGCCTTTGGGTGGAAATGGGTTGGAAAGAAAGCCTTGACGCTGTGCAATCACTGCTTGGCAGTAGCCAAAACACTGGTGTGTTATCAACACCGATCTAGCTACAAGTGCAAAGCACAGCACTATATGGGCTGCTATGAGGAAATCGCAGCATCGATGGAAATAGCAGCCAGATGGATAATGTTAATCCCAGGAGAAAACATGTTGACAGAGAGACAGCATGATCCAAGGGTTTAAACAAGATAGATGTAATTGGTATTGGGTAGCATTGTGCTAATAGTTGCTTCAGATGCATATACACAAATGGATAATGTAGTTGTCAAGAAGCAGCCAGCAAAGGTACCTCTCCACACTCCTTCTTTTTGCCTCTTCACCAAGAACTTGCTTGGACTGGAGACAAAGTATGAGATTAAGAGCTATCTTACTGCTTCTCCTCTTTTCCACAGGAATCATGGCTGTGACAGCCTAGGTCAAGGTGATCAAAATGAAAATGATCCTTTTTCAGCAAATCATGTCCTATGCAAAGATACAGAAAAATATTCAGCACATATTCATTTTTTCTAGATGTACCTGCAGCCTGAAGAAATATAGTAAAGATCRAAATATATGAGCAACAAAGATGTCCAAACTGAACATGCTCCAAAAGATAATGTTGTAGCTTGAGTATTTTGATTTTTTCCCCTCTTGCTTTCAAAGAAAGCTGACTTCAGACTTAATCCTTGTGTATCAAAGGGAACAAACATAATAGAAAATGTTTTAAAGAGAGTTTTCACACTAGGAGATGTTATAAGGTGCTTGTTTCAAGCTCTGATTGAAAGCTTTTTTCAAGCCAAGCTTATTTCAGGCTTGAGGTGAACATGGAAATGTTCACCACACTGGTCTATCTCCTTGAGGAAATGGATATAGCTATCTCTTTCCCCATCTTCAGGGCTTTCTGGTCTGGGGACTGTGAGTGAGTCTGGGCCATTCTTGCACCTCTGCATCTCAAGAGCTCTTTTGGTCTTTGATAATCACTTTCTTTGGGAGATAAATAGAAGAAACCCAACTCACCCACTACTCTCAGTGTTAGCAGACGGACGCCTGTGAAGCCAGTTACTCAGCTTTTTCTTATTAATTCCCAGGACCATTCCTACATCTTCTCTGTTCTTGTAGAAGCCTTTTTCTCCCCTTTTCAGAGTTTCTTTCCCACATCTGTACGAGCAAGTGCTTAAAAAACAATTATTTAGGAGCTGCTTTTCAATAATWCCCAGACCCTCGATCTCAAGTCCTCCTCTGGAAGTAGACACCTACAATTCAGATGATTCGTTCCCAGATCCTGGGTTCCAGCCTCTCCAAAGGATGCCCTCTGTCAGGCCAGGCTCTGAAGATGTCAAATTTCCCCGCTCACCTAAGGAACTACATAAAAGAGCCTTCCCTGCCCCCTACTACTGTGTCCCTCTTCTTATATTCATCAGAGACCAGATAGGGTAACTTCTTGACATGACAGGTTAATCTACCCCATTACAAGATGTTTCCAGGTCTATCTCCTCCCAGAGGAATGGGGTAAGTTATTCCCTGCTTCCTGTTTTTCCAGGAGGCCAGCTGTCATTGCCAGCTAGATCCAAACAAACAACGTAGTGCATTCTTCCAGCTGCCCTTCAAACTTCAGATGACTTCCCATTAATATCATGCTCAGTATATAAGCTGGGGGGAGCTGGCTGGGGGCAGCGATCGCTGCTTGGGGACTGGCTGGGCATCGTTTGGCAGGTGGTGAGCAATTGCATCGTGCATCAGTTGGTTTATATATTCTTTTATTATTACTATTATTATTATTATTATTATTACTACTACTGCTATTTTACTTTATTTCAATTATTAAAATGTTCTTATCTCAACCCATGAGTTTTCTTACTTTTATTCTCCTGATTCTCTCCCCCATCCCACCAGAGGTGGGGGGAGTGAGCGAGTGGCTGTGTGATGTTTAGTTGCTGGCTAGGGTTAAACCANAAAAAAAAAAAGAAAAAAAAGACAATAACAAGGTAACTTAAGCACTGTTTAGGCCATCACAGTCTGCCTTATCTCACCATTATAACTTTAATATCTTCTTTTCTTTTCCATCAGTTCTTGCTTCTTTTGCTTCGCAAATCATTTGACATGAATCTGCATCTTTGTTCTTGCGTTCATATAGTACACAGTATAATGGCATCTCAGCCCACACAAAGGATTTGCAGGGGAAACAGAAATACAGAAGTCTTATGGAATAATTTGCTAGAAAGGCTGCAGAGACATCATTACCCAGTTGTGGAAACAAAGCAGTAGTGGAGGAAGAGTTACAGTGGAAGGTCTTGCACTTCACCCTTGCTGCCTAAAGTGTTCACAGAGAGTTTATGAAAAATGGTACTGAGGACATAGTCTAGTTAAAAAAAAATGTTTCAAGCAGGCTGCAAGTCAAATTATACTCTGAAAGCTCTGACTCGATTGCTCATTACAGTGTTTGTGTACTCCCCTCAGAAATTATAAAGCAACAGTGTCAATAAAGAGAAATTAGATATGTCTACAACCTCTCCCATTTCTCAGTTAACTGTTGTGTGCTTCAGCTTTCAAAAGTGTATTCCTTTCTAATTCTTGTAACAGTTTGTCATTTATCTTTTTTTTTTTCAAATACTCTGCTCTGTTACTTTTGATCTTGTCTAACTTAAGTCTGTGTAATTCTGAGTCTTTTTTCCCACCTGCAGTTCCCCTAAGATGTGTCTTTTCTAATGTTTCCAGCCCTCCAAGCGTGGCAAAAGTTGTTGTTTTCTGTGTTTGCATAGTAGGGGGAAGAGAGATGACCAGCATGGCATAAACTGGAAGAATTCAAACCATATTAGCTAGGGTGCAAACATATAAGGATTGCTACTAAATATGATAACAGAACGGACTGGAGAGTGAAGCAGCCTGGGCTGACAAAATCTGTCTCTCTTTTTTACATTTTACCTTGTGTAAAAGGAGAAATAAACAGGGAATTATTGAATAAAAATTGGAGTGAACGAAGCAACTGAAACATTTCATAAACATGAACTGCGTACTCAGTACTAAACTGAACTGCATACTTATGAACTTAGTACTCTTATGTACTGAGACCAGAAAAAAAATCTGCTGATAGTTTTAGTGATAAGTCCAAATTACTTATAGCCATAAACACTGGAATTGTGCATATTATTCAGTTAAAAATAATAACAATGAGTTTGCCTATTTTTAAATCTACAAAGCCTCCATACCAATTTCTGACATAGAACATCATGCTAGGAAGCTTATCTCTTGAATAATAAAAAATATTCAAAAGGTTAAACCGAATCTTTAGCACACTATACATGTATTGTATCAAGAGTCTGATTGGGGATCACAGAACAAGGTCTATTTTGAAAAGGCCGCAAGGCTAATTTTTACCTCTCTGAATTAATGATATGTAATATAGATCATGATACTGTATGCAATGTAAAGAACATTGGATCTGCTTCCTTACATAATAATGCATGATTGCTTTACGTATAAAATGGAAGCATGGTAGAGAATAGCCATCCTACTATCACCATCTGTCTATATTTTGATTGGTTTAGTTCTTCTGGTGGAGATATTTGCTGATGAATAAATGCTATTCCAGATCACTTATCTTTGAATATCTTAGATAGTCATTCAGGCCAAAATGAATTAGTATTAAATGCTACCATATCAGAAATTCCAAAACTTTTTTTGTTTATTTTCCCCGGAAAACTCAATTTGAGGGGATATTGAGGTAATAAGCTGCAGAATCATCTAACAGCTCACTTTAGTGAACCACTTTTTACTAGCTGAATTATACTGTAGCCACCAATTTTCATCCCTCTGCAAAACTGAAATATTTAGATCTCTTAATGGGTTCAAAGAATGATAACCAAAGTCTGACCACAGGCCAAATAAGATCATCACTATCAAACACAGAATTTCTCTCCAGTATTGTCCAACCAGGAGGTTGAAAGGGGAATAGCCTCCAGAAACATGGCTACAGTATTATTTGTGTATTTATTATTAATATTGGAATACTAAGAGAAAATATTAGGAAAGAAAATAGAGTATGCGAAAGGATACACAATAACTCTAAGAAAATCAGAGAAAATGTCATACTCCAGGAGAATTAAAGGTTCAATTTACTGAAAAAGCTTAAAACAAGGTGCAGAGAATTATTGGTTACCATGTTCTAAACAACTTTAGAAAACATTATTCCAGGGAGTGACAAAGTCCTTAATGCAGTAGATACAGTTATAATAAGACTAAAAAAATTGAGTTTGAAAGTCAAACACAAATTAGAAAAATAAAAGGTATTATTATTATTTTTATTTTTAAGATGATTAGTCACTAGTGAAAGAAATAGCAAATGTTTTCAAAGATTCAGTGGTTTAGGGAAAATAATACATGAAATACAAATTTTAGGCTCAGTACAGGAGTAACAGTGCAAAATATAGTATTTATTTAACATGATTTAATGATTCCTGGCTTTAGGATATAAAAAGATGTAAGGATAGCCAATGACTAAATGTTCATGCAGTGTTTTCAACAGAAAAGTCTCTCTATAAGGGGTCTAGAGTAAATGATTCTTCAAGACCAGATATCAGAGATTTATATTATAGGGCAAAGAGATCTTGTGTTCTAATGCAACAAGCTTCCAGCTCTGGATCATTGCCTTAGAAGTTCCCAAAATACTTTTAAAGAAGGTTGTTTATAGATTTCTATACGTTAAGTTTCAATAGTGCATTTAGATTTTTAACCTGAATTTAAATGATTCTCTTCCCCTGAAATGAACTGAAGGTATGATACGGATCTCAGATCTATCCTAAAGCCAGATGGAATTGTTCTTATGCTAGCCAAGATTTTGCGGAAGGATCAATACCTTTGTCCTCGTTTTGGCTGAGATAGAGTTAATTTTCTTTCTAGTAGCTGGCATAGTGCTGTGTTTTGGATTTAGTACAAGGATAATGTTGATAACACACTGATGTTTTAGTTGTTGCTACATAGTGCTTACACTAGTCAAGGACTTTTCAGCTTCCCATGCTCTGCCAGGTGCACAAGAAGCTGTGAGGCAGCATAGCCAGGACAGCTGACCCAAACTGGCCAAAGGGATATTCCATACCATATGACATCATGCTCAGTATATAAGCTGGGGGGAGCTGGCCGGGGGCAGCGATCGCTGCTCGGGGACTGGCTGGGCATCGTTTGGCAGTTGGTGAGCAATTGCATCGTGCATCAGTTGGTTTATATATTCTTTTATTATTACTATTATTATTATTATTATTATTACTACTACTGCTATTTTACTTTATTTCAATTATTAAAATGTTCTTATCTCAACCCATGAGTTTTCTTACTTTTATTCTCCTGATTCTCTCCCCCATCCCACCAGAGGTGGGGGGGAGTGAGCGAGTGGCTGTGTGATGTTTAGTTGCTGGCTAGGGTTAAACCACGTAATTTTTAAATCACTTATCAAATGATATCTATATATTCTATAAACAAAACACAAATTTCTATCATTAAAAAAATAATTATTGATARTCATTTTAGATGACCTGCAAGATTAATAAATAGCTATATGTGAGCAATGCAGCCAGTTTTTGTTCATGCCAATGCAGATTTTACATATACCATACATAATAATATAGTCTTAGGTACACACCAATCAATGGCTTTCACATCTGGATTCTAGTGTTTTACATTAGCTTTTTCATGTCAACACATGGTCATCTGCTTACAGAAGACTTTTTCCAGAACCTTCTACCCTGTTGTCTCAATGAATGACTTTTGCATTCAAGGCAGAAGCTACTACCTTACTTCAGGGTGACTACCTTTATCCAACACCAATAGGCACAGGGGTATGGGTGGCATGGGTGCATACACTGTTGCATCTATAAGTTTTTCTCTGTTTCCTGGCATGTCAGAGCTCTTATTTTGCATTTTGGAGGGAAGGGAGGTGCAAACAGGATTACCCTACAGAACACCATTGCCAGCAAAGGACTCCTCCAATAGCGGGGCTATCTCTGTTTAACCCTGTCGTGGCTTAAGCCCAGCCAGCAACTAAGCAGCACACAGCCGCTCGCTCACTCTCCCCCAGGTGGGATGGGGGAGAGAATCGGAAGGGTAAAAGTGAGAAAACTCGTGGGTTGAGATAAAGACAGTTTAATAGGGAAAGCAAAAGCCGCGCACGCAAGCAAAGCAAAACAAGGAATTCCTTCACTGCTTCCCATGGGCAGGCAGGTGTTGAGCCATGTCCAGGAAAGCAGGGCTCCATCACGCGTAACGGTTACTTGGGAAGACAAGCGCCATCACCCCGAACGTCCCCCACTTTCTTCTTCTTCCCCCAGCCTTATATGCTGAGCATGACATCAYAYGGTATGGAATACCCCATTGGCCAGCTGGCCTAGCTGTCCCGGCTATGCTCCCTCCCAGCCTCTTGTGCACCTCACAGAGCATGTGAGCTGAAAAGTCCTTGGGACGTAGACTACCTAGCAACAACTAAAAACATTAGTGTGTTATCAACATTCTTCTTATACTAAATCCAAAACATAGCACTATACCAACTACTWGAAAGAAAATTAATTCCACCCCAGCCAAAACCAGGACAAACCCTCTCTCACTTTGATATAGCAAATAAGTATTAGACCTTATAAATCTACCACACCTGCTGCAGACTGCCAGCTATCCCAGTGCATCAGCCTTCTTTACCCATTTTTCCCTAAAGATCAGCTCCTTTGAGCTCCGATCTCTGATCCCAGTTTAAATGAAGAGATCTGTTTTCTTCTTCAGTATTTTGCCTCTCACAGCTGAGCCTGTTTTCATTTGCTTTCTTAATGCTGCCTGGTTTAACACTCTATTTTCCAAATCTGTTATAAATCCTGCCATAGGAATAGGGAGAAACAGAAGTTGTTAAAAATTCCCTCTCTACAATTCTCCCTGTTCACCCTGTCAGATCCCTTTCTTTTTTATCACTAAAGTTATATTACTGCTTCCAGCTGAGTTTCCAAGCTGCCTTCTCTGACATCGAGCTGATGTTTATGGCCTTAGATCCCTGAAATMAGTCTCTCTGCTTTCCTAATGTGTTAGTTGTTTCAAAATACCATCTCCTTCAGATCTCTACTTGTCTGTGGGTGCTCGAGATTACTCACTAGTCAGCTGCTTTAATTAGACATCCTGAATATATACTTTGTTTCTCTTACTAACACTGTAATGTTAGGATAGCTACAAGACTAGCCACATTTCCTTGTCTATAATTTTGATGAAATAATTTAGAAAAAATAAAAGCAATATTTATTTTTATTCATTTGAACCTGTCACAAAATCTCAAATGGTTTCACTAAGCTGAGAACTATTGGGTAGTCAATAACAAAAGTAGCAAAAACCAGTATAAACAATAATTTCTTCTTAGTTCCCAGTTTATAGGTAAACTATTTTTCATTAGTGTGGCTCAGTCACTTCCAACACTTTTGTAATCCACGTTCTAGCCCAGATACTGGCTTCCATAATCCTGACAAAAGCACAGTCCCCTACTCCAGCATGCCCCACTGTTTTTCTTTTTGGATGTTTCATAAACAAATCTCCACAAAATATCAGCACATAGAGTCCTGCTTAAATAATTGTCTTTCTACAAACACCACATAAATGATCAGACGTATCTAATTGGATCTTGATTTACCAGAGGTGTAGGGCAGCTCACAGCCTCTTCATGATGCTGGGTGCAGGACACAGAGGTCCCATGTCCCACCCATGCCTTTAGAGTAAGGCTGTCTCTGTCCCCTTAATCTGATACGCATTACAGTTGTAGGCACACCAGCTGGACATGCTCGGTGAAGTTAAAACTTTGTTTTTCCTTTAGAAATATGTACAATTTGGATGATGTGAAAAAACGTTGATAAAGCTGCATTCTTGCATTTTTTTTTTCCTCTCTCACATACTGGGTTTGCAGACAGACTGCTCGTGTCTACTCTCTGTAGCCTCATTTTTCCACTGTGGTGCCTAACTTAAGCTTTCATTCAGCAAAGTATTTAGATTGCTACTTCCATTTAATTATGATATTGTTTTGGTCAATAGAAAAGTACTGAAAGATAAGCCTCATACTTAGGAGATAATACTACAGTAGGAAGCTCAACTTTGTGGTTAACTCATCCATGATTTAAAAGATCTTGATTCAGTTTCCAGATCTGCCATAGTCTTAATGTATAATGGTGTATTGTGTGGCTCCGAGCTAGATATCTATGCTTCAGTTGTACATACATCTAACTTGTAGTTTGGATAATTTCCCTGAGTTTTTTGGAACTGTGCATGTGTATAACATTTCGCAAATGCAAGTTTGAGAGATTTGGATGAGACTTTGCTTGGTATATAGCAGATGGGGATAAAGATCCCATTGCAGCTTGTATGTACTAACACCTCTTTAAATATATGTACTACTTTGATCTCAATGCTGTGTTAATCAATGTTGGTTCTTTGCTTAATACCAATGCTAAGAGCACACATTTAATATTTTGTTTTAAACATGATACCAAATTAAAAAGAAAAAATATGAAGACTCCACATCTTTCCAGTGCCTCACTATCCTTATGGTCAAAATGCTTTTCTTCATGTTTGTCTTAATGCCATTTCAGTATCCTACTTTTTGTCCTGACAGTCCTGTATACAGAGAACCATTTATTCTTTTCTTCTTTACCACACACTTTCACATTCCTTTTCCTTCAAACCTTAAGCATGTTTAAGTTTTATCCACCTTGTAATTGACTAGCTAGCTGGGCACACATTTAATTCTTTACAATACTTGTAGTTTTAATCCAAACACATTCTTAAAGACAGAAGAAAACAACGACGACAACAACAACCCCTCTCCAAAAAAACAGAAAAGCTTTACAGATCTATTAATCTATTTCTGGTCATTATCAAAATATATTTATATGTAATTAAGTATTGCTACTCTCAAAAGCAATTACATTTTGAAGACATTTGTAATATTGATAAAGCTGCTGTTCAGATTCTACAATGCTGATCTAAACTGGATCTCCTTTCTCATTTTGGACTTACTATTGTCAATATGATCTTAGGGATTTACTTTTATTTTTCCAGTGTTTCATTCTTGTGAAAGAAAGATAATCAGCACACAGAGATTGTGATTTAGTGGACACTCATACATAGGATAAACTGTAAGTTGTTCCAGTGAACTGTAAATTATGAGTAATACATAGGATTACTTTTGTGCTTAAAATAAAATTCTCCCGTAAGTATTGAACAAGGCAGAAGTGATTGGTCTTCAACTTCATTTCTTAGTTTAATATCTTGACATATATCTTTAAAAACCTTTTATTTTAGAGAATTCCTCTCAGTTACACTGTGTTCACGCAAACACAATACAGAATCTTAAATACAACTCTGTGATCCTTCAAAAACAAACACATGAGATTCCTCATTCAGTTAATKCAGTTACCCAAATAATTATGTATTCTATCAAGTTCCACTTCTTTTGATAAAATCATGAGTGCATTTATCAATTTAACTTTCTATAAATAAATAGTTTCACGTTACACATGTTTAAAGTTATAGGGATATAGATGCATCTGTATGATCAAGCCTTACAAGCTTAAAAAGTATTTTGTTCATAAAGAGATTTGATTATCTTTATTGTAGTAATAATATAGTGTTTATTATGGCAGTAATATGCTTATTGTATGTGTATTCAACGTATTATTATATGGGTGGGGGAGATACTGCAACACAGGCGTATCACTGAACTAAATGTACCTAATGAAAGTAGTATGTGTAAATCCCTCAGCCAACATTTCTCTGCAACATTTGTGTAACAGGAAACGTTCTGATTTGGAAAGCTAAGTGCCTAAAAGGAATCTCTGGCTGAGACAGAAAAGAAACACAAAAGCAATTGAAGGACTAAATCTGGTATTGGGCTATCGTTGCTGGAGTTGGAACAAAAGTCTCCATGGGCCTTCCCCAAAGTATTGYGAAATGGTGTAATTATGAAAATGCAGCAAGTGATCAATGGTGAAGACCTGAAGTCAATTTATGCAAGAAGTTATTCAGTTTGGATTCAACGTACAATTATGAAGTGTCAAACCTCAAATATTTAGCCACAAATTGTGATCAACTGAATAATTATTCCTACTGAAATGTATGCAACTCTTTTTGTCTAATACAGACCAATTTTGCCCGTCATCTGCCAGTTTTTCTCAATAGCTTATTTATGTGATTAAACTGAAATGTTTAAAGAGACATCATTCCACTTCTGCTATAGCTGTTCCAACATTAAGTGATCCAGTTAGGGGGTGAGGGAGAAATACTATACAGCCAGTCACTTCCTGAGCAGAACAAGTTATTGTTAAAACTTAGTTCTCTACAGTTAGACTCATAGAGCTGTGTGATACACAATAAGGTACAGTCTGAATTTCAAGTGTAATGGAAAGTTGCTGTTTCTGCAGATTTCAACAGGATGTACAGAGAAAGTAGTCCTGAACCTGCAGCAATCTGTAAGTTTTAAAAGAGAACAAAGACAAAGCCTAACAGAAAGGATGGTAGCCTGATATGAAATACATAAACATAGATTCAGAAGCTTACTTTGGACTCCAAACTGATTTAACTTGGATACTGAGGACAAAGGCAGGCCAGAATATGTTTTGAAAAATATCTGTGCACCACTAACAACAGGAGGAATATATGCAGAAAAAATATGTGTAGGAGGAAAAAGAACAAAACCTTTTTTTGTTGTTCTTTTGCTTTAATTTTCATTCCTACTGAAAGAAGAACAAGATCYACAATCAACATATTGTTCCTGCTGTTTTAATTGCAGGACAACACAAAACACTTCACAAAATTGAGCCAAATTTAGGTGTTAATAAGGCAGAGTATATTAGATATGTCTTGTATTTTTGGTGTCCTGAATTTTATTTGCTTATACTAAAGTTTTGTAGAGATACAGGGATGTTCACTGGGGGAAGACACCACAGTCTGGCAATTTTGCTGCATAGATTTACTTATGCATCATAGTGTATTATTTTGGCCTCCATTTTCCAAGCACTTCTCTTTCTTCCAATAAAGTCCTTCAAGGTTTGGCCAGGGTGGCCAAATCATATCTGAGCTTGACAACAGTGAAATACCTGAGATCACATGGTAACTGTGTGTCACCAGGACAAAGAAAAAGAGACATGAAAAAGAAGTAAAATATTAACATGCTCAAGACTAAAAAGAAAGGGAAAAAAGAAGCAGGAAGAGATGACAGTCTACAAAATGGTCAAGCTTCCCTAGAAAAGTCCCCGGACAGGCAAGGTTTGCTCCTTCAGAAAATAGAAGAAAGGCACTAGGAACAGTTTTTGCCGTGTTTTGAGGACAGGGAGAGGGAGAGGAAGAGAAGACAATGTCATTTTACCTGCTACTTCCATAGCACGCACCTGTGGTCATGTAGAAGCCATGCTGCCACACCACCTCCTCTCATTCACAGCATGGCTGCATCTGCCCCCTCCATTTCCTCCTATTCTTAGTGAAACAGATGACTTTGCAGCTCTTCTTTCTGTATTTTTGTTGTTGTTGTTATCAGCTTTACATACCTGTCTCAAAATAGATACTGCAGACATGATTTTAGAGGAACTGTTGAGTCCAACTGCTAGAGTTTCAGTGGTTGTAGGTCTTGATACAGCTTTGTCAAGTCTATCTGAATTCGAGGATTCATGTTTTAACTGATCTAACAACATTCTGGTACACTATCTTCATTTTCTGACTTTAAATCAGTAAATAGAGAAATTCCTTATAAGGTCCCTGATTGTTGTACAAGTTTTGCTCTGTAAGTATGGAGATTACAAGCTTGTGCTCCTAGCATCTATGAATAAGCTATTTCTGATGCCATTAAGTCTTGTCAAACTTCAGCAGATAAAAATACCTCTATATCTAAGAGTTAGAGAGTAGTTCCCATTGTTATTAGGCTGATAAAAAAGGGGAAATTTTCTTTCTGCATGCTCTCTTTAACAGGAATATACACTTACTCAAATTTTCAGTTTCTAATGTCTATAAACAAAGTTCTTTATGCTTATAAAAGAAAAAGAAACCTGCAGAAATGAGGTCCAGTAATTCCAGTCAATAGACAGGAGGCAGTTAATTTGCTAAATATTTAGTATTAGCTCGCATGTGGCAGAAAAAAATATTAACTAAATAACAAAAAAAATACAGTTCAGTTTTCACAATATTTTGTATTGCACCTCATTTCGCACATTTATTTTTGACATGCCTGGTGTTCTGTCTCAGTAAGCAGAGTGTCCTGAAAGTAATATTTTGACTTATGCTTGGATCAGAATGCAGAATCAGGGTGCACATATTACTGATGTAATGTGTGCTACTGATGTAACATGTTGAGTTTGGCTTTCTTTGATAAAACTTTTGTCAAAATGTTATTTTCACAAAACTTCTCCTGCTGATAAAGAATATTCCACATCTTGGTTTCAGATAAAGACATCTTAATATCAAGTGTTTATTATAAACAATATAGGAAAGATTAAAATATAAATAACTTCTCAGCTTCTGATACCTCACTATTAATACTTATGTTGTGTATCTGCAGGTAATGCCAACTTATGCTATGCATTAATTGAAGTCCTTCTATTTGAATATTGTGAGGGAGTTATGGTGTTCATAATCTCTTCTTAGACACTTTAAATATATTAATTTGTGTATATATAAAAGTTAAATGTTTTATGATGAAATGAGGGATACAGTGCTGAGCATCAGCACTGAAGACAGCCACAAGCTCAGGTAATTAGACTTGCTGGGCAACTGAGTGAGAGAAAAAAAAACAGCTGTAGTCACAACATACAGTCTAAAAAGTTCACTTCTATATTTCTGTGTTCAACACCACTCTTAAGTTTTTTCTCACAAAATCACAAAATAGTTGAGGTTGGAAGGGATCTCATGAGATCATGTAGTCCAACCCCTGCCCTGCTCAAAGCAGGGTCAACTAGAGCAGGTTGCCCAGGACGTGTACCCAGTCAGGTTTTGAATATATCTAAGGATGGAGACTTCACAGCCTCCCTGAGAAACCTGTTCCAGCATTTGACCACTCTCACAGTAATTTTCCTGCTGTTCTTGTTTAAGTGAAATTTTCTGTATTTCAGTTTGTGCCCATTGCCTCTTGTCCTGTCACTGGGTACCACTGAAAAGAGCCTGGCTCAGTCTTCTTGATTCTCCCCATCAGGTATTTATACACATTGGTAAGGTCCCCCCTGAGCCTTCTCTTCCCCAGGCTGAACAGTCCCAGATCTCTCGGCCTTTTCTTATAGGAGAGACACTCCTGTCCCTTCATCATCTTCATTGCTCTTCACCTTTTCTGAAATGCTTCTCCTCAACTCAGCTTAAGAAAGCAAGCTGGCTCCATGAAACTGAGATTGATCAGATGTCATAAGACAGAGGATCCCTCTTGCCTGTGCTGTACCATCTCAGACTGGAGTAAAGTAGGTGCTGTGACACTGCCAAGCCATTGGCAGATAATGCAGCTTTATTCAGTGTTCAGAAAATACTTGGAAAATTTAGACACACTTCAGCTTTAAAAGAAGTTTGCCTTTTTCAGGGACACAATTGAGGTTTTGTCAATAATTTTCACATCTTTTTTGTAGCACTTTTCTTGGGAGAATGAGAGTGTGGGAGAGGAAGGAAAACTGTTGTCTCCAGCATGGGCAGCAGTTTCAGAAAGCACGAAACCAGCTGCTGTGGTTTCTAATAATTTTCAGCTAGTGCGAAAGTTTAAAAAGTGCAATGAAGTAAAATAAGTTCTGCTGAAAGGGAAGAATCCTGGCATCACTGGACTGTACGAGAATGTATTGGCTCACTACGCAATGTAGTCATGGAACAGACTTTTTTTGAACATGACAACCAAAACCAGCACATCTGGGGGTTTAGGGTCAGGGAGAGCCAAAAATACACTTTTGAACACATTCATGTCCCCACTTAAACCCATCCTCTATTTTTAAACAAATGGCTTTGTTTTTCCTTTTTACTAAGCCAGGTGGCTTTGCTCCGGTCACTGGTTATAAAACTCACAATATTTCACAGTTGCCCTCACCTTCAGCTCCTTCCTACTTGGAGGTGGAGACTACAGGAGAGCTTATTTTCTCTAGCATACTAGGGGAATTCATACTATTTTAATTCCCTGGAAGGTAGCTTGATTGCCTGGTTCTGTTACTAGAACTTTTTGATCTTGCATATTAGCACACAAATATTGAATTACTACACGTTTATATGGGGAGGAAAAAGATTTCTGTAATTCAAATGACTATTTTTGATCTAACATCCATAACAGTAAATTTAAGCTCACCCATGGCAAAAGCTTCCGTATTTTATATTAAAACTAAGGGATTTGGTACTTCTGTTTGTGATTCATGTATAGATTTTTGCTCTTTCAGAAATCAGAAGAATCTTTATTTCAATAAAATTTCCCTCAATTCATTAGATGATGCATCAGTAAATGATGCTTTGGTGTCAATTTGATGACAATGGTTCAAGAACTAGCTAAGAGTAATTGTGGCTCTAGATCTTCTGAAATGGTTAGAGGGAAAAAAGATTCCCCATGTGAAATTAATATTAAATTACTGTGTCTGTATTGACTATAATTTATGCAGTAAAACAGTGAATAATTTAATAAAAAAACTTGTTTCTACATAAGTACACAATTTTTCATAGTTTGCCTATGCAAATAGCTACAAACAGAGCTTACTAGCTTGAACTCCTTGTTCCATTACTGTAGTGAAGATTGCAGACTAAATTTGGCCCTAGTGAGCTCAGTCTGGGCAGACTGGACATGGAATTATCTATACCCACACACCTACACAGACTGAGCTACCCAGCAGTTAATTTGCTTGTATACATTCCAGTTAATGGCCTCTTCAGGGCAGTTTGTCAGAAGCATTCAACACTTGACACGTGCACTGCTTCCTTCACTGGCACAAGGCACGTCTCAGTTCCTTCAGCACAAACTGTTTGGTTGGGGTGTTCACACACATTCAGCAGGAGATTATCCCAGAATATTGAAGTAACCGTAAGYCTTAGCTGTATTTTATATCCACATCAGAAATTTTCATGGCCACAAGAATTAGTCCTAAACAGACAATTACGTCTGGGTATATAATGATAAATATTTCAGCCAACATAGCTTACTGTGCTGATGAACATATTGTGTTATGATAGATTGAAATAGATTTTAATTCTAAAATTACTGGTTTAGAATCTTAATTTTAAAACAGTTATTTCATTCTTGCTTAATGATCACTATATGAGGATCAACAAATACTCCTGTCAATAATCATCTCCTGTAACCATCATGGAAGACAAACATAAGGTGATGRGGTGAAAAAAGCTAAAAGGGAAGTTAAGTAGCCAAAGCAGATTTGTTCCAGTGTAATTTTAGTTAGCTACTTCTGTACCATAGCTTTTGACTGTGGTGACTAGTTAAAGCTGGATTTGCTTGAGTTTACGCATTTGGGAACAATACTATAACTTCCCTGCAGGCATTCTTATCCTTTCTTCATGTGGCATAAACCTGTAGATTATTTGCATGGGTTCCCTTTTTTAGCACTTCTTTTTTGTCTCACCTGCAAATTTTCTTCACATTCTCTTTCATGCTAGCATGGTTTCCTCAAGGCCAGTCACATCGAAGCTGCGCTCCTGAATACAGCAATTCTGAAATCATCATGATCTCATCCTGTGTACGTAGCACTGCACATACATCACGCCTTTCCTTGCTAGCCTTCATAAAGGAGTGTAAAACTCACACCAGCCTTACAAACAACAAAAAGAAACATATTTTGAATCCACTTAAAAGAACGGTACAAAAATTTAAAGATGAAGTGGGATTACAACCAGTAACTTTTTTAAAACCTTCTTTGACTGCTGACTGCCTCATTTTCCCATTGGTGCCATGAATTAAGAATACCCAGTCCCTTCCGGGTCTGGATCTTCATATGTCAAAGTATCTTGAATCTTTCTAGGAATTTATTCCTTTGGTCTTTACTGGGTTTATCAAGTTCTCATTAAATAATTATTTGTTGCATTTTTATTCGCGATATATGTGGGAATCTGTCCTCATTATTCCTGTTTCAGAGAGCCAGGCATAAAATAGATAACGCTCAGCACTCATCTTAATTCTGTACTTCAAAATTCTACGTAGAGCTTGTTCAAGACTGAAAGCATTAAATAAATCTGGATTTAAATCAGTTAGATTTTTGCCACATAAAGTATATTCTTTAAAGTTATTGACCAATTTAAAGTGTTGCTCCCTGGGTGGGAGGAGGGGGGGATGAGAAATATTGGCAAGCAACTACCCGCTACATATTTCATTCTTATGTCCAAGGGGTAATAATCCATATGTTAGCTACAGGAAATTAAAAAAAATACATGACTAGGCCTGTCAAAACCTTGGTTGATTACTATTTGTATAAATATATGCTTTCAAAAATCTCAGTAAGAATGAATTTTATATTCAACAGATTTTAACATAACATACATTGTGATTTAATCTTTTCATATAATTATAATTATATGTCTGAAATATGTATCCAGATTGGATTTTACTAATTGTAACATTATTGTCCAGATAGGCCACCACAAACAAGTGGGAAAAATATGTATTTTTTCATTTCCACAACATGAGTATTTTGAAGTATAAAAAAGGAAGCTCCATCACCTGATTTTCAGTGCCTGAATATTTTCACCTTTGAGAATTTTCTTTCAAATTATATGCCTAAATTTATATTTAGAAGCCTAACTTCACAATACCATATGTGAAAACATTAGCAAAAATTTCTGTTTCTGTGTTTTAGAGAGAAGTGAAGTCTAATTCTTATTCAAGAAAATAGCCATTGAATGATTCTCAGAAAATTATGTTAACCCCAATATTAAAAAAATGCTCTTTTCTCTTAACTAAAAGCAACTATAGGAACTAGGAAACATTGATAACTCTGAACAGATCTTGTTGCCAAGATGCCCTTTAAGTTTTTAATCAGTTTGAATCTAGCCAAAGTCGGTACAAATTCAAAGTTGTTTGATGGCATTTCAGCATCCTTCCCGAAATCTGTAACAGCAGTCATATTCCTCACAGTCAGAGCCAATTGCTACTCTGCATGCTTGTTCCCTGGCCTCTTTCTGCAGGCTTGAAATGATTTAGATCTCTAGTGCCATTAAATATACTATCTTGAGTAACAGTGACTGATGAACACTGTCATAGATACAGAAATTAACTCTAGTGTCTAGCTTGGAAATTAGAATACTATGAACATATGTATCGGCAAATGGCAATTTATTAATTAATCTAGATTCTCTTACTATTGGCACATATAGACCATAATTACTTCTATTTCTGAATGCTTAATATGAGTTTACCTTTGAGCATTAAACTGATACAAATGTTAAGCACTAGATAACTAACAAAGATTTTGTATGTGCACATGCCAACACTCAATTAAAAGTCTGGCAGGCTGTGTTTTAATCAGTTCTTAAACCATGTCAAAAGTAAAATGACATACACAAATGTCACATTGGGACTGCTTTGTAAGGTATCACACACTACTTAAGAAAGCAACAAAACCAAGCTGATCATGCACATCTTTTTATTATTTACACAGATGTAGCAAAATAGATGTTCCTCATCCCGACCAATGCCTTGTTTCAAGACAAAGGTCTAAATTAAAATCACTTTAATTACTCAAAAACAAAGAGCAAAGAAGTAATTTGAAAAATGACAACTGCTGAACAATACTCATTTCAAATGCTTGGCTGGCTCCAAAATGATGCAATACATGTATTTCAAGCYTTCTAACATACTCCATTTGGGCCAATGAAGGAATTAGAGAAATTTTCACACAAAAYGAAATTTTTAGGGAAACCATCTATAACGGAGACTGTAAGGGAGAACTGTAGATGGTACTTCTAGGTTGATTGCAATAAATTGCAAGTATGTATGTTTAAAATAGATGGTAACAACTTACAAATAGAATTTCAAATGCTAACAAAATCTCACTGTGTAGATGCAGTTACTGAGTTCACCAGGCAGTTTTCTGACATACACAGATTGAAGCAGATTACTACTAAATGTGACACATGGCTTCCTCAAAACATACTGGCACTTACCTTGCGACAGTGAACAGATATATCTTGCTAACCTTAGGTATATATAACCTTCCAAACTGTCTTCTGCACTTGTACAGAAATGGAACTGATATAATCAATTTTTTAATCCATGCCATTGGCCATCATATTTTCCTGGCAACAAAATTCTCAATAGTGTACTATCCATATTCCATATCCACTGATTTAAAAACACATATGCTAACAGCTAATGCACTTTTATGCACCATGTAGCCAATAGTTCTAAATTTTATTTGTAAAAGCAATATTAACTGAAGCTTTGCAATTCCACACTTTTTTTAGTATGAACACATGAGAGGCAGCAAGCTGGAATGAGAAAAGGAAAATTTTCAAAAGTAGTAGATAATTATTAAACAGCAACAAACAATCTCTTCCCTGCATGTAAGCACATAAACAATAATGTAGAAATTCTAAAACAAAAAGGGAGGCCATGGGCAAGCTTTAGGGTAAAATATGTAGCAAAGTTACTGGCTGTAGCCAATAATGCCTTCCAGTCAGGTTATCACCTACGTGTCATGAAAACAGCCTGACAAGGAAGATCAAGTGGCCAGGTCACCTCATCTGCTTTCCCATGCAAAAGCTAAAAAGATCTTTCTAATTAATTCCCAGGGTAACTCCATTTGAGTGCCAAAATCCTTCTCTGTATGGGCTAGCAAAATGTGTAGACTTCTCTCTTTTTTCTCATTATTACCCTTTTAGGTTGCTTACGCACAAAGAATCAATCTGTCTCCTGCCCATTAATTTCAGCTCAGTAACTTCCTGTCCCAAACAGCTGTGTAAATCTGCTGTGTGCTGTTAGACAGCTGTTTTTCACCTGACAGAAGTAAAATGACCCCTAGGCATGTTCCTTTCATATATGGGCTTTGCTTTTTTACAAAGCCTGCATAAGCCAACTTATCTGGACCCCTAAGACTAAAGTAGGGCACCTCCCTGTCAGAACAGAACTGCTAAAAAGATGTATTGGTGTCTGTAAAAATGCATATCTTACAATTGAAACAAAAATAAGGATCTCTGCAGAAGCAAAAGTTCAGACTTCACTGACAAGAACAGAAGATGATCTGCATGTACTGTCGGAGCTGCTGAGTGAAATGGTGCCATCAAAACCCAGCTAACATAGAAATGTCAGCTGCTTGTCTCTCAGTATGAACATGTAAAATTTTCTTTCTTACAGAAGTCTGTAGTCTAGATCATGTAATGTCTAGATTGGGATGGAGCGGGGCAAGGACTTTGGTTTTTAAAAGAGTAGGATGATTATTTAACCATATATATGTTAAAGCTACAACTCACATTTGCTCATGAATACTGAAAGGGAACTGAATGCTCCTTCTGTGAAGTTACACGAATGTTTGGGGTTTTTTGCTGTTTTCTGATTTAAGTGCTGCCCTGGCACTCTTGGGCATTAGTATATAGGCAGTAATGTATGACAGTAGTTTCTCACAAAGATGCTCTACACATGTGGGTGGTTTAGATTGGAAGGTTTTTTTGTGAAATAGGAGATATGAAAAGCATTACTCTCAGTCAGCTGTATTTTAATGCCCTGTTTTCTAGTTTCCCTTTTAAGCAGCCTCCTCAGGGCATCAAATATTGTGGTGTTGGTTATTGCTCCACAATCAAATGACATTTTAAAATTAAAAATTAATATTAATAAGAGAAAATCCCAAAATGGTACTCTGTAAATCTTCTTGACTGGGAAAGCGAGAGCCATGGAAAGTCATTGCCCTTTATTTAAATTATACCTAGAAAAATCCTATGGCATTTTTATTTTAAAAGTAATTGCTTATATAATTAAAGGGTTTGAAACCTGGCTATCACTTAATATTACTCTGGGTAGATCTAGAATGCATTTTTCTCAGCAGAGCAAATAATACAGCACAGATACATGTGCTAGTCTGCTTTTATTTCCCAAGCTAGCCAGACTACCCAAAGCAGCCACCCCCAACTTCCCCCCTTTAGCTTCCAAAGAAGCTAAAGCAAATCTATTCTGTAAAATAATACTGAAGAACTACCTTTGAGATTATTACCACAAGAAGCAAAAAATGAACAGTCCAATATTAAAATGTTTACCATGTGGTATACCTTCATAGGGATGTAAAGAGGAGAGGGCAGTGGATAACTGCAGCAGGCAATACCCTTCCCCAGCCTCAGGCCCTCCTTCCAGTGCTTAGGAGTCTGATGTTTGATCTTGCTGGAGAGAGGGGAGGTGAAGACAAGGCTGGAAGGGGACAGCGCTGCTTGTCAAGATACAGATCCAACTATGATACTGAAACAGTAACCTGTAACAAACATCAATGATGCCTTTCAGACAGGGGGTTGTGGAAAATGAAGAGCAGCAGATATACAGCATGCCTGTGTCTGTATGTAGTTTAGAAAGGGTTATCTAGCATAACTCTGCCAAATACTTCTAGTGCAAATGTGGTTTATACAATCAAAAAAACTATTTTTGTGCCACTGCTTACATCAATTCACCAAATTAATTTTAAACTACATTAGCAAAATGGCAAATGTCTTTGCGCTATTACTCTAGCCAGCAAAATACCTGCTTCCCTAGTGTAGCTCTGCCAGAAAAGTTGAAGGGTAGATCTAGTATAAGTGTCACGGTAGTTTGGCTCAGCTGTTTTACAGCCCATGTCATGCATAGATCAAAGGGCTTTAAGAATAATACTGCGTTCCACTTCATCCATTTTGCAGATGCTGAAATAGAGCCAATGTGATTCTGCTAAGGCCGTAAAGCAGTCCACCAGCAAAGCAGCAATTAGAGCCCTCATGTTCGGCGCATCAGCTCAGCACTGAAGTCCTAGAGTCACACGAGCTCAAGTTGTCGCATAACTGCCAAGGTGAAAACTGACATTCGAGTCAGGCCTCAAAACTGTCAGCTTTGAACAATCACTTTGCATTCAGCTCCCCAAAGCCCGTGCTACACAGCAGACCGCGATGCACATTCCAGGACACGGATGTGCAGCCTGCAAGGGGTAGTGGAACTGGACAGGGAAGGCAACTGTGGTGTGCAATGGCTGAGCCACGCACATCTACAGCAGGAGCCAAAGAAGAAGCAAGGCAACAGCTCTCCCGGTGAACACCTACCTAGGAAAATCAGAACAACACTGAGCTGGCCTGGTGGTTACCAGAGCAAGTGATGAGCATGACACAAACGTAGTGAGAACATAGGAAGTGGCCAGGGAATAAGGACCAGAGCTAATAAAGTGTCAGATGTTAACACATCAGTATGCACATTTGCATAAAGTCCAGACACCCTTTCTGCTTCATCTCCAAATGCAAAGAAACTGCACTTAAAGCAATGTCTCCCAAACTACCTTAGGTCAACATCATGCATCACATACACAGCAACATTTCTGAGGGCAGTTGCTAAAACCAGTGTGATAGTTCATTGATCCACATACAGATAATTCAACCAAATCCATCGAAGTTTAGACACTTGTCTGCTTTTCTGCTTAGTGAGTACCATAGATGATTCAAAGGTCATTTATCACACTCGCAGTAGCTGATTATTCCTGCTCGATGATTTTCCTGAAGATGTTTTGGCTAGTCACTTTGACTGCATATTACCAGTCAACATAGATGYTTGTACTGATTTTACTGTGGGCACGACAATAGATACAAACTCTTTTCAACAGCTTCTGTTGCACATGTGCATCAAGTGAAATAACATCTTGACATATCCCACAAGTGACATTTACATATTCATTTCATCAGAGTGCAGTGAATGCATACCACTTACTTCCCTGAAAATGATAGGGATCCCACCAAGGAGATTTGATTTGTTGCTTATCAGCATCCTGAATTGTAGCATAGTTAACCGTGTGTTTACTTTCGTGAAGTGTTACATGTTGTAACACTGGCGTGAATTGTCACAGGCTGTAGGCTATAGAGACATTTAAAAGTCACGTTTACTATATTAACTCTACATTCAACTCTACTTTAAAAATTAGGCTGCAGCACACAGTCATACCACTTAAATATCCAACCCATGCATATACCTGCAGACATTCACATTCTTGTCTAAAATCTTGAGAGCTTATTGACTAAATTTCAAACTGATCTTAGAGATAATCAGCTCATTGATCCAGCTGGAACAGCACCCCACACACACATAAATGAATTAGGTTTCAGATTCACCTTAAGGCCATATAATTGCTAGATCTAATGGGGTGGTAACGCACAGTTGAAAGTGAGTAAGGAAACCAAGACTGCCTCTTTTGGCATGCTCAGCAGTTAGAACATTTTAGGCATAATGTGAAACTGTGTCTCAGTTAAAAAGTCAATCAAGAGATAGAAATCTGTAGGAAATCTGGCTTCATTAGTTCATTAGCTGCTCACAGAACTGCTTGTTTACACTGAACACATATTGCAGGCATCAGAAGTATTTGCAGCAACTCATCTGTTTCTAAAAGCCAAGGATCTGCTGTGACTGCACCACCCTTCCCTTCCTCCATTGTCTACCCATAAATGCATCTGCACTCTTGTACATTTAGCTCCAAGTGATCCGTATAGAATATATCCACACAACAAGCAAGAGAGCAAACACAAAAGGGAAAGGCTAGAAGGGATTATAATCACTTTTATCTACTATAAAAGGAATATATTAAGTTCTGGATGCAAGTCCTATGAATAGCAAAATTCAAATGAAATTTATTTCATTATTTATGTTTGTAAATCTCCCAGCCATGGGGAATGAAGGAAAGATCTAAGTAAACAGTGACCATCTGACTGTACASCACATTCAGCTGTCTTCTTTCTTGAATCAGATGAGACTATTACAGATGGATTTTACATTTGAAAGTGGTAGGGAAATTCAGAGCCCAAATTTCAGGAATTTCAGTCCAGCAGTCTACCAGCGTGCTCTGTCTGCTGCTACTTAAATGTAAACTGTATAATATGTTTTAGAAATAGCAGGCATATTAAATACCGCAAGTTTTAAATGCAGAAAGGAGGAGAATGTAAACATATAATCTGCTGACAGTCATTAAAATTCTTTTCCATTTATGCTGAAATAATGGAAATACTCATTTTCATGAAGACTACCATTGCACTGTGGCAAAGAGAGAGGCCATCACTGAGATCAATGACCTATTGTGCTAGTCACTGTATGAACACACAAAAGAGTCAATCCCTTCCCAAGAGAGTTACCATCTAATTAGAGAGAAGGTAAGAGAAAGGGATTTAATGTGTATTTATTTTTACTCATACATATAAACAGATGTTGCAGGTTCCTCAAGGGGACTGCACGTATGCTAATCATTAAGAGCTTTGACTTGCTGAGAACTAAGTCCCATTTTGACTGTTGCTTAAGTACCGGTGTGAACATTTACAAGGCTCAGGTTAGCTTAAGAGCTAAGTACGCCATCATTCCTTCCCATTTCATAACTGCAGTAAATCCCAGTACTGTCTATACTTACCTATTTTGATMATTGGTCCCAGAAGACTTTTCCTAACATCTCACGGTTATTTAAGAATATAGAAAGCACCATGTGTCTCTGTCTTGTGCCTTTCATAAATCTGAAGCAGAATGAAGCTAGAATAATTTTTATTTTAGCCAACCGATATATTATGAAGATCAGGAATTTATTGGATTCTAACAAAACACCATTACCAAAACAGGCATTAATTATCTACATTAATTAGAAGTGATAAATTCTTCTTTGGCCTCCCTGTAAGGGAGGAAAAAAGTAGAAAGGACTAARTGCCAGGTCCACAAAGCTACTGAGCATTGAACTTCCACTGAAATGTGTGAGAAGCTCCATACTTGTATGGGAGTTGGAGTCCAAAAACGTTTGTGGACTTTGTCTCCAAAGTCATATAGTAAGGCAAAGGGAGCTAATTCTGGCAGTCCTGAGATGGGTCTCAGTTTAGTACACCCTCCCTCTCAGCCCAAACTTCACCTCTACCAGTACCAATAGTATTTGTAGCCTGCAGCCTGTGTTGTTTACCCCCATGGAGCTCATTAAGGCAAAGTCTGAGTTCTGCTCCATGGTCCTCAGAACTACCCATCGACTAATTCATTAATATTGTTGTTAGCTCAGTACCTTTTAGACAGYGATGTCAGTGTTTCAGGTATTCACAGATGCAAATTTTCTATATTTAATATTTAACATGTTTTTATTAAGAGTGTAGTAGGCTACACATCAATACATACTTCTGTAGTGCTTAAAGGATGCATTTCACTGGAATCACAAGTGTCTTTTCTGCTCATGTGAGGACAGAGGGATTTTAAATCAATAGCTGTGTACAGCAGCAACAGTGATCTAAGTCACCCCATTTTGAATCACTGGAGCTTGCAGGTCAGCGACATGATTTGAATGAAGAAACCAGAGATAATTCAAGCTCACATATAATCATATTCCTGAACTTGTCAGCTCATTTCATGTCATATGTATAACTTCAACAAGGAGGAGGATTTTTGTTAAAATTACTGTCCTGATACCTTTTATGATTAACATTTTATGCTTTTTGCACTACTTTTTAGTATCAGAGTATCAGAGATTTTCCAAGTGGACTTAAATCAATCTCTTCCCAGTGTTCCATAGGTTGTGGCTTGCATTGCTAACCACTCTTTCAGAGCTGGGAAGGAGGGAGCTTTCCTTGGCACTCCCTCGCTGAAGAACTCATCTTTCAGCAGCTTCCCTTGTGCAGAAACTAGTCGTATTACGTAATATATCTCTGGTCACATCGAGGGTTAAGTAAGCCGCAGTACGGTCTTCAATCTGCAGGTTGTGTCTGCCTGCAGTCCCAGATTCAAGCCCCCAGAAGAGGCACYTACAATGCCCTCAAACAGAAGAATTGGTTTCCTTAGTAACTGTGGCCAATGAAAGAAAATGTGCCTGACAGGTAAGCATATGCTGGGTTTCCGAGAAAGATAACCACCTCCCACAGCTGAAATATTCTCCCTCTGTGRTCAAGGGAGTGCTGGATAGGGATACACCTATAAATCTCTCTGTCTCTCTGTTTCTCTCTCTTGATATGGGTATGGATATTTAGACATCAAACCAATAAGCTCGATTTATTTGCAGTATGTGAATCTCCTGCACACTGCAATTACAAACATGTGTCCTTGGAAAGGAGCAGAAACAAAGGTTTCTTAGGAACAATTATTGCAGTGCACGGGGATTGCAGGAGCCTCATTTATGCTCAACTAGTAGTTCCTTTTCTGGAGCTACTTGACAATTAAATRTAAGCCACTTGAATTACGACATTTTCAGCACTGCTTCCTCTTAAGCAAATGCAATCAATCTCTCCATGGCTCTTTAGTTAAAAGAAGTCAGTGTTTGTTGCAAACTGCCTTTGTCTTTGCATTTTGTGCATAAATTTATGGTTAATAAAAAAGGTTAAGTACCTTTCCACTAGAATTTAATTAAATCACTCTGCCTAACTCTTACAGGGTATCAATATTAAATAATGGTCTGTGTCCATTGTTTTGTCTCTCGGTGTTTATATTGAACAGTAGCATCCAAACACCACTCTGATAAAAAAAAAAAAAAAAAACCAAAAAAAACCAAACCACAAAGTAATGTTTATCTGAAAAATAGACCAAAAAGATTACAGAAATTCAGAGAAAGCCCATTCAAAGATGGTCTTTGCATTTATTTCTCATCCAAGGTCTAAGTCCCTTCATACCTTCTATGGACAAGAGTTCTGTAGCCAAGGAAAAGCCTTAGAGAGTAAATGGGACCATTTACCCTCCTGATGAACAGGTCACTCTCTGACTTTAGCCCTGTGCTTCTGAGGACTAGGAGAGAGATGTTTCCTAGTTTGTTTGGAAAGGTATTCTTGGCTATATCTGAGACATCAAACTGGACTCTGTTAGATACAGTGCAGATATATTATACAGTACAGAGAATTTTTCCACCGCTTCTTTTGATAACAAGGTGAAAAAATGAATTTGATGTAACTCCAAGTAAYGGCTTTGGCAAAGCAAGACCACTTTCCCATAATACATTTATGTTTCTTTGAAAAGCATTTTAAAGTGCCTATAGTCAGTTATATAGGCAATGAAATACAGTGTTTAATCCACTTAAAAATTTGGATGATGTGAAAGCCAAATTATGATGTTGGTATACCAGTGCAGGAAAATTAAGCCATAAATGGGAATGACTAGAAATATATACAAGTCCCRTAAGTATGCAGTACTGCAGGGTTGAAAGAGATGTGTCAGAATCGTATGTGAGACTAGACTCAAACTGATGAAAACTACATGGAATTCAGGAAAAAATATATTAAAAAGTGATGGCAATGGAAACAGCATTGTGATAATGATACTGTAAACTAAAGCAGTATGTAGTAACACCATGGATCCATTCTTCTAGAATAGTACATGATGTCTGGTCTAGAATCTGTGGTCAAATGGAGATAAGGGTAGAGCTGACAATGTAAATAGCATCAAGAACTACATGAGATTAAGAAACTGGTTTTGCAAAATTAAAGACAAGTAGCATCAGTGTGATAATAGTAACAAACAACAAACAATGAAGCTATTTTAAGTTTAAAAAAAATAAATTAAGGAAATAGTATGTTTTAAAAGAGCCAGGCATAGAAAAATAATTATGGATCCAGTGATCATGAACTGAACTTCCTTTGCCTTAAACGGAATAATGAAAAAAATTAATCATGCCTATAACTCACTTTACTTTATTGGGAAAAAGCACACTGAGAAATTAAGGAGACCGAAGAGTTCAAGGATTTAAACTTCAGGCTTTACATTCTTCAAATAGAAAATACAAACTTTTTTCTGGAAGCTGCCTACAAAAAAAATGAAAAACTATTCAAGGAGGAGCTGAATACAGGATGAATAACTACCACGCAAAAATTAGGCAAAAATACAGAGAAATGGCAGGTAATAATACTTCTACCCTGGAGGTCAAAAAGTATAGGAGAAAAGTATGAATCAGTAGAAGTTAGCCTGAACTAAATCATGCTAAGAATATYAAAAACAATTAAGAAAATGGCCATAATTAACATGAATTAAGAAGGTGGAAGGGAAGATAGTCCATTATGCAGTGAGAATGAAGCTAAAGACAATGTATGAATGACTGTAAGTGAACATTTTACCTCAGCTTTTAAACAAGAGCAATTCTGAACCTGGGGCACAAATAAAATGGTTTGTGGGAAAATACGCCTCAATATGGCAATTATCAAAGCTGATGTGGAAACAAAGCTGAGAAGTTTTGTGTGCTAAAATTGAGACAGATGGATATAAAAATCTTATTTTGGAAATTCTTGGAAGAACTGGTACATATTCCTGCAAATTGGGAATTTTTAATGACCGATTAAATGGGGAAGGGGAAGCAGCATTATAGGACTTGGGTTAAGCAAAGCTTCCTACATTTTGGTAAAGCCCCCCAAAAGTATTAAGCATAATAAACTTGCAACTACAAGACAACTAAAGTAGCTTCCCTAGTTTCTAAAGTTTAAAGCAAGTTTTGAAGAAAAACAGCATTTTATGGCATGGAGAATATGATGAAGCATACTAGTGCATGCAAGGGTGTCTGATAAAATAACCAATCTTCAGATAAAATAAAGGAGGTTAGGATTTCATYTGAACTACATTAAGGATTTTAACACTTCAGTGTAGGGGAAAGAATCAGCTATTAACCATGGATTATGGGACAGATGATAAGATTTATAAGGCAGGCAAGGACCTGGATGAAGGGGGAAACCATGGCAGCTGCTTCTGAAAGAAAATTACTAGGACTGAGTTTACCAACAAAGACATTCAGTTTTACCAAGGTGAATGCAGGTAGCAAAGGTGGTGAGAATGTCTCTCTGGATGGCTTCAGCACACAGTTTAGTCCTGCTTACAGACATCTTCACATTTTTACAGTGTCACAACCCAAGCTTCATTARTAACTTTAATCTTCACCTAGAGTTTTGAAGTAAGATTTTGCTACTGAAATCGGTAGGTGACAAAATGAAAGGAGCCTACCTTAGCAAGAGTGGGATGATAGGAAATAGGAKGCACTTAATTATACCAAATGCCACGTTACTCAGTGGTTATGGGAACTTTGTCAGCTGAGGGTCATCAGCTAATAAGATCTGAAGAACATAAATTCAAGGATGACTGTAACATGGCCAGTAGAGAGCAAATTGTGATCTCAGCACCTTAGCACAAATTAAATGAGGTATTTCCCAGTAGACTTGGAGGAATATTTATCTAAGTATACTAGACATTACTAAGACCCAGCTGTGCTGTGTGCACTTCTGATTGCCCGTGTACCTGAAGAGGTATTCAGGTTATTCAGGAAAAGGGTATGTTTATGAGAGCGGATAAACCATTTTATAGGCCAGGCTTAAAGGCTGAGTGGGCTTTGATTAGTCTCTATAGATGCATCAAGTGATTAAGCACAAGAAAGAGAGAAGTTAAAAGACTATGTTGACACAAAAATAAATGGTTGCAAACTGACTGGCAATTAGTTGGTTTCTAGATAACARAACAACAAAGCTGTACAACAGTTTCCCCATAGGATTGGAGTGGAGGGGCAAGAAAGATGACAAATACCTTTGCAAGGTAGTGTCTGATCACATTATGGGAACGACATAACAGCAAGTTATTGGACCCTGAGCCAGGGGCTCTGCTCCTGTCTCTTTACACTTCTGTGTTGCTAAACAGTAAATGCCTCTGATAAAAAAATAGACATTTTACATAAGACAGAAATACATGAAACTGCTACATAAAAACAGTGTGCAGGAGGAAAAGGGCTTCTGATATTTGAGGCATCTTTTTATACCTTGGGGCACACAATACTCTCTGAAAAACAGTGATTTTTGCAAGGTGACTCATTAATTCTCTGATAAAAATCACAGACTTGCTAATGCTAAACTGGATTTCATTTAAGATCACTGGAAATGGAACTTGGATAATTTGCATCTTCGTTACCACAGAAAATGAAGATTTTCAGTTTACCTTTATGGAAGGGAATTTATATCCATTGAATGGAAAGTCCAAAAGGAACAATGTATCTAACTTACTCTTTTCTATGTAGCAGACCAGCACATACCACTTTGCACTACACTGAGCCCGATAATATATTACTGACTAAAGCACAGACTTCTCTTCAAAACCATGCCTTGATGAAATTAAGAGATAGAATAGTTGTTCTAAGTGGAAATTAATCATACTGTTACCTATTTGTGCTCATTTTAATAAGTGTTTTCAGTTTCCAGATACAGATTTTCTTTCTGACTTTCTGAGCTGCATCTCCAAGCTTAGTCCAAGCTTTCTAATCTAACCCTAAACCACCACATCCTCTTGTGACTAAATAAGCTGACAGCTTTTTGGGACACTACATGTAACGTTTGCTTCCTGCTACCATCCTCGAACCACAGCCTCCCAGGATACTTTTCTCCACTGATTCAAGTTGCTTGTCTTCCTTTTCCCCACCTCTGTGGGGGATACACAGATGCCACAGTGAGGTCTTCCACACTGCTCTGCTGAATCACCTTCATAGGCACTGCACACCTATCGCTCAGCTGTTCCAGATCTCCTTCAGACTTGCACTAGCAATCATCTGCACTTTGGAAAGTAATCAGAATATTTCATCCAGAATTAAATGTATTTGCCAGGSAATCAGGAACACAAACAGATTTACAGCCTCTTTTGGCATGGACAGGTTAAGAGATCGTCTAACACATGTACATTTGTATAACAAACATCTCTTTTACAAACTGCATTACTGTTGTGGATAAATCCTCCTCTACTGAATATAGGGAGGAAATGCCTAACAATCATCATTTACTGATTTAGTCTCCCAAAATATCTGGCAGAGATCCACTTTCAATACTTTCCTGAAAGTAGCTGCCAACTTTTTCTCCTAATGAAGATTTCAGACTAGAAATGATATATAGATGGTGTGCCTGTTAGGAAAATAGCATCAATCATTATAGGTACTACCACATGACTCTCATTTCTARTCCATAGTGAACTTCCATCACCTGTAACTTTCTAAAGCTTTTTTTGCTCTACTTTCAAAGAAGTAGAGTTTAAATTCAGCCTTAAAACAAAAATTCCCTGTAGTAAGGGCATTTCTGTATTCTTCTGAAGTTGATAGGGCAACTTTCTGAGATTCAGTTAATTAGAAGCTCAGCAAACACAGATTTGACATATACTACTTCATTAGGCAAAAAGTATAGCTATAGTCACCTACTCTATTCATTAATGCATATGTAGCTAAGTGAGGAAAAAAAAAGTAAGATGATCTATGCACTGTATGTTATTTTATAGAAAAAAAATCAAATCAAATCAAATTCTACTGATAATGGAATACTGAAAAGGCAAGCTACATTAGCTACAGGAATGCAAACATGCTAGATCTCAGGAAAAAGGTGTCTAGCACCTGAATACCCTAAGTCTATATTTTAACATGGTATGAGTGCTTAATCCTGTAAGCAAATACAACACAGCCCTGCTGAAAAGCAAATAATTTCTTATTTCCAACGATCTGAAGTTGCTTACTGGAAATTGCAAAGGGAATTCATTTTCCTCAGACTTGTGTTCTTGCTGATCTTGAAAGTGTCAACTTCATTCCAGTCCAAATAAACGCAGATAATAGATCTGTCACTAGTGCCAATACTGTGCTCTTCCTACTGCTCCACAGAAGCAGAGGAGAACATGATACTATGGTAGATTACAATTTTCTTTTTTTGTTTGTTTTGTTTGTGGTTTTTTGTTTTGTTTTGTTTTGTTTTTTTAACAGAGGTTGGCAAAGGCTACGCAAGCAGTTTGGCTGCCAGAATAATTGTTGAGCAAAGTGCAAGCGCAGCTACATATAGTGCCTGAGAAGTGACACTGAGACAATAAACCTGCCACAAAGACATCAGCCTTATATGAGGTGGTTGGATTGGAGACTAAACATCTGAAAAGCTGCTGGATAGATTTGAAGAAAGGTGTAGGGAAGGAAGGAGAGGAAGGGAAAAGGAGGAGGCAGCAGCAGCTCCAGTCAGTGAGAGGAAGCAGCAGGATAAAGAGAAAAGGAACTGAAGGCTGTTGCAGGGTGCCAAAGATCTCTGAGGATCCCTAGGTACCAGATCAGCCTGCACGTTTGTGCTTCAAGGACTCATTCAACTATGTAGTGAGTAAGGTGTAAGGAACTGGGCAGGAAGGGAGATGGACAGCAACAGCTCACAGTCCACCACCAGAACAGTAAGAGTAACAAAGGCAGCAGAAGCCAGCAAGACCAGAAAAAGACCAGAAAAGGTGGAGAAAGTAATATCCCATCTGCTTCTAAGAAGGGACATAGGATATAAGTGCATAATACAGAAAATCCTGTATTTTATAGAACATGTGCAACATTGAATGTACATATGCCAACAGACACTATGAAATACAAGGCTATCAAAAGTAATGTCTTCTCAGAAATTTGAARGTGCATATGAATCTATGCATGATAACAGCATTATGATATTCATACTGAATAACATTTAGAAAATAAATGTCATAGCCCCTTGAAGATGTCCTTAAACTGTTAATTAGAGTGGATAACAATTGGATCTTCTAGAAGGACTTCTGGTCAGGTGCAAGTGAAACATACTTCACAAGGCTGTTCTGCCCTGTTGTAACCAACCAGGGTAACTATTAAAACCATCTATGAGATGCAGCTTTAATTCACAAAATGTAGGTGTTCTAGAATGAGAATTAAAACATTAATTTTCAAGCTATTCTTGTGGAATATCAAGCAGTATAGGATTATAATCCTTCACGCAAAACAGTAGCATTTTAAAATTCAGTTTCAGATTTGTTTTCCCTCACCTGTTGGCACTAACAATAGTTAATTGCCTGAATCAAGATACTCCTCCCGTATACAAATAAACTTTTTAAAAATAAAATGAGCAAACTAATCCAAGATGATAAAAAATTCCACTAATGCCAAAAGACAGCAAGCTTTCAATTACTGTGTTCAAGGTTTGAGTCTCTCAAATTGTCAGAGGTAGAGCCAAGGATAAAGAAATCCACAAAACCTAAGACTGTGATAAATTTAGGAAAAACTCAGCAAGCTGCAGAATATCACCCACAATCAAGTTATTTTCTTCTTAGTGCTTTAAAAAAACCCACTTTAAACAGAAAGAAATAAAAGCAGAAGTGAGCAGAAGTAGTCAAATTTACATGTGTGGCAATTTGAGAGAGGAATACTAGAGTAGTTTGAATCCACTAACATTTTATTTACTTTGGCTTGCATTTGAAATGAAAGATCCTATTAAAACTAGCACATAATGTCTTCCAAACAAATAAAAATACATTTCTCTGTGCAGCCTAACATGGAAAGGATACTGCATCAAATTCCGTAGCTAAGTTTTAACAAGACTTGAGTGTCTTATGGTCAGTACCACTTGCATTACTGCAAATGAAAGAATAAGATAATCTTCTGTGTCAGGGAATCATTAGGACATACATATCATTTGTCCTATACTTTGGTTTCTAGAGAACAYGTGGTAAGGGAGGGGTGACCACTCTGAAGCACTGTGATGTGGGCACTCTTAGTGGCAACCTCCACTTAGTAAGGTCAGAATATAGACCTGTGTGAAAGATGACGTTCCTCCTCACTAAATCCAAATGCAGTGAGATTTGTAAGGGCTTCTACTTTGAGCTGGATGTTGCCTGTGTTACTAGCATATCTGGCAACAGAGGATGGGTGTTGTTATTTGATAGCCTGCAAAACAAGCCCTTTCCCCTAAAATCCAACCTGTTGTGTTTCCTTGAGCATTTCTTCACTTCTTTTCTTTTTTCTTTTTTTTTTTTTTTTGTGAACAACTACAGTGTATGAGCCTTCTCCTGAGATATAAGCATCTCAATCCATCTATAAACAAATCTACCGCCTTGGAAAAGCTTCACTGCAATTCTAGCTACACATAGATTTTCGAATGTCCAAACAATACTCCACTTGATCCCCTCAGCATAAAATTATAGAGGCCATTATCTGCAACTGATGAACGGGCCACAAGATGAAGAGATAAACATGTAAATCATACACTATACCTAAGAGCACATTGCCTGTGCCAAGGTAAACACAAATGCATAAGCTAGAACATGACTCCTTGAGGGAAAGGTTGGGACATAATGCTTAAAGGTCCATCCCTGCTTCCCATTTGCATCTGGGATTCCCTTAATCAGTTATCCATCCTTAAGTATAGTCACCTTTATTTTRCTTAGAATTTTGCTGAATTTGTTGTCGAAGAACTAGTGAGATCAAGAAGCCCTTCTTCAAAGACAAAATCATGCCTTGTTTCAGCATAAAATGTATACCACATTTGTGGTGTATTCAATCAATACAAATCACCTAAAAGCAGGAAGCAGGAACAAACTAATAATTTTTATCTGAAAAATGAACATAAAATATCATTTGGGCTGTAGCCAATCTGACATAAGGACTCCTCCTTATATTTGTGGCTTTTTTGGCATAAAGGGTTTTTGTTGTTGTTCCTAATCAGCGATGACCTTCAAAGGGACAACTGCTGATATAGCCAGTCATCATACCTTTACAATCAACTACACATGGTATAGCTAATTTAAGATTCATACGGTGTTTGCACAAGCCTTTAATTCGGTCTTTATCATCCCCTTCATACAGTACCATTATATTTGACTTTGCTTGCTTCAACAATCTTCCACATTTAGAAACTGTATTCTTGTCTGAATAAATAAGTCTGCTATCTACATCTATTAAGTACTGGTATCCCCAGGGTCTGAAGCAATTTTTTTTTTCTCTTCCATTTTTTGCCTTGTTGAATCTGAGTTATAAAGCATATAGCGGAGAGGAGAAGGGTTGCCTTAGTAACAAGGCAGACCCAATCAGCTGCATAGGCTCCCTTGAGACAATCTAATTTGTGCAGCAGAAAGAGGCTAGAACAGGTGGCTAAATTTATGTGCCAGACAGCTTAAAATATTACACACACATGCGCACACAAATGCATACACAACATCTATCTGTGTACTTATATATGAATGCAATTATCTTCAACATTTTGCAAAATAAATAGTATCTGGGTAACTCAGCCCTGCGAAACCCCCAAAGCAGCCGAGATACCGCAACAGCCGAGGAAGCGAAGCGGGGTGGGAGGGAGAAAGGCTCCTTCCCTGCAGTCCTGCCAGATCTGCAGCCACACCGGGGAGGAGGGGAAGGACCCTCCCAGCAGGCACAGGCTGAAGCAGGGGGGTGATGTGTGCTCTCCCGTATTTACTGGGACTTATGAGCTGCCTCCTGCTGATAGCGTGATCTGTTCTGCTGCTCTCCTGACTTCACAGGGTGCTGGAGCTCTCCTGCCTGACGCTTTCTGTATCACTTCACAAGGCTTTCTCCCCATGCCCTTGCCTCTGATTTAAAGTGAACTTCCAAATTTTCCCCACAATTTCTTCATAAATAAAACAAATCTGAACATGTTTTATATTCTCCTCAGTCCCTGCTGTGCGAATTCAGCCCCAGCACAGGATTTTGAAGCAGTTTGGATGCAGATCACATACCAGCTTCTAGCTCTTACAAACACAATCCCAAACCAGTTCATTTTGCAGCATCTCCAGGTTGACTTTAGCCAAACCCGGAGAACAACAGGAATTCGGAGCCCACTGTGTGTTTGACATCTGCAGGGGCACATGGAAGTGTCAAATGCACAGAAGAGTCCTGCAACAGACTGTGCTTCAGAAACACTCTATATTATTATAGCACAGAATCACTCTTACTTTCTTTATAATGTAGTGATCTATTCCCCTATAACTAATTAAAAGAGACATCTGACAAAAATTGCTAGCAGAGATGCAGTTAGTGTATTGTTTCTCTACTATGGCCTCTCAGCCAGAAATGCTGTGGGAACTGCCCTCTCACACCAGGTGTACGTGTATCCCAACATGTCATTATAACCTCAGCAGAGTCAYGGTTTCTCTCTTCCTTTTCCCCTGCCTCTTGAGCAGATGAAGAGCATTGCTGGCATGTAACGGAGCATTTTAATCCCAGGCTATACAGCTCCTTTACACAGCAAGACACTTCTCATCCACCTACATCAGGCTAAAAGTGAAGAACTGAATACTAAGATCAAAAGAGCTGTAAGGAAAACTGAGGCATGAGAGCAAATGGTAGGTTTGAGCCCTGTGGAAAAAAAATCACAGTGAAAGTACATACAAACCATAACAGAGAAGACACAAAAGGCCTGATAGTTTTTTGGGTTTTGTTTTTCTTTTTCTGAATATGTTTGGTGTCAAGAGGATGTGCCTTACCAGATTATTGATATATCCCTTTTTTTTTTTGGTGATTTGCAACAATTATAAGAATAGCTGCTTATGCTGTACTAACAAGCTATCTCAGTGAGGTGTGGAATATTACCTAAGGTTTGGCTAGAAATCAGAAACCAGAACTGTGTGACAGTCTTGTAATGAAATCAAAACCCCAAGTGAAACTAGGACCAATTTTTGCTTGTTTTTTTCAGGATTTACCAAAGTAAATGTATTGAGTGAATCTGGGTCAAGAGGACGCATCCAGAAACATAAAGGGAATACATATTGGAGCAAGGAACTTAAACAGGGTGTCCTCATGCTCAGATTAATGCCCTTGTTGCTACCTCTTGCATCTTGCCGATACACATTCTTTACACTTTTCATACCTTTTCAATATTAACAAGACAAAAACACAGAGAACTTTCCTGGTGAGAGCGTGCRTTAGCTTGCTCATGAAAATATACATCACAGTGGATCAGTAGGGAGGGGAAGTTCTTCCTAAGTATAGATTGCAGGAGTTTTACTCTCACCACTGTTTTTGGAGAAAGTGTTAATGGGGTGCTTTAATTATATTTAGAAGGCCAGCTAGTTAAGTATTTTGCTATCTATATTATGCAAAGTCTGAGCCCCTAGCGACACACTAAGTGATTTCCAAGGATGGTATGGTATATATCTGATTAGGCAAAGTCTTTTTAAAATAAATGGCAGGTACCCATCAAAAATCCCATCTGCAGAGCACATCATAAWGTAACACCAGCTGTGTAATAAGGTAACCAGTATAAGTTGAAGACAAAAAAATAAGTCTGGTAGATAATGCTTATGTATATTTGCAAATGATGCATCTAGAAAGAAAATTTCAATATCAACTAGTTTTAAAATATGTATAGTTAAAAGATATATACCCATACCCCCTCAAAACCTCTGACCACATCCAGTGGATCCTCACCACCAAACTCAGCATGATCAGCCTACACTTAAAGACATCAAAGCAAAGCTAGAAGGTCTTTCCTAACCATTGAAATATCTTGGCCTGACCTGAAATATTTTGTCTACAGACTTGGTGGGCAAGTTGGGAATTTATTCAGTAGTGCCCCACTCTTCACTAACTTTTAGAGCACCAACATCTGTGAGTGGCATTATGGAAAACAGCTGCTTTATTTCCAAAGGAATATCTATCAATCAACCACCTGCACCACACCTTATTCATACAAAGAGCAGAAATGTCACTGTTTAGACTATAAAGATTTCTCTGGCAAGGAGGAATACTCAAGTAACAGAGCCTCAGGAGAAATTTKTGTCACCTAACCTAAACATTTACATCTGAGCTCACCACTAACTCTCCTTTTATTGTAATCCATGTCAGAAAAGGAGAACTTATTAGACATAACTCATTTCATCTGAAGGTAGATTTCTGAAGTTCTGATGAAAGACGAATAGCTCCTAGAAATACTCTTTTCTCTGAATTAACTGTAAAGAATATAGGTAACTGCTTCAGAGGGATACAGCTACTGTGTAAATGCTTAATATTTGTTGAGACCAAATGCCATCTCCCATGTCCCTGTTTGATCTGTAAGGGAAGCAGATCTTAGCAAGACGACCTTGAGTGGCAAGAGATCTACCCTGCCCAAACAGTTTCTAGCTGCGTAACATGAGTTTCAAAGGTTCTTCCCTCCCCTGCCCTACATCTGGCGTCTGAGCATAACTTTAAATGCATGCTATGCAAGAAGGGAGGGAAGGAGGAAACACATCTGAGTAAAAACACATCAGATTTGTGATTAATGGCTCTGTGCTTTTATTGTTTTCTGTAAAGTTATTCAAAGACCAGACCCCTAACACAGTCAAGACATGGTCAGTTGACTGAATTTATGCAGTGATAGGGAAAAATAAGAACTACTCAATCGGAAGACAGAAGTCTGGAGTATTATCTGAACAGTACCTTTCTACCATTGTGAAGAAAATAGCCATCATGAACAAATACATTATGGTCATCTGTCTGTTCTCACAGTGCTGGTTTAGAGCCCCTAGGTGCGAAGGCAGCTGTGCAGAGCAAGTGAAGGGTGAGCACGGCAGGAGTCCTCTACTCTAATGCTGCTCAAAGAAATCAATGCTTTCTTTCTGTTGTCATTATCACTGCCAGCTATGTGAGTGTTTTCCTTGGTAGGTGCACAAAGACCGGGCTGGTATGGCCACGAAGATGTGAAAGCCAAGATCTCCTTTTTTCATATGTTTGCAGCTAAACTCAGGATGAGAGAGTAGCTAGATTTTAGCCACCAAATCTTCTGAAGAGAATTTATGAAGTCTTGCGCTGGCAACGGGGGGCAATGGAATCAAAAAGCATCATTTTTTGCATTCCTGCTGGTACTAGTCACTATATTAAGGTTGCAAAATGTTTTCCATGTTAGATCTATGTTTCCAAATGGCCGGCTTCTGGGAACATGACCGTTATGAAAATGCAATTTTCAGTACACTAATTAGTCTCTGAATTATGTAAAATATTTTGTGTATTTAAAATGCTGGCATAAAGACTATTCWAGAACATATGACTAATTAGCAGATAAGTATGAAACAGAACTGTTTTTTAAACCAGGTTGTTACCTAATCCTGTGATGAAATCAATCACTGTGGGAAGCACTCAAATGATATTTAGAAATCAGAATGATATGATCAAATGAAATTTGCACTGCACATGGTTTCAGGGTAGGTAGGAACAACTGTGGTATCAGAGTACTAGTGCTGATATGTAAATWATTCTCCCTGAGAATATACCCTTTATTAAGCTTGGAAAACAAGGCTAAGTGGACAGAAGTAATTAAACTGCTCTCTTACAACAACAACAGATCCAAACCAGTGTTTTTCCCTTAGGCCAAGTAAACTGACGAATATCTGCAAAAGATGTGGGGAAAGAGTAAGGTCCCAATAATCCTATCCCATGCTGGGGTAAGTGAGAAGAAAAGGGAGATGACAAATGGGTACAAAAACCAAAAGAGCAAGGAATGAGGAGGATCATAAATCCTTACAGTACAAGCTATCACTGCATTATTAAATCCCACTTTATTAATGCTAAAGTTCACTCAAGCTAAAAATCACCCTAACCTAAGAGATCATCACTGCTTAATAAGCCACACCCAGCCAACCCAGCACTTTTAATTCCTCCCCTGACACATCCAATAAGATCACTCTTGAGTCAAGAGTCAGAAGTCTGCTGCAGCTAACCTCCTTTCATTTCCTTTTTTCTCCAAAAGCTAATTTGTCAGTCAGTCGTCACCAAAGTTTGGTCTGCGAGCCCCTACTCTGTACCTTAATTTCAACTATGTCGGCACTTACTGCACATCCCTGTACTGAGTACTCAGATAACTGCTGACTCAAAACTGTCAATACTAACTCTAATGGCAGCCCAGTAATCCTAATGGAAAACTGCATAGTTATGTGGGAACAGACCCCAGTAGGAATAGGAATGCCAGCCACAGGGCAACATGTGTAATTAAGCAATATTGTCCCCCTTTCCTCCTCCAAAGCTAAAGGTAGGTACCTTCTCCCTTCCTTTGTTCACTTTGATATAGTAAGAGGTAGGAACAAAAAMCAATTCCACTTCATTTTACTTTTACACCTACATCATTGTTCACAAACCAGACTCCCCCCATCTATAAGCAAGCTGTTCTTGGTTTGGTCTCCATCTTCAGAGCTTAACCTGGCTCCATGAAACATGCCTTCCAACATTCCTCCCTTTTCTTCTCTTGCCTAACATGGAAGGGCTGGGAGGACCAGGATCCTCCTAATTGGTACAGTACCATGAGCTTCTGCACTCTGAAAACATTACCACTTCTTTCTGGCAAATGAGCACTGAGTCTAATCCCAAAATGCTGAAATCAGATTTCTATTTCCTTCCTGCTTAAGGATCCTCTTCCACATGGTAGAAAATTCCAGCAGTTCCACTAACATGATGTCCCAGCTACTACCATCGTACCTCTTTTTTTTTTTTTCTTCATCCACACCTTAGCCAAACACTGTTTCTATTCTGATGTTTACTAAATAGAAACTAGCTGAAGACATTTGCTATTTTTCCTTGCTGTGTAGGATAGATTGACTTTATGCCTTTTGAAAGGTGCTAGAAACTTTTGTGCAAGAAGACATTATAATCCTATTTGCCATCAAACACTTTTACAATAGTCCTGCTCAAATACAAAATATTAAACCCAAATATCACAGTATGGAGATCACCAAAGGATAGCAGAATGACTAGAGCAGGCAATATACAAAGCAGAAGGCTTCTTCCTGGGAACTTAAATCTGTGTTCACACAATACATACAACTGGCAGGAAAAGGAAGAAGACCAGGTAGAGGGAAAGAGAGAAAGATTTCTGGCCAAAGTGGTAATGATGGAGACAAGTATGCATGCAGTAGTAATCAGCAACTCTGTAGCAGAACAGATGGTGTAATTCGATGTGTTACGAACAAAAAGCATAAAATCTTAAAGACATTTTACTGGTGAAAGCATTTGTTTCTATATAATTGTGATTTAAAACATTTTACATCTTTTGTGCCCTGAAAATGTCTCTTAAAATAATTAGATAGGACAGCACTGGACGAGATAATTACTCCAGTCACTGACTGCAAGATTTGATTGATGCTATGAGCCTGACAAATGACAAATGTGTCACAAGTCATAATTTTGAAAGTTGATGGATATATTTTTGTCTAACGTTAATGTTCTCARCCAAGGTATGGTCACTGCTTAACACCACAGAGCTCTTCTGCTTAAATTTACCTGTTGTTCAATTTTATTACAGCTTTGGAGGGTAACCAATTTTGAAAAATGGGCTCATAGTTAGGCACACTGAGAATTACCTGACCTCACAGCCCCTAAACCATCTAACTTTATGCAAACAAAGTGCAAGTAGGAGGGAGTCCTGGAGTTTGAACTTCAGCCTCACCACTCTTGGGTTTGAGCACACAGAGTAGTGTCATTTAGCTATTGATCCTTCCCAAAATGCTGAGCTGGAAATGTATACTCCATCAATACAGAGAAGGTGAGACTGTATCTTCAAGTGTGATGTTCACCTGAACTGATTATTCTCCAGAATACGGAAGATCATGTTATTATGCCTAATCTATAGATTTCCTTTACATTTAGTAAGACTGGTCAGATGAAGAAAGGCTATTGCACCATGACTACATTAGTGTTTCTGATGTGGACATTATATYTGATCTTCCCAGAGGACTCAATAAAAAAAAAGAGGACTCAATTAGGCCCAGTATAAAGATGAGAACTTTCAAAGTGTGCATGGATTATGGGAGCAAACTAGAACCATTTCTAGCAAAACATGGCAAGGACATATTATTTCAAACTATACTGTACAGTAAGGACACACCAAGATCTGAGAAATTACAGCATCTAGAAGACCTCGGTGTACTAGTATATAATATAAACCACCACTATCACTTGCACAAACACAAAAACATACCTTTGTGTCTTGGTATTAATACTGCAGTGGCACCATGGATGTAGTTTTACACTAGAATCCACACGGTTAAAAAACAGGACAAACGAATAAAGCAACAAGTGTTTTAGCTTAAACTACAATTTTTTATATCTCTGAACTTACATACACAGAATTTGAACTTAAGACTAACAGAACATCAAAAACTGACATTATCCAGTGTTTTTATGTGGGAGACAAAATTATCACCAGCTCAACAACATATTTATAGGAAGACTTTTAAAAAAATATATTATATTATTAAAGCAAAAAAGGCTCCAATAAAATGCTAGCTTAAAAATAAATTGGCTGAAATTCACCATGCCCTTTTTTTTCAAATAGTGATGGCATAGTAATAGCAAATTATGCTTCATATATAATACCTGAAAATACACATTTGATTTTCTTT
>JASVER010000001.1:25340840-25565887 GCA_030449065.1 Oceanodroma leucorhoa | reverse complement strand
AAAAAAAAAAAAAAAAACACCAAAAAAACCCAAAATACGTGTAAATACAATCCATTGGAACATCTCTTATATGAGGAAAGGCTGAGAGAGCTGGGACTACTCAGGGAGGTCTTATTAATGTATGTAAATACCTGAAGGGAGGATGCAAAGAGGACTGAGCCAGGCTCTTTTCAGTGGTGCCCAGTGACAGGACCAGAGGCAATGGGCTCAAACTGAAACACAGGAGGTTCCCTCTGAACATCAGGGAACACTTTTTTACTGTGAGGGTGACCAAGCACTGGCACAGGTTGCCCAGAGAAGTTGTGGAGTCTCCATTCTTGGAGATATTCAACAGCCATCTGTACATGTTCCTGGGCAACCAGTCTAGGTRGCCCTGCTTGAGCATGGTGGTTGGACCAGATGACCTCCAGAGGTCCCTTCCAACCTCAACTATTCTGTGATTCTGTGATTCTATGAGCATAACAGAAACAATAGAAAAGAAAAACTGACTTTTTCAGATAAGTACAAGGAAAGTAAACAAGATTCCCGTTTATTGTTGTGGTTATTTTTCACGAAAGAGTAGTGCCAGATCTCCTGCATTACTTTAAAAATATTTACTAAGGTGTACTGCAAGAAAAAAGACAGAGGTATTCTGATGCTAAAAGATACAGGAAAGCTTGTAACAAGCATAGGAGCTGCAGAGATTTTATCTTTTTTTCCAGGCCACATAGCGATGAGATTTACTGGAGGCAGGTGTTATTAAAACAAACAAACCAACCAAAGCAAACAAAAACCCCAAAACAAACAAACAAAAACCCCAAAACAAAACAACCACACATAGATGATGAATATTGGTGATGCTTAGAGAAGAGGGGGAGAAGAACCTTTTTTAAAAGATAGAATTTTAAAGGAAGAGCCATCAGAACCATTTAAGGATTAACAGAGAATTGCCAGGCTCAGCTGTGCATTTAGATTCTACATTGCAAGTAATATCCTGGATTTCTAGGATACCTGAAACTTTTGACATTTGATTGTAGGCAATTACAGGATGATAAAAGAGTGTCCTGAATAGCAAGATGAGCTAAACTTGAAGCTTTTGCCTAAAGAAAAGAGCAATCTCACTATTTAGGGGGTAGGTTTACAGAGGAACTTCAGTGTCTAATGGGACTTTCAGGAAAACAATTGTTCAGTGAGATCAACTGGACTGAAGCTCTGCTTCCTCTCTTTAAACTCCCATAACATGAATAGCTGTCTTTAGGAATCTAATACAACTGAGAGTTTTAATTTAACGTACCGGTATATTTTTGGAGGAAAAGCAAAACCTTTGCAGTTGGACTAGCAGACAGGTAGTGAGCTGTATCAGTTTTGGTCAAATTTTAAAACTGTTAAAAGAAGTGCTATGGAAAATGCACAACCAAATCATCAAAGTGAGCCCTGCAGGCAGCTTCTGTAACCTCTTATTTTACATTTCCATCCTGCTTCTTAACATTCACATGGCTCATGAATCACACAGGAGCTGACTGTATGGGTGATATTTACCTACACAAGTCCTGATGATGCCTTTTCCCAAGAATCTCCAAAAATTCCAGACCTTGAACAGAAAAGTGAGGTTAGGGGAGCAGGCGTATTGGTATACTTCTGGACAGAGCTACCCAGAACCATTAGGTGTGATGTAAGGTTGCCATCATACTTCCTACTGAAAGAATTTCAGGCCTTATCCTGTCCAATTATTTTCCGCTCCTTCCCTGCCCATGCTTGTTTCATCTCCTAAAATGTGTACCCATCTAATGTATCTCTTTGTTGTTGTCCAGCACCCTTGTTTTCTTCCCTGGGGTAACCCCGACACTCAGGTTCACCAACAGGCAGGYTAGACCTTCAACTCTCAGAGGACTCTCATGACAGTGAAAGTGCTTCTTCACCTTTTTCTTTTCTTTTTTAAAAAAACATAAGCTGTCCATCTGATCTATTTCTATTTGAAGACAGGGCTACAGTTGGTGACTTGGTATAATTTTATTGTATCTATATCTTTCACTTGTACACTCTGCCTCTCCAAAACTGCAGAAGCAAAGCTAGTAAGACAAGACAGCACATTTTAGTAAGTTCACTGCCTTCAGAAAATAAATTCCCTAGAAAGTAAATGCTAATAAAAAAATAAAATAAAAGCCTATTCATAGCATAGTGTTGGAAGGGGTGAGCTACTGAAATGAGCAGCGCCTGATAAAAAAGCATCACTTGTATTCCTCTCAGCTCCCAGTCCCCCAAAGCACCTCACAAAAGGACAAAGAAAGAATGGAGACAGGAACTGAATGCTAGTGAATTTGCTAGCGAGAGCTWAGCCAATTTGTATACATAGAAGTGGCAAATGATTTTAACCAAAAAAGAGGAGCCTTTCATGACCATTTTGTGGAAATCTTCTGCAACATCAACACTACAAGTAGCTGCTCATTAAGGCTGTCACAAAGTCCACAAAAAGTATTTGAACATCAAATCTGTGATTCTCATAAAATCATAAACTGCAAACAATGCTTTCTAAGCAGAAATATGTAAGTAATAACTGCATCACAGCAGTTATACTTAGAAATATAACTTGCAATTCCACACGTTAACTTCTGAAAAGATACAAAAAATCATTGTAGCTATCAAGGTAATACTGTCATACAAGAAGAAGTGCTTGTTGTATTACAAAACAGAGCCTTTTTCCCCCAGTTTGGCAGCCATCTTTGGATTCACCTGGTACAAGTAAAAGCCATGTCAATAGCTACAACAAAAAAAATTTGGGTTATATGTCCTTACTGTGGCTTAAAGTCTTAACTAGTGGATCCTACCTGARGAAAAACAAATTTACTTTCAGTGACACAAAGCAGAAAGCTTCCTTTCCTTTCTAGCAAAATTTCTGCTACATGAAGCACCATTCACTGACAGAAGATCTTGATTCTTCTTTCATTTCTGCATGAACAGATGTTCAAGCACAGCCAGATCAAGGTACRTGGGAAAAGTAGGCAGATATCTATTCTGGCTGAGGAAAGAAAGAACAGCTCTACTARAATATAAGCCCATTTTCACCTCTTTCTTGATGTTGGTGGTGAGCGTGAATGGATTGAGAGGGGAGGAAGTAATAGCCACTGGAGAAGAGGAAGGGAAAGGTATTTTTTAGCAGGAGCAAATAACTCCTTCCAGTTGCAGCAGGAACAAAAAATACCCCTGTGCATCTTAAATCTACCCTTTCCTTTTTCGTCCTGTACAGCAGAGCCTGGCTTTGGCCTTGTCCTCTATACTCCTAAGAGCTTTTATCAACTACCCTTAGTAGTACTCTACTTAGTAGAGTATCAGTACTCTTAGTAGCTGATAAAAGAGAATAGTAAGCAGCAGCTGCCCTGGGGCAGGTGAGAAGGATGGTTCCAGTGTTTGTTGTGGCTGAGGGATGAGAAATGCTGAGTCCTGKGGGGGGGAAGGGTGAGGGGGCCGAGTGTAGAAGTCCTATACACTAAGAATGAGCAGAAAAGTGAAGGACATCCTAGGCGAAAGAAAAGGCAGGTAGCCTAAGGTTTTAAGAGAGATGTTGCCACTTTACCTAGAGCTTCCTAATGCTTCTCAYAGCCACCAGAACAGTGATTTTGTCCCCAGCCCTGCTTCCCTCTGTGACCAACCCCAGCCTTCTTAAATACAAGCACCTTCTAAACGTTGCAAAGCAGGAACCAGAAGTCAGTTAGGTGCCACTGGAGGTTTTGCTTGCCATGGGGCGCAGTTTATGAYGATAAGGAACAGAGAGAGCCGAAGGTGCATAAAGCACACCTCAGCTTCCACTGAGCAGAGGTAGAAGTTGGCCAGCAAAGGGAACCCTGGACAGACCCCAGAAGAGGGCTTGCCTTCAAGCCGTGTACACAAACCACAACCACACTGCCAGGTGGGCAGCAGGAGGTGAGCAGCAGCTGAGGCAGCTGTAGTCTGGTGCCTGAGCAGAGCTAACAAGCTTTACTCACTCTTGGACTTCACTCATTCTTGGAAATAATCGTCAGTGCAGAGCTAAAACATGTGGACAACTTGCACTGTAGCCATACGAGGGCTGTGCTATGTGAGTCAGACACTGCGGGTGCTTCGTTGCTCTCATAGAGGGAAGAAGAGAGATTCCCACCTTCATTTATCCCCAGCAACCCCAGGATGGCAAAAGGAGAACATCTCTGGTTAATAGAGTGGGTGTCAAGGAAAGGTGTCGCCAGATTTTTAATTGACAACCAGAAGCTAATCTCTGTGACTTCACAGGGTAATGTAAATGGCTGTAGCTTGGCAGCATGAAAGCAGGAGGAAAATACTGTCGCCCTCAGAAGTAGTGCAGAAGAAGTTATAATTGGTACTCACGGAGGTTTCCAGCAAACACTCTGAGTTCTCATATTCAAAGATTCAAAGATGGGTGATGGCTGGTCTGAACAAAGGGAAAATTGTGCTGGGAAGTCTCAAAAGGATATAAAACAGCTTCTCAGTTCGTCATGTAATTTCTCCCATCCAATTGATGGCAATATTATGACAATAATTGCATGTCTGTTTGACAACCATACACTGCCAGTCTTTTTAATGGACCTCTGTGTTTTCAAAATATCTCTAAATGACACAGTTTTTAATGAGYTACACAGCTGCAGGCTGGTTACTAATTTATGACAGAAACAGTGCTATCATACTCTTCTTGCCTCTTGGTAGTATTGTAACATGAGTTTGAGGTAAGCACTTCAAAATAATGATCATTTCAAAATATTTTCAAATGCGATCTGTTGGTTTTTGTCCCATCARATCCTGATTTCTACTTATTTTCAGTTTTGCTGGTAAACAAGCAGAATTGCAGTTATGAATAAGGATTTTATTTTTCATTATAGGTCTGATGTGTACCTTTACAGATAGCATAAAAAATGTGCATGAGTTCAATGTTATTAAAAGAGAATCTGTTGTTATTAAAGACATTACTTTCAAAAATACAATTGTCCAATTCTTCCTAGTTTTGATACTTGTGGAAAAAAATGAATTTAATAAAAATCATGAAAACCCTAAATGCTGCTTGTGTTCAGATTACTCATAAGATCAAAATGGTTCTAATTATCCCAGTCATCTTAAGACCTTTCTCAAAGGCAAGAGAGTGTAAAATATGACTGCCTTTTCAGAACTTCAGCTGTCTGATCCGTTTCTTACTGCTAGCAAACTATAAAACCAGTTTTAGGAAACCAGGGGACAGTAAATGTTTGTAGGCCTTCTCCAGCCATTTTGAAGAGGAACGATGATGTAGTCTTTCAGAGTACACACCCCAGGAATTCTGACCCTAGGACTGTTGCCTCTTTTTAATTTCTAAGATTGAAAAACAAAACCAAAATTCCTTCTAAACACAGCATTCTTTCAATGCACTGCTAAAAATTAACCATTAATATGTAGAGCTTATGGCTGCACTAAACAAAAATTAAAATCTAGCTCTTAATGCACAACAGCAACACTTTTAATCCTCATTAATACATGTAGAAATCCAGAAGTCCTGACACAGTTTTTCCTGAAGCTGTAATTTAAGACATAGACAAAAATAAACCTAATTCTCCTAACACTCCAGCTATTAAACACTTCACTAGGCATAGGAGACTGAATACTATATAACCAATTTTCACAAATCTCACCGTTTCAACTATAATATATTCCAGTCTATTAAGCGTTCTTATGCTGAAGGTGGTTGGTATCTGCCAGCAWGGCTATCCTTGATCTATGGGCAATTGCAAACTTCTCTAAAACTAAATGGCATGTTGGGTAACTTGGAGAAGCAATTAAGCCTTCTTTGTAAAAGAGGAGAGCTGGAACAAAAGAATCCATTGTTCAGTCACTGGACCACATGGGAAGGCCTGAACAAATGCTAATTAACCCAGAGAAAATAGAGGCTTCACTGGTTCACCGGTTGATTGAGATGAATTTTAGAGGCTGACAAAACCAGAAAGCCTATGTCCTCCTCAGCTATGAGCTGATCTGGATTAACTGTTTACCTCTCCTCCTCACAGCTCTGGGCCATCGCCATGCACTCTGAGGTTATTACCTTCCATTCTCCTGTGTAAATACTTTTCTGACTGTTCGTTAGCCCAAATTCATTCCACTGAGCTGGGTTAAGGAGGAATCAAACTGATTGTCTGGAGAATGCTTTGATGAACAGCAGAGAGTAATAATTAGTTAACCCAGGTTAGCAGCAGCCAAGTAAGTTTGACTTCATGCAAGTATTGACGGAAAACCAGAGATTTACCAGCAGCTGGGGGAAGTATAGGCAGCGATCCTGTGATACTGGACAGACTGAAAAACAAGTTTGGACTTCTTACCAAGGAAACTGTTTAAGAGGGCCAAAACTGTGAGTGCTCCCTATGAAAATAGAAATGAAAGAAATTTATCTGGTTACCATCCTCAACTTCCTCTCTTAAGAAAGCAACCTAGCAAGGTCCTCCCCAGTTCGCCTCAGTTGCCTAGTTAATCTGTCTAACAAGCAATGACAAGGTAAAACTTCAGCTGGAGAAGCTCTCATTTTATTCCTGTGTATTACATTTTGTCTTCTTGAAGTGCATAATTCACATTCTTCATGTGGACTCACCTTTAAAAAGGCTTAAAAATACCTGTACTTAAATATTTGGTAGGACATTTGCCTAATGGTTTCCAAAAAAAGTGTCCCTAAAATTATTTTACAAGCTTTTACTGATAACACAGAGATTAAACACCTTGTCCTACTTTGAATTATAGCCATCCCTAAAGGAAACATAGCAAATGTTAACAGCCCACAATGGCTTGGAACAGGAAGTGAAAAAATATCTACTAAGAACTGCAAAAGGGAGCACACCGGCAGAAATGTTTCTAAACCACGTAGCCTAGAATTTTTCTGAGGATATTTAACACTGTCAGCTTGTAAATCAATAGAAGGGGGAAGGAAGCTAAGTGGCTCAAAAAAGGCACTTAATTGGTATGGATTTCAAAATGCACCTTATAGAAGTAGGCCTATACATTTTCTATCTTTGGAAGGGACTACAAAAGAGAAACAAGAATGTCAAAAAGGCTGCTTAAAAATCTGATTAATGAAAAAAGAGAAAGTACTGTTATTCGGAGAAACAAATGACTATTTATTATACTTCGTTGGTCCACTTTTGCAAAATTTAAGCATTAAAAAAGTCTCTTAAGATGTGTAACCCTTTAAAAAGTACCTGAAGATTCTGAAATTTGCTTATCAYTGAAGTTCACTGTTAAAGGGCTGAGCCTGTAAATAAGTATTTTTTCATCGCTGACAGTTATGCCAAGCATTGTTTCAAAGTTGATAAAACAAGAACTACTTCAACAGAAGAGGAATTTTATTTGTAATGATACATATTTGGAAAACATTTTTCACAGTTTCATTTGCCTGTCATTTTCTTCAACAAAAGTTAAATTCCAAGAAGATGAAGGCTGAGTACTCCAAAAGAATGGTGTGGATTTATTCTTGTCAATATTTTTAGCATATATTTCATCACAAAAATGTTGCTTCCTAGTCATTTTAACTGAGAATTTTTAGTTTAGCAGCAGCCTTTTATGAATGGCCTTGTAATACCATAGATTACAGCACAGGCATTCAGATAAATATAAATGGAAATTCTTTTTAGTTAAACTGATACCGCAATTTTAGCAATCATGCCTTCTCATTTGCCTCTGGGGCTTGTCTGTTCTGGTCTAAAGATCTCTGTATTCCTATTTTAGTTTGAACTCCTCTACTCCAAATTAGCATGTGTCCTTTGAGCCTAGGAATATGGTAGCTTTTTATCCCAAATGTGACTATCTCAGCAGAGGCTGGAGTGATTTATGAAAGGCCAGATCTCTTTCTTTCACTGAGGTCAATGTCAGAAATCTGACTGACCACAGTAAAAGGTCAGTAGAAAAATGTCATAGAATTTGAGATCCAAAGGGATTGTTCTCATGCAGCTAGTCTTGCCTAGTCAAAGTTTATTTCACCAACAACTCCTGTATAAAGTGCACAGACATGTGGAGATAGATAGCAAATACTTTAAAATAATAATAATAGAACGGCCAGTTAAAAGATAGCTACATCTTTTAAATGAGACACCTGTTAAAAGTATTTGTTTATTATCACTAAATTAGCAAGCAAAAGCATTTAAGGATCTAGTGTCCAACACTGTTGAATACATTGCACTTATATACCCCTTTTATTTACTGTTTCAACAGTGAGCAGGTACATGTAGGCAASCCCATGTAACTCAGCAATAAAAAGAAAAAGCTGTAAGCAGAATAAAGTAAGTAAAATTCTCAAAAGATACTTCAGGCATGCTTAAGAACACAACCAATAATCATAAATCTTTTGTAAACAAGAGGTCACCTACAGGCAGCTAAATAGCAGGCACACATATGGGTATGGATCCCTGTGGCTATTTTCTCTTCATTTTACTCAAAATCAAYGTGACTTCCAAAATTGTTTTGAATAGAGAAACCCCATCAGTAACCATAAGTTTCAATAAGTTATGGAGCAAGTTGAACAGCCTAGATCAATGATCCTCCTTCTCAYGATTATTTACTAAACATAAATTCCATATCAACTTACATTTGGAGATAGTGGTAAGCACTTCATACCTGACCCTTAATGGTGAAGTAAGTATGAGAAGAAAATCCAACATGATTTTCCTCCATTTTACTGAGCTCTATTATTCAACAGCAGTAGTGGTATATACAGGTACAGATGAGGTACGGGCAAGAGACAGAAATGCTGCAAAACCTAGGTGACTGTTAATGATGCAAAAATACTGACAAAACAAGCCAAAGCAATACTACCCTATTAACCAGGGAAGAAAAAGGGAAAAATATTAGTAAAAAGGAGTTCCTACTGGCTGGCAACTACAACTGCTTTTGCAGCATGCATTTTTAAAAACAATCACTATTTTGGAAACAAAACACATATTGCTAGTGGTGACATTGATTTTAGTGCTCATCTTGAGCAGTTCTTTTTGTTTTAGTTAACTTGGAGGCTCCAAAGACCTTAAAAGATGATAGACAAATAATATCACTCCCTTCCACATCTTTTTGACAAGAGGGAGGTCAAAAGGGTCATAAGGTCCTAGAACCATTCACAACTCAGCCTTTTCACTGTAGTCATACTATATTAAAACCTTTAGTGAACTGTTCTGATAGACATGGTGCTGTACTGGATCCACATGTTCTCYGCTGACTGGGGGTGAGAAAGACATAGCTACCAAGAGTACTACGTCTGTCGCTTTTGAGGACCCTACAATCCACTTGCCTTGCCCTTGAAATGGCTGCTCAGTAACCTGCACTAGCACCGTGACCTCTCCACATTACATCTCCCCTGCTGAACTACAGCATAATTTACATACAGATTTCATCCAGGGATTCATTTACACTTATAAATAACTCACAGCAGTCTTAAATATCCTTGATTGTCCCTTTCTTACAAGTTTGTATGTCTCTAATTTATTCCAACACCCTTTTGGATTTAATTTGTATTTTTTTCAGAGCTCCTCCTGTCTATGGTTGAATGATGTTATATGACAAAAGGGGAAGGAAAGGGTAATATATATATCAGTGCAGGCTAATTATAGTTCAATAAAGATGGGTCAAATTTTGACAAGATTTTATCCTCAAAAATTTTATCCTCTGAAAAGTAAATATTTTGTTTTAGTGTTTTCAAAACAATAGATCTTGATTTTGTCTGTTTAGTTCCCCCACCCAAAGAGTCATAATTAGGTTGTAGAAGGGTGTGAAAAATTCTATCCTTTCACAAAGTGTGGAATTAGGAAGGGTAGTAGTATTTGCAACATTCATTAGAGTGTGTCAAGAATTATGATTTATTCAGTATTCTCATCTTTCTTTTGAACATTTAGCATTGGCTTCTTTCTAGTCCAGACTTTCCAGACAAGCACCAGCTGTATCTGTGGCAGAAAATAGCAAGAAGCTTCAAGAAAATCTTTACAGGAAATCATTGGGGAAAAAACCCAACAACCCAAACCCCAATTATTCTTATAGGTAAGAGAGGTTAAAGGCAGTCATTACTTAATTCAAATCCACTCCTTAGCTAACTACACAAAAAAAGATACTTTTCTTAGAACTGAAATCAGTTACCAACAAGATTTCAGCAACAAGCCTATACATATCTGCACAGTTTGTCTACAACAAACTTTAYAGCCATCAAGACAACCACAGGAACATATTTCTACAGATATGTCAGTTTGCTCAGAAATACCCCAGTAAATTGTAATGAAAACTTCTGTATCTGGATACCTTACAACATATTACCTCAACTACTACTTATTCATGATCTGGGATGAATTATATGCTCTCTCTTTGCATGAATGTGTCAACCARGAGAATAATGAAATGTGCTTAGCCRAGAACATATTTTCAGCATTAATTGTAGAATAATATTCATATTTCTACAATGAAAAAAATCTTTCAGGACTACACAAGAAAAAAAGGAACTGGCAGTCTTCCAACAGTCATAAACAATAGATAGATAAACTCAGTAGRTGATAGATACAAACAACAGATAGACTCATGCCATGAGCAACAKCAATTCCACCATGTTCATGTGTAACCTGTTTGTATAAAACTCAGTGAGGTCTACCTAAGCATTAAGTTATTAAAATAAACAGCAAAGCGATCCTGGAAATTTATTATACACCAAAAAAAAAGGGCACAACATTTTGCTTTTAATATCCTTGTCAGGTCATCTTKGAGGACAGCTTTCTTTTCTAGAATGGAAGTTTAAGCACGTCACATATTAGCAATAGTCTATGGACAAACTGTAGCCTTTCTAATTATAGAAGAGATGTTAAAAATTACAGCGCAAAGAATGTTTCTATATATTGGATTTCAGCTATCTTCTCTATCATTATCACCTGAATAAAAGATTCTTCCTTTTTTACTTTGGGAAGTAAAAAAAAGATTATTTTATTTAAATAAAAAAGTGGGTTTTTTTAAAGAGCTCAGAGGAGACCTCTCTAGTGGAAGATCAGCATGGTGCTACTCTCTCCACATGGAAGGTTGCCTGTATCACGAAACCCTTCACGTGCCTCTTCCTTGCTTCCTTCTTTCTTTAGGGTTCAGATCAACTAGCTTTTGGAAAGGGGATAGAAACAGAGAGCAAGCCAATTCATTGCTGCAAAGCCARTACACTCACCAATTCCAGTAGCTAGATTTTTTATTTTGTTTTGTTCTTTAGTGGTTTTGTTTGATTTTGTCCAAGACTTTACGGGGTTGAGGGGAGGTTTGGTGCATCTTTTTAATTTCAGTTAGGAAATGGTGTTGGTTTTGAAAGCCTTGTCCACAGCTGGCTAGGAAACAGTTCTGTTTGCTGTTTCTGAAAAAAAGAGATAGAGACAAAAAAACCTTTGATAACAACTGCCAAGAGAAAATAAAAACCTGATTTCAATCCCACTTGTAAAAAAAACCTGCATTTTTGCATTCTCTGAAATAAAATTCAAAATTTTCATTTTAAGTCAATAAAACATTTTCAACAAAATCACAAATTTATTTAGGCTTAATTTACATAGTACGTAGTAGTATGTTTTGAATTGCTTCTATGGGACATTTTGTTGTTATGGGAACTCCTTCCTGAACTTTTTTTTTTTTTTTTTTAAATACTGTGAACATGATCTCATTGAAATTGTACTTTCTATCACAGGTTCTTTCCCATTAGCCATTTCTAGGATAAGCAAAAGATACCAGTTAAGCGTATATACTACTACCTTCATACCTACAAAGCGGTGATTCTAGTTATCTTTCTGTTGTTTGACCGTCAGCCCTTTCACTGCCGTGAGCCACCTTGCTAGGCCAAGGGGTAGGCTTGCCCTCAACAAGTGAGCAGTCCTCCTTCAATTCTGCCACAGTCAAGAAAAGCAAGGGAAGAACTCTTTCCTTTGTCAGATCTAACATCAACATGAAGTAAAAGAATGCTTTTCATGTCTATTACTAAAATACACAAAAAAAAGTTATGCTGAACCTTTTACATATGATGTCTGGTAAGAAGGATTAGGAACGCATCAAAAATAACATCAGCAAGATGCAGTAGCCTCCCCACAGCTACCAATGCAAATGGTAGAAATATTTCCCTTACAGATGACATTTCAGTGACAGCTTTCAGAAGAAGACTCTGCTATTTCTTTGTTTTCTTTGACACTTGGCTCATTAAGGTAGTCACCATTCCATGCTGGCTCCAACCAGCAGGAGAGGAGGTGATTCTCTTATTTCCTACAAATGGACATGTGTCCTCAGTTAACTTAGCCTGACGAGTTTTGAAAGACCACTGGACATTTTGGCTAATACCTAGTAACAAGAGAAAAACTACATGACAAATGCTAGTCAGAATCCTAAAGACTTTTTTTTGTTTTATTTTCAGAAAAAAGCACTCTGTAGGAAAAACACATTAGTCTAGGTGAAATAAGCACCAACTCCCACTTAAGTGAAAAGCAGAGATTTGCTATGTATAAACCAGTTAATCTGTTTTCATTCTTGTGCTTTCCATCTCCATCAAAAACAATTATGTCAAACTACATAAACAGATTTCCCTCATGAACCTGTTATGCACAAGGTTACTGGTGAGTTATTTTACCAGTATGGCCTATAGATGTTTTTACTGAACTGGCTGAACTTGCAAATTTATCTCAGATTCTGGGATAGCTGCTTCTTCCTCTAGAATTTCAATCTGAATTCAGATTCTCTGTAGAAAATACTGGCTTTTGGTAGCCAAACAAAAAAAGTATGCCGAGCATGGTGCAGAGCTTAGCCATGAAAGATGAGGTTTTCATTAAAAACTGTGGATGAAATGTCCTGTCCAACTTCTGGATTAAGGTCTGAGGGCTGACAGCATTTGAACCATATCRCTTCAAGAGTATGCAGCAGATGCACAAACACTACAGATGTCTCAGATTCCTTGGTTGAGTCCCAAGRAGCAATAGCAGCCAACAGACATGACTCTCAGCTCTTGGACAAGTCTCGGTATCATCTTCTTACAACAACAACAAMAAAAAAGGACACTGATAGAACTAGGAGTCTTCTCATTTTTAGCTCCTCTTTCTTTCCCTTGAGAAATAAAAGTAAAGAAGCCATGCATTAGTTTAAGACAGTGCATTGCAAGCTCTAGGGAACACGTTAGCCCAAGAACTTGGAGCTAACAAAATAGAGGAAAACGCAATTTTGGAAAGCAGCTAGGATGATGAGGAAAATAACAGCTGACACTCTTAGCCTAGCTTGAATCCCTCTCACATATGGTAGTTTGGCATCAGCGATGCCACAGTCGATTGCCAGGTGAAAGGAGCATTAAATGGTCATGGCAGTCTTTCTCAAGCAACAATCAAAAAGAGGTAGGAAAGCAAAAGCTGGTTGAGAGAAAAGGTAGATCAGTCAGGGAGACTGAAAAATAAGACAAGCAAATGGATAAAAATGAAGGAGATGATATATAATACACTGCGTAAAGCTGGGGAAAAATAAGTAAGGAAAATAATATAGAAGGACAGAAACAGAACAAAGAATTTAAGACACTGAAAAAGACAAAAATATTTAAGAAATAAACCTGAAGGACAAGGAAATGAAACAAGAAACAAAAAAAAAAAAAAAAGGAGAAGAAATAATTTAAAATTCAAAAATTGTTTAATATTGAAATATCAAAATGTTGTGTTAGACATAAACCAATAATGAACAGCTCCACATTTATGATGATGGCCACCTATTTGAATACATGTATCTCCCTGGAGTATAACCAAATCAAAACCAACTAAATCACTCTTCTGCTTTGCATTTAGGAGTCAGAAATATAAAAATAACCTTAGAAATTAAGCCTTTAAAAATGGTTTCTTCATAAGTCTGATAGGCAACTGAACTACAGTGGATWAATATGTTAGTAAGAAGAAAACATAGGCAACTAAGAAGCTTTTGATCTGAAAAATCAAAAGCAGGATTAATTTAAATCAGAAGTTAGTTGTATATAGTTGTACATTTTCACRGTCATTAATGAGACCAAAAAAGACCAATGAGAAAAACATCTTCAATTTAACCTTGTATGTACCTTTGATCAGCTGCAAATCAATGCAGGAGCAACGCAGTACAATTAAATGGTCTGCCTATGGAGAGATCAGTCCCTTTTGGCCATGAGCAACAGCATGTAATCTTTTAATAAATTAAATATTTTTTCTTTATATAGATAAGGACATAGGCCTTAAGGCTATACACAAGGACAATGGCCAATTATGTTCAGGAACTATTTTATTCACTCTGAATTATGGAAACCCATTGTCCAATATTTAGAATAAATGTTTCTCTATCCTTGAAACTTACACAGGAAAGTGCAAGTTTACACATATGTAGTGTAGGTATACTTGTATCAATACAGAATTTCTCATTCACATTGCTTTCAATGTGCCAATCCAAACCACAAAGAAATATTTTTTTTTAAAATTATGTGAGTTAGATGTTAGATYTATCAATTGAGCAAGATTATTATTCATATTTTCAATAATGAGATAAATTGCCACCATTTTATTCCTTAGGAGCTACAACCTTACGTCCACAACCTCAGCCTCCTTTTGCACATGTATATTTCTGCCAAGGCCTCAATCACCTCTACAGGAAATCCCTAAAATAAGAAATACAATTGCATGGAACAAAGAGTCAGATCAGGTCTAGCACTCTGTTTCTACAATACTTTCTAATCTGCACTTTTGAGGTCCAAGGATGACTGAAGAAGACCATAAGACATGACTGACAAAATGGAAGCTGCAGATGTTATACAGCAAACTATGTTTCTGATGTATTAAAGGGTTCCCTTGGAAAAGATATTTAAAAAAAAAWATATTGGAAAATATCCAGTGGTCTACAAATCACAAGAGACAGAAAGCCACTGACTTGTCAGAGATATTTATAGCTTTGTTATCAGAAACGTGAGTGTGCTTTTGTGTCGTGGCCAAATTTTTTACATGCATCTGTCTGCATCTTGGKTTTTTTTGCTGCAGAGTAAATCCCTGGCTCAGTTCTCACTCCGTCCACCCTGCCATCTGAAAAGCTCTTCCCAAGAGTACACCCAGTCCCTCCCACAGATGGAGTAATCACCATTCCCTCTAAACATCACCCCTCCCCTCTCTCTGCAGCCAAACCTTTATAAAAGAAATAATATTAATATAGAAACTGCAAAGAATTGCAGACAAAGCCAGATTAGCTATAGACGTATCAGTAGTAGTTTTACTAACCCACAGATACAAATATTTCTCCTGTCCAGAGGTACACATAGATGTTTTTATGTTCATTCACCATGGGAYGGTGTTTATGACAGAAGACTTATGACTAGAGATGAGAATCTGTTTGACAGAGAAGAGAAAGAACATCCCAGTATACTGATTTATCAGACCTGTGAAGAAAGCTTTGAGCTTTATTTGAAGAGGTTCAGTGGCATTTTCCTGCAAAAAAAGAAAATAACTGTTGTCATTACAGGTCTAAAATATGCAAGAATTTCATGTGCCAGTCTGTACTTTTGACAATATATACTAGAAACATAGTATATATTTTTTTGCAAGAGAAGAAGGAACATGAGTAGCATACCCCGTATGATTTCAGACTCTTAAGGTGTTTGTATATACACACATTACTAGAGTGAGTATATGTGAAAGGTAGGAAGAGTTTTTAGATTTTGCCTCTGGACTTACACCCTTTTCTAACCACTAGAAAGGGCCTGCCAAATTTTAATAGGGAGGGGAGGGGCAGACGACCTATACTCTGCCTGTATGCTGAGGGATTCCTGTCTTCTGAAGCACCTAATGCTGGTAGCTATCTAAAACAGGCCATTCACACATATCTGGTCCAGTATGTCAATTCCTAAGCACAGAAATAGAAATAAGTATTTATAGATGTATGCAGTTTTAAAGGAAGAAGGAGCAAGCAGTTTAGCAACCTACAGAACTGAGATTATTCACGGGCAGATTGGCTATATTTGAATGGAGAACAAGGAAAGATTAGGAAAAGAAAGAAGAGAAAAAATGGACTGACTGTAGAGTGATACAGAGAGTTGATTATGCGTATAAATAGTCTCCAGAACAGACATCCCTTTCAAATTTTCATAAGACCGAATTCACATTTTTCCAAAGTGAAATGAGAATTACTGCTGAGTTCATGCTTTTGATGTGTAGAAACATCCAAAACATGCTCCAGAACACAAAGTACTCTAATGAAAATAACAGCATCACAACACTTTTCTTCAGTATAATGTTCTTAAATGTTTTATGTATGATTTAAATGCTGGAGAAGGTAAAAGCTGGAACAGACACAATTATTTCAGTGAAATGATTAACAGTGTCAGCTCTCAGAGTTGCCTAAAAAGTCCATCATGGGACTAGCAAACTGGATTCACAGAGATCTAAAGGGATGCAATGACACATTTTAATTTTCTTCAAGTAAAACCCTATGACATATTTCAGAATGTTTCTATATAAAAGGAATTAATGACTCCTCTTTAATGAAAAGTATTGATTTCTTGAAGAGTACAGATCATAGGTGCAGAAATGGATTATTCAGGAATTTTGTTATGGCTGAAAAGTAGAACATATTTCAGGCAATGTTCCCACTCTGTTGTTACATGGGATGTCCTTGAAAAGGTATAGTAACTACTTCAGATTACACCGGTATACCTCTTGTTTTTAGACTTGTTTGTAAAGACTCCTCTCACTGGTAAGCAGGGAGAATGAAAAGACCTAAGGGTTTGTAGTACAGGGAAAACTAGTCATTGGAACATTTTAGGGTCTTAAACTTTATGGAAATATTAATTCAGAGAGCACAGTGCAGAGTTTTTAGCCCTTCTAATTGGGCCCAGTTTGGAATCTGGGAGCATTGGTAAACCAGAAAGCAATATGTGTTTTAAGAAGCTGTGATGCACTTGGGGTGTCTCAGATGTCACTGCCATACATCATGTCTACGTCTGGGTTCACCACACTAGCAGAGATGGAGCCCAGAGCTTCTCAGTCAGAAAGCACAACTGGCTAACATCCATTAACTGTTGGATTTATTTAATGGCCTAGGACATGTCATTATGTCATGCTAACCCCATCCACTGGTCAGCTTATACGCCAGCTCATTAATTGCTGTGGAAAGAATGATCTCATAAGGGTTGTTGGCATTATTTGGAGGTTTTGTTTGGTTTTCRTTTTTTTGCACAGATATTTGGGTAAACAGGCTGGCAAACATGTCTTGTGCCTTTTTGAAAATACTACAAATTAATCTCTATAATTTATAGCACTTTACTTTCATCTGATGAAATGTAACAGAGCCACCAGCTACTTTCACTCCTACTTGTATTCACCTCATTAATCTTCTTAATAGACCTATCTCTTTACACTCTTCTCAAAACTGAAAATGACATGTACACTACATTTAGTCACCTGTGTGGCTCAGGGAGCAAACAACTAAACCAAACTTAGGAAAACTGCAGAAAAATCATGCATTGAAAGCTGTAAAGAAAGAATTCCCAAAAGCTATTCTGCGACCAAACAGGCAGGAAAACACAAGACATCACACAAGTTTCTGTTGTAGCTGATTATAAAGAAAAAGTCGTGGAATCAGTGTTTAACATTAAAAGTACTGTACTGGAAAAAATTCAGAAGGCTCTTGCAACATAAGCTAACTCTTGACAACTCAGTATCTAATGTCAGAGCCAGTATTTTATTCATTAATAAAAAAATCTGTAAAATTACCATATACTGCCTTCCATTGTTGAATTTGGAGAATAATAAACTTCTATGTCCTAAGTGAAAGCACACTGGCATCAGTAGACCTTGGCCCAGATATTTATAGAAAGTAAAAGCAGGCCCAGACTCAAATCATCCCCAGAAGACAACTATTTAAAATTCAAACCTGAACCTCTATTTTAAATAGATATAGCTATCATGTACTGATAGGAGACTGAGAAAGTTATGCAGAAGAAACTGGGGGAGGAGGTACATGAAGAAGAAGAAAAAGATATCAAGTTTCATATCAAATCTAAGTAAACATATGCCTGAGTTAGTAATGATCGGTAAGCCCCGTAACATGCACATAGAACCTTAATAAAATTAATGTTTTGTTTCCTCATCTGATATCCTGCTCCTTCTGAAGCAGGAGCCAGCCTGCCGGGATGTCACTAAGAATTGCATAGCTGTGAAAGGACCCCAAGTTTGCCAGTGCCCTGAGGTGGGTCTGTCAGCACCAATTTCTCAGAGCAAGTGCCCCCAGAGCCATGCTGTGCTTTGCAAGCTCTAGAGCCAGGCTGCAACACAACATGAACAAGAATAAACTTTTTAAAAGTGAGAAAGCTCAGAATGAGACAGATTATAAACAAAAATGTTTTCTAAACAAGTCCCTCCCCGTCCACTGTGTCCTTGTAGTGAGATCCTTTGTCTCTAGGCCTGATCTTAGTTCAATAACTCAGTTGCTTTTTGGACAAAACTGAGATTTGCACAGTACTGAAGTTCGCACAGTCCCCTCTAGGTCTTTTGGGGGAAAAAAATCTCATGACCCCTGAGGCTTGGCTTTTTCTGCTCCCTATTCTTCCCAGCTGTCTTCCACTGTCTGCTCTGCTGCAGGCTCCTGGTTCTTTGTTGTCTTTCACATGCTCTGCCTGCCCTATTTCACTCTCAGCAAGGGTGCCCCTCAGCTATGCACAGTTGCTGCCTTTGGAGGATCAGTCTCCCCTTCCCTCCAGAAGGCTCCACGCAAGCCAGCATGCAGCAGTCAGGGCAAGAAACCCTCAGCCTCCCTCCCCAACAATTAACCACAGCCTCTGGTTAGAAACAAGCATTCTTTAACAAAATAAAAAGCAAAGATATAAAATGAACAGCATCCACCGTGAACCTAATCGTGATCTTCCATCACTTGAGTGGCCCCTTTGAATCTGTGCTACCTGTGCTGAGGTCCTGAGCATGTAACTTYAACCAGCGGCAAAGACATTTGTCCTGCACTTTGTCCTCTCCATCTCCATCCTGTCCACCAGTGCATTTGGCAGATGCCATAGCTTTCTTCATGCCCTCCYTCTAGCAGAGGTGTTCTTGTTGACCATATATTTAACCTGCTGCCAGAGAGCTCAAGTGGGCCCCTTTGGACAACAGCAATGCAGCTCATGAAATGCAACAAGAATGTCCCTGTAACTGCAAAATCTAGCCCAAGATTATCACTCTAGCTGTTTGCTTTGGCAGCCACTTCTCAATCTGATCTTTGCTACACATTTTAATTATGGGTTTGAACTTTGGTCCTCTTTTAGTTCAGCAAGAAACACCAACTTTTTCTTGAATTTTAATAAACAGCTATCAGAATGGGCACACCTAAGTGTTCCTATTCTGATGGCGCTCCCCCTCCAGAACATCTCCAGAACTGCTTTCCATTCATTGAGTAATTCACTTACAGATCTTACCTGTCAATACCTATGCAGAAGCACCTCAGGCTTCTGAAGAGCAGATATTTAATTCACATTGACACTCAGGGCACTTTTCAGTCTCATGAAGCTGTTATCAAATAAAACAGTACATGCCCACATTGTATGCAAAGGAAGGAGTGTTACAAATCCCTGGAAGACAAATGCATGGACTGCATATTCGAGAAGAGTTATGAATTTTTGCTTTGCTGTATTTGCCCAGCTGTCCAGCAGTCTTTAAACATAGGCACAATTGACAGAGTGTCTCCTGCAGCAAGCACTGAGAATCCCAAGCAGCCATTTTGGTCTCCTCTCTGAAGCTTTTACAGAAATGCCACACACTTTTAATGAGTAAAAGACCAATTGCCACTACCAGGAGTTCGGTAATATTCTGTGTTCTGTGCTCTCCTTTCTTCCCCACCATTGCTTTGTATTTTGTTTTATTTTTTTAAGGTCAAAAATGTAATTGTTGAAATAGTCCGTTTAGAAAAACATATTTCTGAAAAATGGTTAATCCTCCTTATCTGCATGTGTTAGCTACTATCAAGTAAACTATTAAGGCTATGCACCTCAGACCACACCTCTGTCAAAGTGCTGAACAATTCTCTCTCATAAATAGAAGGCAATGATGTAGCAACGTTCAGAAGACTAAAGCACACACAGGTTAAGATGTCTGCAATACCAGCCTTTGTTTAAGTACATCCAAGAAGAGAAATCAATATTCCTCAGGAGAGCATTTTGTTGGTRCAGCTGCTGTTGCTATGATTGGCTCAGTGTCATGTTCTCATTAATACAGTCTAATGGCAACCATAAGATTGAGAAAGTGCAGACAGACATAATGAATTTATACCTAAAGCACAACAACGTAGAAATTCTAATTGCTTTGGCCTGACTGGTTACTTCATATCTTGAAAGGATCATGTTTATAAATTAGAGTTTAATGATATTTATGAATCACAAAATTAAGTCCTTCCTTGTAGCAATCATTAGCATGAAAGCAATTGCTGCTGCAGTTCATCCTTTAAGAGCTTCAGCACAAAGAAACTGGCATGCTCGAAAGCAGTTTTGCATTTTAGAGCAAATTGTTACTATTGCAAAGAACATGTAAGGTTTTAGTTATACAAGCATTTTTGCTAGCATTAAAATAACTCTTTGAAGCGCACGTCTCTCAGAGGAAGTTATGTGCATTGTGTCCTACCATTCTGTGAAAGGAAAAATCCCTTTGTATCAAGTGTTATCAGACGTCCTCACTCTCTCTCTAAACACACACACTGCCCTGGATGTCGTTTGTCATTCATCTGTTAGCTTCTCTATCGGTGCTCTGGAAGACTGAGAGATGCAGGCAAGAAACATGAAAAAGTCTACTGGAAAAAAATTTGAAAGATGATGCCATAGGGAGCTTGGGGAGAAAAAAAAAAAAAAACTGAAGACAGAAATGACATCCAGGGAGCACAGAGCTGACAGCCTCAAAATGACTACTGACCAAACACAGGTTACAACCCTGAGAGAGAAGCCTGGAGGTGAAATTTGACATCTTCCTCTGCAAAATGGGTACATCTTGAATTAAGGAAACATTTGTAGTGAGACCTGATGATTAATTGCAATCTTGCAATGAGAGTTACACAAGCATCGAACATACATGCAAGCATAATGTGCAAGCTGTATATACATGGACCGCAACCCTTCCTGACCCATCCTTTCTTCATTAGCAGCATCTGATGCAGCCTGTGCTCTATGTGATGCAGCATGGGACACGCTTTGCCTCCAGTGGTCCCCAAGCCCTGTTTGTCCTTACTCCCTGGGACTTCAACATCCTATAGTTTACACTAATAAGAGTAGTACAACAACGTTTACTGCCATTTGTGCAAATTTGTTCAGTGGCTGTAGAATGGACAAATCTTTCAGTAAAGCACAAAATTGCACCTTAGTAACTGTCTCCACTCTCTTGACTGGGATGGTATGTTTAGTGTCTGGTAGTCCACCATCAATTATTTGACTTTCATAAAAAAGTATTTGATGAAACATTACTTCAAGGATTATCAGATTTTTTAGTTAGACAAGCCAAAGTAAGGATGTCTGAGAGTGCACATGACTTGTGCAACCTAAATTAAGCTGCTTGGACACATATACTACCTAACAATTGGACTGTTATTACAGCATGTGTTACTCTGAGGCTCACTCAGGTGTTCAACAGGCTTGCTTGGGTCTCAGAAAGGAAAATGTGTTCCATCGTCAKCTAAATTTACAGATGGAATTTAAACATCACAATATCATTTCACATCACCTAACATTTCAGCATCCTGTGTCCAATGCAAGGCTTCACAGCATCTTAAACACATGCATCCACTCCCCTGTACAAAGAAGGAACTAAAACTCTAAAGAGAAGCTACAGAAAGGCAGCACACTGAGCAGACAGCCAATGGGAGCTATTAAGGATGGGTGTTTTTCTTACATCCCACTTCTTTTTACAAAATAGACATTTTATTTTGAACTGTAGAGAARTATCTTGGAGGATCTCCTCTGGGTTTCACAGCCTTGAGGCCCCTTTGGAAAAGATGCCTAAGTTTAAAATGGAAAGTGAAAAGTGATCAGGTCTTTTACTGGACGACTGAAAAAGGCTATTTCCCCCAGGCACACACTTCTCATATGGTAACTTGGTGCTCGGAGAATACACACTGAAGATACACAGTCAGCTTAAATGCACTATCCTTTGTAAAGAATTAGAAATTGATGTCTTAAATCATGCTTATGTGTATACACACACACTCCTCCATTGTTTAATTACTCCTGTACTAAGGATGCCATGAAAAGGCTGGTTGTTTGAGCTGATGAGACATACCCATATTAGAAAGCACCTTAGTCTAATATATAGAAGATGCTACCTTTCTGTATGCTTATTGTGCACACCTCAGTATTCCTATTTTTCTGGATGGCATTTATATGGAAAGAAAATGGATTAATTATTGTCTTGAGCTGAACGATACTCGGGCTGTGCGAAATCAGGAAACCAACAAACAAAAAACCCCCAGCATTAGTACAAATGGTATTTGAGCACCTTATCGCTCCTAATAAAGGGATCTGACCAGATGCTCTATTTTACTCTGTGTCTGTCAGGGCGCAGCAAGGGACAAGATGCTGGGAAACCATGGTCAGACGCAGCTGGGCAGGTCCACAGCAATGAGCCGGGCCCAAGGCTGAGCCAGGAAGCCAGGCGCAGGCTGGAGCCCGGCTTGGTGGGGCCCATGGCCAGGCAGGGCAGGGCTGCGGAGCTGGAGACAGGCCCTGCTGCGGCGTCRCTGGGGCAGGGGCTGATGGTTCTGGGGGATGACATGGGGTTCTGGGCCATGTGCAGGTGGGGGGAGCCCCAGAGAGTGGGCAGGGATGGTCAGAGCTGGTGGTGCCCTCAGGACTGTGGCAGTAACTGTCTTTTGTGAGGATTTCTGAGAAGACCTAAGAAACCTGCTTCTGCAAACAAGGCAAGAGCAGTCCTCACATCCCGGCAGCACTTAGGCCTGAGGATCAGGAGGGGCTGAGCTGCTGGGCAGTGACTCAGTCGAGCCGTTCCTCGATAAGCCTCACAAAGCCCAGCCTGCAGACCTCAGGTGTTCCTGGCTTCAGGTTACTCTTAAGCAGAGTCCTGAGAAGCACGTCCTTTAGTCTGCTGGTGTCAAAGGAGCAGCTGGGGTCTAGCTCAGAGACCAGCGTGCTCATGGGTGACCACTTCTGGATGCCCACCTGGAAGCCTCRAGAACCTGGCTCTCGGTACTCGTACCTGTAACCAGCGGCAACAGAAGCCATGATGCGCACAAATTAAGTGCTGATATGATTCAAAAACTGCTCTGTAAAAACTGGATCATAGGTATTTTTCAGGTTGGCAGCTCAAATTAAAGGACACTTGGAGGTGACTTTCAGTTGTCCATATGTATTTAATGCTCCTTAAAATATCCGAGGCCTGAAACACAAGTTCAGACAGGCATATGTTGGGTTTTTTACCCTAATGTGCATGCCTTGGATATCCTTGGATTCCTCTAAATGCCGGTGTTCGGGAAACAGAACCAAGCCCTTAATATCCTCTCTACTTTAGGTAGTTATCTGTAAAATGGAGATGACAAATTATTGCAAAGGTTTCTCATAAAAATTCATTTTTCTGAAGCTTTCAGATAGTTCAGTGTTTAAGGTAACAAATACTTATGAAGAATCTAACAGTAACATATCCAATGGAGAGAAAAATAAAATATTGAAGATCTACCCATTCAGCTTCTGGATTATAGGTCATATTCTGCCCAGAGGAAGACTCATTGCCCTATCCTATTTACTCTATGGAACGGGTGCACTTTTATTCAAAGAAGTCAAGTTATACTCTTTATGTTTAAGTTTTCACATTTCACATAGAATTTTGGTTAAGGAGTTTATTTTTCTGCCATAGTGTATCTTTTAACTTAAAAGGTAACATCATGAAGTTTAAATTCACTTTAAACTGCTTCAAATAATGTGTTCAAAGGGCTGTAAAATATCTTTTTTTTTTCACTTTTACTGAGTGGCAGGAAGCCATTCTAGGACTAAGATAAAGTTAGGTGTTTACAGTAGCTCAGGTGTTTTCAATAGCTTAATGAGACTGGTACAAGCTGCTGGGGGAAAAAAAAAAAGCCTACACTATGGGGCAGTGACATGTCCCAATTTTTTTTTTYCCCTGATCTTGTTGAAAATTCAGTTATTCATTACTTATGCACCAAGAAGAGACTGGGTAGAAGAACTAGTCTGAACGCACACAGGTTACTACCAGTAGTTCATCAAACAGTAGGGTGAAAGATTTTGGTGTAGAAGAATAATGCTTTTGTGACTGGCATTTTTTGAGCCAGCTTTACTATTTAGAGAGAGTACTTTGGCCTAGCTGGTTCCCCTGAAAAATGATTAGTGCGCTCAGTTGCTTTCAGCCCCTTTCCATTTCATTACAGTGTAGCTGGAGACAGACCACCTGCAGAGATGCTAATTCAATCTAGACAAATGTTACAAAGCAGTGTGACAGAATTGTGGCTCAATTATGCCTCTTCAGAGACAGAGTCCTATCAAGAGCGCCAAAGAGATGTACCAACTGAATGCAAGGCACTGGCCAGAGGCAGCAAGACTATGCAACTCAGGTTGCTGCCAGAAGTGCTTGAGGGATTCGGCTGAAAGGTGGCCCCAACTCCCTTTTCAAAAAGAAAAAGGGACGTGAATCTTTTCAACTCACACAGAGTATGTGTTCCTGTACTGGGCTAAAAGTTTTTTAAAAAAAAAGAAGTGAGTGTGAGTACACTTATTTAAAGGAAGCAATGTTTGTACAAAGCAGAAGATGGAGGAGGCATGGGTAGAACAGCAAACCGAGCCAAAGAATGGGCCAGGCTACTTCAGAACTGCAACTTACTCTTACTTTTTCTTTTGAAGTCTGTTGCCATTGGGATAAAACAACGAGGAGAGATCCTATCTGTTTTTTGGGACCCCTAAATGCTGTACTTATCCACAGTCACTTTTCTACCACTGTAGAAAATGCTGCAAAAATGACAGGAGATGAGATAAATACATAAAGGCAGAGAGAACCTGATTCATGCTCTGCAAGAAAAACTGCAACACTTTCACAAAGGTTTGAGAGATTATTAAATCTGTTAGACTATGCTATGTAATCCAATAGACAGAAATACAGATTTGCAAGGTAGGAATAACAGGAGGGATTTTACCTCTGCTGACAAGGAATCCCTGCAAAAGACAGTTTCACAATGACACACCAGAGTGTCTACTTGTAAGATAAAAAAAAGGAAGTGTTCAGGTTTTTAAGAAGACTGATTGTGATTTGAGCCTGCAGAATGAAACAAATTTTCTAGTGAATCCTTCTCTGAGCAAGTTAGTCACAAATGGTGACTAGCAATTAGAAAAGAAAGACATCACCACATTAGTATCTGAGCAACCTGCAGAAACAGTTAAGTGCTAAACAGCAGATACCTGTAAGCAGTTGGCCAATAACAAAACCAAATTAAATCAAAACACAACTTTTGTGGGGGTTCTCAGTGCAACAATTCTGGAGTCATTAGAGTCTGGGACCCCTGGTTGCTCTCTTAATATGTCTGGATGTATTGTGCTATGCGGTAGCTCAAGGTACTGAAAGTGAGTCTTGCCGTTGTATCTCAAATAAGCAAACAATGGCCTCACAAACTAATTCAGTCATAGTTAAAAGCTGTGAAAGTATCTGCTGGATGTCCTCAGATAACCTTTACTAGCTTGACAGAAAGACCTTGCAGCTCATCCTAAAGCATTGTCTCTGCTTGACAAAACATAAAACAGATTTGGAAACCCGGAAGACTGACTGATTGCTTGATTGCAATTAGATAATGCAATATTATTCTGCTGAAGCAACTGACTTGCAAAACAGCACTTGTGTGCAGGCGATAGGGCCCTTCAGTCTCATCCTGTTCCCCAGGAGGGAGTGGGGAACATGTGGACGTGGCAAGGGCCAGAGCGAGTCTTCTGGATCCAGGCTTGAATTAGGAGAGGTTGCTGGACCCGCCGAGGGCTGCAGCTCAGTACAGAGGCGAGAGGATCCTGGGAGGGGGGATGGACAACACGGGACAGCTGCCAGAAGCAGCTTTTCAATGGGCAAGTCAGAAACAGCATGAGACTCCTACAGACACTGCGGAAAAGCCCTGCTCACACCTTTACATAGAAATGGCCTGATAATGAGAACTGCTGCTGTTGTTTCTCTGTTTCCAGGTAATTGGGGCTGCGCTTGTGTTAGCCGAGATCATTTCACAACTTCTTCCACAAGCCCTTTCTTCACCTGTTTGTCTGCAGTATCTGCCTGCTATAGGCTGTGATTTGTAAGCGCTTCATAACAGGCGCTAGTTTTGCTTGTGCATGTCATACTGCTTGACTGAGTTTCCTGGATGTTCCTGAAAAATCAAAAAAACATATTAACAGCAAGGTCCCCTTACTAATTCATTGTMTTGATTTTTTAATTTTTTTCTTAAAATACTCAGTGAATTAATTCTTCATATTCCTAGTTTTGAAAAGAAAAACAAAAAAATGGAAAAATAATCCTTGGTGTGTAACGAAGGTGAATGACAGTCTTCAAGTCCTGGCAGGCACAGTGAAGGCAGCAGTTTAGAAATTGCTAAATAAGTGTCCTATGGCTTCACTAAGTTGATTTGGTGTAGATGGCAGTGTAAAAAATACTGTTTTAATGCAGTTTCTGCTCTTTTACGTCTCTCTCTGAATCACTGTCCTTCATGCTTTTATTTGTAAAAGGAGAATCAGAGGAAAAAAAAGCAGTCTCAGTGTTTGAAATGACAAGATATAAAGCTGAATGATAATTTTTGCATTGGTCAGTGGATTTAATTGGAGATAGCTCATCCAGAGTTTTTAAATGAATATTTTTAAGCTGTTTTTTTCCTAAAGAATTACAGGAAGATTAGTTTAAGTTACTAAATTTCATATAGTCATAGTAGAAACATTCAGGGATTTATTTTCAGATGTCATCCTCCCAGTCATTTCATAAAAGTTTGTATACAAAAGCACCCATTTACCAGCATGAATATGGACTTTGAAGTACAATACATAAGCAACAGAAGAATTTCCCTTTCTTGCTTTAAAGGGTGAAATTTTCTTTGTTCAGCCTATATGGCCATTCTCCATTAAACATATGCTTATTTTCCTATGTATAACCTTAATTCAAGAAGCTGCAAGGATTCTGAAACCGATCTTTGTAAGTTGGGCCTTTTTGTCCAGTTCTTTAAACTGAGATCACTTAAATTTTCTGTAAAATATTCATATTCTGATAAGCAGCATTTTACAGTAGTTTGTGTTCACTTAACGTTCATATATTAATTGACAAGGTGCAAGACACTRGGGAAATCAGGTCTATGTTGTGCTGTATTCATTTGGCGTTGTGCCTCTCTCCTATCAGGTTTGGATATCCTGTTTGAATGCTGTTATTTGTATCCTGTTTCAGGTAGTATTATCATGAGATGCCAATAAACCACTGATCCATAGTTAAACTGATAAATAAACTGATCCATAGTTGATCTATCCACTCTATGCCACTGAAAAAATCTATAACTTAAAAGTGAAACCCTTGCAAATGATACTATCAGACAAAAAGAAAGGAGACCTTAAGACTAAAACTGTGTGAAATGCTCTGCTGAGACCAGACTMAGAAATTTCAGATTTACACATTCACTGTTGTGTTTTGGCTGTGTGAAGATTTCAAAATCCTACATGATGTATGGATAAGATGAAACAAGAATTAAACGGCTTTGTCACAAATAAAACTACATTTTCTTCCTGTAAAACCAAACCATGTCAAACATGGCCTGCCTACCTGCCTACCACCAACACTGTTTAAATAATGTTGTTGTGTGTTCAGCATCCTCCACTGCCACACCATAACTCAGTATTTCCATTTAATCTGATTTCACACTCTGTGACAGACTGTCAGGTTTCCATATATTCAAATGCACCTGAAAATATCTGCTTCCTGCAAGACTCCTCAGTAGCTTGCAGATAACCTAGGATACAAATACCAAAATCCTTACTGAAGTGTGTACCACCAGCAAGGCAAATTCCTTTCCCTGTGGCTCTAACACTCAGCAATGTAAGCATTTTGCTTTTTGAAGCTGAGGTGTTTCTGAATATGCACAGTCTGCTCTTTTAAAGCAGGCCATGACTCTGTTTTGGCTAGTTCACTCCATTGTTGGATTGTGCACTCCTCAGGACGGCACAGTGGGGGGACAGTCATTTGTAAACAAGAGAGAAAAAAACCAAACGAATAGAGACAACCACAGGTTTCATTCTTGTGATCAAAGGCCACAAAGAAACCATGCAAAAGGAGCATAATTATTTATTGAACAAAACTCATAGGGTGATCTTTCCTGTACAACCTCAGCAGTGCCTGCAGCTGGCCTTACCCACTATTGAACTGAGAAATCATTTGCACCTCAAGAAAAGATAACACACGTTTTGTGTTATCTTCTCCCTTTGGGAGAAGGGGCTGAACTATGTGTAGTGCCTGCTCTTCATTTTCTTCTGAGGGACTGCAGTGTGGGCATTTAAACTAAGTCATTTTCAAGGACAGAGACGTGATTTTAGATGTATTTCATAAGCAAAAGATAAGTAAGTATAATGTGCTGGTTTTGCAGGCCTGAGCACTGGAACAGCACAGGACAACTTACAGTAGAGACTTATATGCTTTCTTACAAGCAGAATCAGTCTGAGGAGGCTTTAAAAAACAACATTGCTAATAAAGGATTTTTGCAAACACAAAGCTAATGAGACTTCTTGGTATTATGTCAGATGTATAGTGTTTCAGTACATTGTTTTTTGGCAGAGGTGGTTTGGTTTTCCTGGGCTCAGGGCCCAGTTTCTGTTTAATTTTCTGTAAGGTTTCATAGCAGCCTAGGCATACAGAGATGGCTTGCTTGCAAATAACCTCATGTCTCACTATACRTCTTGATTAGAATTTAAAGACACCCAGCAGCCTGTTGGGTGGACAAGCATTGCCTACTTATAGCATCTTCATCGGAAAAATCTCTTCTTCAAACTAATGGGAATTTTGCCTATGGAAGAACTGATAAGGTTATGTATCACAGAGAAACTAGATGTAATAAAAATTAAAAAGGTAGACTTCACATATTAAAAACACGTTGACTCATCATTACAACTTTGGGCCTAAATCCTGTCCCAGTTCTGAACAATTTTTTATACCTGCAGTGACCTCCAAGATTTATTAGGTCCGAATCAAGGTACCAAAATTAATAGAAGATTTTTTCCCAGGATGCCAGCAGCCTTCTAGGTCCACTTACTTCCAAACATCTTGTTTGAGGCAAAGGCTCTTGAAGGGGAGTTTCCTGAGGGACCACAGTTCCCAGACAGTTCAGTTCAACTTGCAGATGTACTAGCTCAGATCCAAAAGGACTCTATCTGCTTTTACCCAGTGTTATTCCTAAGCTAATGAGCCTCATGGAGATAATAARCTCTTGGCAGAAGAGTTGGACTTCACGTGGAGTCAGCCCTAGGGCCAGCTCCCACTGCCCTCCCCACCCTCAAGCGTTACCTTGTGTGACACAAGCCTGAATGCTCTGCATTTGCACACAACTACAAATCTGTGCCTTTGTATTTAGCTGCAGCCCTATGTGTAGCTTAAGACAGCAAAACTGAAAGCTCTACACCCAGTTCTACACCTCCTTGAAAATTGGGCCCATTATTTATATTAAAAGGTGAATTTACCCCTCAGTAGTGCACTTATATACACACATATTCATCTTGTTCTAGAGGCCTATTGATTCTCCAAAGGCTAGAGTGTGTAATTAAAGTTGGGTAAGCGATGAAAAATAATAAAGTCAAACATTCAAATGCCTGTTTACTGTAGCTGTGTAGGTCTTGTGCTTGCTTTTTGTGAAAGATATATTTCTGAAATTTTCTTTCCAGAAAAAGTTAATGGAATGGCATATCTATTATTGTTCATGGCAAGCAGTATGCGTAAGTTTTTTGCAAGCAATATTTGTATAAGCATTCAGTCACAGAGCTGAAAACTACTTTGTGTCACATTTTTGACAGGTGCAAGAAAGTAATACAGTTCCCAGTTATAGAACATTAAGAAAAGATTTGTAATGGATCCATGGATACAATTATGACATGGATGCAACTGAAGACTTTTTGATCTGCTTATGGCTATTTCCAGAAGGGGGGAAAAGATGCTACATATATATATTCAAACTGTGATGACATGACTTATTCTAAATCACTTAGCTGGCTGTGACTTTGGGTCTTTGCATTAAAAGTGTTTATTCATCACTTCCTTTCCCCTCTGTCTACCGTGTCTACTCATTTGTTTTATATCATACCTCAATGCCTGCTTTGAATTGAACTTGTTTGAATTAGGCACCATCTCTTTTTGTGTTGAATCTCTGTTGTAAGGATTTTCTGTTATATCACTTAGGTTTGGCCAGTAATGGCCACTAGTAATCAAACACATCGTCCACTTTATTATGCACAAGTACCTTTGTTATAGCTGTTTAAAGCACCTGTGCTGTTCTAATCTCTGATTTCCCTTTTCTACTAATGAAAGCTACAGTAATTGTATATGATAATAATGGAGTAGCGTGGTGAAAATGAACAAGGAAAAATACTCGTTCATTTTTTCTTGCCAAAAGAGACTGCTAGGACAATTAGCAGTATATAAAGGCACTGTTCTCTATTCTGCACTAGCTTTCATCACTCAAAGTCACCTTTAAGTTACACAGCAGAAAAGAAAATCCCTAACCTAAAACATTTGAGCATCAGTATCTCTTGCTTTGAAATGTCTTAAGTTCAGACTTTGCATATTCATGTGGCCATAGATCATTATCCTGGAGCTACAGTCTGATCCACAGGTTCTGTCTTGATCTTGCCATCTTAGACTTTCAAAAAAAAAAAAAAAAAAAAAAANAAAAAAAGAGAGAGAGAGAAAAAAGAAAAAAAGAAGCTGAACTGTTTAGTACCCTGAATCAGGTCTTCAGACTATTATGTTTATAAGGCTATCTTAAAATACAATAAAAGATACTTTTATTAATCACATGAAAACCTTCCTAATAGACACAAGGGATCGTTTGTCACTTGAATATCAAAGTGGGGTGTCTTTGCAGATGATGTGTTCTCATCCAAAAATTATACATGAGAGAGAAATTATTTACTGACGATTTTGGCATAGATTATGACAGAGAAAGACAAAATGGTTTCAATGGGCTCATCTCACCCAAAAATGGTAGGCAGATAAAAATTAGAGCTGTGAGTGATAGAAAACATTGGGTCACTAGCAGCCAAAGGTCATTAAGCACATCCTTGCCTTTATAATGTACAGGCATCCAATGAAACTCACCATTACAATTAGTCCTAATTAGCCCCATTGCTGACAGCCTTGGTAAAGAAACCAGAGAATTAATTACATGTTGACCATACCACAGGTCACTGTAGGCACACGCTGGCAAAAATCATACTTTAATGTATTTTCCTTGCTGATGTGGTCCTGTACTTGTTCTATTGAGTGGACTTCTATTTCTATTGCACTTCCACCAATCAATTAAAATTCAATTAAAAATAAAAATAGAACTGCAAAAACTCAACATCCTGCTAGCTGGAAGGTTTGTTGGGTGCTTTTCCTCTTGTCATTTTAAAACAGCAGATAAATTCAATTAGTAAAATTCCCTGGGGGGAGGAATAAGAAAGTGTAAGAAGTTATTTTTGTCAAAACTTATGTACTCTTAAATGAAGCTTCACAGACTGTGCTTAACATGACAGGCTGGTGAAAAAAATGTCTATTGTTTTACTAATTTACTTGGTGCTCTAACCATAAGTAGTTCYATTTTAAAAAACTAGAAATGTAAGGCATTATGGAGGTAGGCATCAGAAAACATGTAAAAGAATTATGTCCTTTATTAGGCACTTTCTGGATTTATGACTCACAGAGATTGATGGGATGGGATGGATTTTTTCTGTTCTGTGGAGATTATTTGGTTTTGTCCCTTCTAACATTAGGAGAAATTAAACATGGGAAATGTCTACTATTGAATACAAATAAAAGTTTAGTTCTTGACTTCAAATTGAATACCTCATCCCAGATTACATACTTTTCACTTTTATGCCGTTTGGTATAAAAATATGTTTCAGTAAAAGAAATAACCTGATCTAGTTATTCATAGTCTAATAGTCATTCTGGGGCATCTTGGTCAGGTCTAAATTTTATAACATATAAGACTTATCCCTTCTTATACCACCTCAAATGAAAATCCATCCAATGCTCTCTGTAATTTTGTGATCACAATCTGAAATAGAGCAAATTCATTCTTTTTTCCTACTGTTCAGCTTAATTATTGACCTTGCACCTCTGACAAGACCGGTAGCAACGATTACAGATGATGCTTCTTTTGACACAGCGCAGCATGTGAAAAGGAATTCTTCATTTAGTGTAGTAACTTGTCGAACTCTACACCATAGTCTTGCTGATACAAATAGCAATTCTCAAATCACAATAGAATCACAGAAGATCTTTTTCCTTCTTTATTTATGTCCTTTACTTAGAATGTAACAATATAAATCAGGTTCACTGTGTGGAGTATTGCTCATATAAATGATTTTAGCAATAAGAGGACTCAGCTGGTGACACAGCACCTTTACATGAGATAATACATATTCAAATGCATGCTGTACTGACAGAAAGCAAAATTTCCAAACTGACTATATTTCATTTCCTGGTGGTGTGTTCATGAAGAACCAATGCAAACAATACCTTCTGTCAGTTCCGATAGTGGTCCCAGCAGGTACACCCAAAGCTGAAAACACTGGAGCGAAGTATCTGAGGAATGTTTCTAACAGCAGTCTCTGGTTTTCTGAGAACAGAGATGGAGTCAGGGCTGGACCACAGGTTCAAGGTCCATCTGGGAAAGAGGACTGGAAACAGGGCTGGAGACAAAGCTGCCTACAGGGTGGTCCCAAGTCCATCCAGCAAATCCAGTCCATTAGCCAGGGCAGCAGGGCAGAGGACCAGGACCACAACTACAACCAGACCCTGGTCCACCTAGAGCAGTGCTGGGGCAGGGACTGATGGTCCCAGGCTGGGCTGAAACGAGGTCCAGGGCCATAGGCAGGGTGGGGGGAAGCCCCAGGAGAAGCCAGGCAGGGACAGTAACGGCTGGTAGTGCCCTCAGGGGTCAGACATTGTTTAGTGGCCTAGTGCAAGAGATTCAGGAAGATAGTAAAAGACCTTGCAGATATATAAGCCTGTTAAGATAAACTTAGTGATGTACAAGAGAATGTCTTTCATTTTATTAAGAGTAACAATTAGTTCCCAGCCTGGGTGGCCTACAACTTTTCTGCTTTTCATAAAATACTTATTACCCAGTAAACACCTATTCTCAAAAATTATTTAAAGTGTCATATTAAAAGTCAATTGCCTCCTTTTTCATTTTAATAAAATGGTATATCTATTAGTCAGACAGAGAATCCATGAAGAAAACAAAATTAGCAAAAAGTAATAAAATCATCTTGCCTTTGTAAAGGATTTGAAGTCAGATTGTCTCGGAGGCTGGTATTGAAGTCCAGAAGATAGGACAATCAACTGCTGGTGCAGTTCACCACAAGATGCCATTGAATGACACATGACAGCTACAAGGTGGCACATTTTCTCAGGCGGAACTGTTTTTTTAATCAAAAAACTGCCACACTGGCATTAACTGAACTTTATTGTTGGTGGATTTGTTTTCACTTTACATCCTCTTACTCCAGAACTAAAGCATTTGGGAAGTCAASATTACTAACTTTGCTTTGCAGCATCTGTTCTGAGGCAGAAAACCTGACTTCCATGGCTGTGAATATGGCATCTTCCTCCAGAGCTAAATTCACATAACAAAAGTAAATTAAAATAAAATATGGAGTCARTAATTTCTGTGAGGAAATATAAAAACATTTCCTAGCAGTAAAGTAGTAGTGGACATGAACAAGGAAGAGATGACTCTGACTGGTTTGCGTACTTAGAGATCTTACTTTGTATTTTGATTTAAACTGAAGATTTTCCTTCAATGGTGAAGTAGACGTATTACTAGTGAATTCAGTGAAGTTGTTCCTATTGCTGCACTCTTAATTCAGCTCCATATAATGTTTATAGCATGCCTCTGGTTTTACTGGGGATAGTAAAGRGCCTTTGGTGGTTGTGCAGTGCCACATGTGTAATGAGTAAAGAAGACTGAAACAGAGGATGTACATCGACACATTGAATTTTATCATTTTCTGGGCTATAGACTAGTTGACGCAAGCTTTAAAAGCATTAGTGTGATGATTATGTCTATTGATGATGTAATGGAAGAATTGACTGTCTCTTCCTCCAAAAGAAACCCTCCTAAGCTAAAGACAGAAAATCACTGTTTTATAAAGCAAAAAATAAAACAAGAGCAAATTATATTGTCTCCTGCCATCCTTGTTTCCTGAATTAAAACGCTGACTGGATGGTCCCCAGAATTACGAGATATGTCATTTGAGTAGTGACATCATTAGTTTTAAGTCTGAAAAAGGAAGGTAATTAAAGTGATCTCACCATACAGGGACGCTAATGCAGTCCAAGAACCACAGTACTGGAACAGAGTCAGAAAAGTGACGCATAAGGTCTTGATCATTTTTAAGGTCTTTTGTATGGTCCCCTGTGTTTTTAGTGCTTCCAATTGATTTCAGTTAGGTTTTTAATGGAGTAAGGATCCATAAAATACAGTTATCACTATCATGGTCTAGATACGATAAATTAAAGCCTGACTGTGAGTAGACCTGTACAAATGCTCATAGATGAGAGAATGCATGCAGTGACACTCTGACTCCTTGTCTCACCTTTTCTACCTGGGGACCTTCTTGTAGATGGGCGTCACATTGGCAAGCCTCCAGTTGCCCGGGACCTCCCCTGTTAACCAGGACCGGTGATAAATGATGGAGAGTGGCTTRGCAAGCTCCTCTGCCAGCTCCCTCAGTACTCTCGGGTGGATCCCATCCGGCCCCATAGACTTGTGGGTGTCCAGGTGGYGTAGCAGGTCATTAACTGCTTCCTCTTGGATTATGGGGGGTGTATTCTGCTCTCCGTCCCTGTCTTCCAGCTCAGGGGGCTCAATACCCTGAGGATAATCGGTCTGACTATTAAAGACTGAGGCCCAGAAGGCATTAAGTACCTCAGCCTTCTCCTCATCCTTGGTGGCAATGTTCCCCCCGGCATYCAATAAAGGATGGAGATTGTCCTTGGCTCTCTTTTTGTTGTTAATGTAWTTGTAAAAACATTTTTTGTTGTCTCTTATGACAGTGGCCAAAAGGAGTTTTCATTTGCCTACAATCCCAGCCCATCGTGAATAGGTTAGAGAGATGTGCAAACATGTTCATACCTTAATCACAAATGATAATGTTTTGAACTACTTTGATCCACTGATTTCCAAGTGTTCTGTAAATCTTAATTACAGCCTGAGTCTCAGACAGGCAGTGAACACACTTCTGACAGTCCCTCACAGATTTCAGAGGGATCTTTGCCCAAATAAACAAAGCATATTCAAACCTATTTCCATTATCTGTCTACCAAAGTCAGGAAACTGGGTTTCAAAAAAATGCAACGTGGTCGCTCTCCATGAAAGTCAGGACAACAAATTGTGTTGCCAAATTCAGTAATGCAACCTAGGACATCTCTAGATGCATCTATTAGCAGAAGCATATAAGGTTTGCACGGTRTAAGATCCAGACAATGCTTACACATACTATTAGGCACCTTAACCTTTTTGTTTGATTGTTGGGGTTTTTTAAACTTGGGCTTTGAATTTGGAAAGCCTTGTCCTGAACATACAGCCACCTTCCACCTTACCATGTTTTGGAATTTAACTGATTGCAGCAGGATTACACTGACAGCTAACAGGAGGATGCAATCCAGCACCTATGCATTGCAAATAGCTTGAAAGTGGCCATGCAGTTCTGAGGATTTTGGGAAGCTGGCCAGTAATCGCTAAGCTTTTTATTACAAGAGGATGTCTTTTTAAAAATGATGGAAAGGATACAAGCTTTCATGAATTGCTCCCAGTGCATAAGGTAAAGACATTTGTCTCTCTATATTTAGCAAGTAAGATGTAAGCCTTTCTTTCTCAATGTTTGCAAATCCTAATCAAGCTGATAGCAGATTTATAGATGTCATGTCATATATTCTTACAAGACTGCACACCAAGGAATAGGCAAATAGTCTGTATTTTCAGTGGGATGATGCACTAGTGCAAAGCACATTAAGTTTGCACAACTGTGGCTAGAAATTCGGCAAAACAATCAAAAATTGTATTCTACAAATCACAGAAGGATGAAGCAGCTAGTTCATCCTATGTAGTCACATAAAGCTCCTTTGACAAGATTTTTTGTGTTGAGCCCAACTCTCAACAGCAAATCACACAGATATTGAGCAAAGTACTGAAATATATATAGATAAAGGAGGTGAAATCTAACACTTGGTGTAAAAAAGTAAAGTCAGTAAAGAACTGTAAGCTCAAGTTATGACCCATATTTTTAGATAAAATGGACTTTTTAAAACCATCTACTTACATGCTTTGCAAATACTCAGAATCACTCAGGCCAAGAGCTGGTAAGTATTCTTATGGCGAATGCCTTGCATCAGAACTCCTTGCTCCATCCAGCACATTTGCCATGCAGCAGAGCATTTCATCTTTTACGTAGTTCATCTGTAAGAGTAATCCTTCTGATTTACTAATCATACACTTTGAAGTTACAAATATGACCCATCCCAAGGAACTACTCAAATGTGGCAAGTTGCACAGATATTTAAGTCTGCCTATGGTTGTATCTGCAAGCCTATACACATCATTAATCAAATCATGAAACAATGGGACCAAATTTTCAAAACAGCTCACCTTTTTTAAACAAGACCAGAGTTTTAAAGAGATCTCAAGTATTCCCACTGTGAGATTTTGAGCCAGAGTATGAAAAATCTTACAGTACAGTAGGACCCTTGTAAAGCTCTAACTACTCACTTCAGAGCCCACGTAGTTGCTAAGATCCTCCTTGAAAACCTGGCACAACAGTGAAAACTGATCACTTCTGAAAATCTGTTCTGTAAGAACAAGCATTCTTTAATCTAGCAGAGTAAAATGTATGAGATACACTGTGACCTAATACTAGCTCGTTTTGCAAAATAATATCAGGGAAAGGTCATCCTGGCAACATAGTCTGATATAAAAATCACTTGATATGTGCAATGCAAAAACTGCATAGATCCATTGTGAATCTGGATCAAACACTCTTTAGAGACATGCACAAACATTTTGGGGAGTATTCTGCAAAATTATGTAAATACCCCAAATCAGTAAGTATATTACTGTTTCTACAAGTTGATTTTGAGTAAATGTTTATAGATTATTTTTCCATTTGTTACTTTGCTGTGCTTTCTTCATTTGAAATACCTTCCATSCCAGAATATGAGTCAGATGCTGAAATTTCATATCTAGTTTCATCTTTGTGTTATCATTTCATATTTAGATTGTTTTGGGGAGTACTTTGGAAATTTTTGGAGTCAAGCAGTTGACAATGTTTTAATTTGTGCAATATTTGAAAGCTCCCTCAGCTGCAAGAAAAAAAAGGAATAAAACCCCTTTTTCTTTCTAAAATTTCTCATCCTTAAACAACTGCTTTGTCCTCTCAGATGCTGTTTAGGAGTTTTCAGGATACACTACCACATACCACAAATGTTATTTGAATTCCAACCTCAAATGAAACATAGTCCTTCAAAGGCATAAAAGTCACCCTTGTTGATTATGTCCACACTTGTATTTTCTAAAGGAGAGCTGAAATATTTCTCTATCTCAAAAGCAAGAGAAATATGTATCATTAAAAAATCTCCCTTATTGGTTCTACACTCACAAAACTCCACTTTGATTGACTATTACTCTTGTTATTGTTTTATTTATTAAACAAACTAAAAATCTAATGCTAAGTTCCATGATGAACAACTAGTCATGTGAAAGTACAGACCAGTCTAAGACTACTACTTATTAAGGAGAAATATTGTGTGAGGAATGCATTCTTTGATAAAAGCCCTTAAGTAGAGTGCTGTATGTATTGCTGCATTATACTAGCTAGAGTTTTAAATCATAACTCCCTCTTTGTCTCATGATACACAGGAGAAAACATTTATTTGATTAATAGATAGATAGGGATGCATCTCCCTTTCTTAATACACAAAGAGATGTTTCTCTTTTTAAAATATGTTTCTTGCCATACAGGATCAACAAGTGGGATACAAAGGCAGAAAGGAATAAAAATATTTTTGAAGTTCATTCATTCGTGAAGCAAACTAGGATTGCAGTTACCCTCTATTCCTCCTTTTTCTTTTAAATACATTTATTGCTGATTAAATGAACCAGGCTGACGGAACAAAAACTAGAACTCCGTAGTCATCCATGGCACAGGCAATTCAAACTTGACTCCATTGTTCAAACAACATGTCTCAACCTTATCCTTACGGGACTGCCTCTGAGGTAAAAGAGTAAATGAAAGCTTCTGTTTCAAGCCGTGGCCTTTCTGAGGTTTACAATAGCCGTAGCAATTTGCTTCCATAAAGTCTGCGTTATACAGGCTTATAGAATGATGTTCAAGCAATTCAACTTTGTACTCTTCACCTTGTTTGACTGTGTTATGACTGATGTCTCAAACTACATTTAAACAAGGCTCCTAAATCCTGGTCTGAGACTCATCTAAATCACTACTTATTGCAAGATGGTGACACTCGTTACTGTTATGGATACATTTCAGCTCACTGGTTTCCATTTTAGAGGGTGAGACTCTGGGAATCTGTTCTTATGATAAATTTGTAGGGTACTGTCCTGGTTTCGGCTGGGATAGAGTTAATTTTCTTCCTAGTAGCTGGTATAGTGCTGTGTTTTGGATTTAGTATGAGAAGAATGTTGATAACACACTGATGTTTTAGTTGTTGCTGAGCAGTGCTTACACTAAGTCAAGGACTTTTCAGCTTCCCTTGCTCTGCCAGGTGCATAAGGAGCTGGGAGGGAGCACAGCCAGAACAGCTGACCCAAACTGGCCAAAGGGGTATTCCATACCATATGACGCCATGCTCAGTATATAAACTGGGGGGAGTTGGCTGGGGAGCCGCGATCGCTGCTCAGGGACTGGCTGGGCATTGGTCAGTGGGTGGTGAGCAATTGCATTGTGCATCACTCATTTTGTATATTCTGTCATCATTATTATTATTATTATTTTGCCTTCCTTTTCTGTTCTATTAAACTGTCTTTATCTCAATCCATGATTTTTAATTTTTTTTTTCAATTCTCTCCCCCATCCCACTGGGAGCTGGAGGAGTGAGTGAGTGTGGTGTTTGGCTGCCTGCCGGGTTAAACCACAACAGGTACCTAAAGCATAGGGCTATAGGCACCAGGATAATTTGTTTCAACAAGGAGTAAAATGCAGTGAGATTAATCCACTCTTCCACAGAGACCAAAGGAGCAGGAAAGAGAGAACAGGAAGTGTGCCCCGTTCTTTTGTCCCTTCAGAAAGTCCAAGTTGAGGCAATTGCCTTCTAAGCTGGAAAAGTTCAGATTACTCGAAGTTGCTTTTTCTTTGGTGGAGATTCTTTTGAAACTCCAAGATGCTCTGTATTTTTATTCTGTATCTAGGTTCCTAATTTCTATTTCCCTTCACTTCTTTTTTGCAGGAACACAGTCCAGGTAGTTCTCTGTGTCTTAGTACTTATTCAAGAAAGATGCTAACAACAAGGTACTACTTAGTGCCTACTCACAAGTTCACCATCAGTGATGATCATGTAAGAAGCATTCATCAACCCACTGTTTCTCTTGACCATTCTGTATAAAAACACTTTGCACTGGTTGAATTTCATACTTTACAGGTTACTTAAAGCTCTAGCATAAGCCAGACTCTGAAGTTGTCATAGCAGGACCCTCAAGACCCCTTTTTCCCTGGCTTGCTARACACCCCCACTACAGAAAATATTCTGAATATGCTTTCATTAGATATAGCCTGCTCAGATGACAGCTGGGCACTAAAGTGTACATATCTCCTGCATGAGGAGCCAAGATAGTCATGAAGAATGTTATGCTCGTTTCTAGCCAGGCAGAACAGAGACCTTAATACTTAGGGGTTTCCTAACCGTCACATTTTTCTGAGTTTGGTATCTCTCAGTCTTTCCTCTGAGAGCTGTACATTTGTACAGCATTGGTCTATTGAAGCATGAACCCTGATTGCCAGCTTTCCTCTTCTTCTTGTTCCTCTCCACTTTTTGCAATATGGAAATGGAGCTGACACAGCTGCAAAACAGAACTTCTCTGTTGGTAACCTCCTTCCAGTTATACTTTGAGACTCACAATCTCTCCTCAGCAGATGTTTGTCCTTCTGGCTACAATTCCACCTGAAACTGACTTTCCTAGTTCTGAACTGATGGACTAAGACTTGTCCTTTTTCTTGAATTTCATAACTAGCTTAGGGAGCTCCCAATTTGTTCCCCACAGGACTTCTTTACAAGTCTAAAGCCTCCATTTACTGAGGGCGAAGAGCATCAGATGAGCTATGGAAAAACTKCACTGCTCATGGAGCAGTATTTGGGTATTCTCACAAACCTGAGTTTGGATGACTGATTTTTCTGCAGTGYTACCAGAAGTGTACTTTAGAAACAAAATTATTTTGTCATGAGAGGATAATGGAAACAGGGAAAAAAAATAAAAATGGAAATTTTGCAGAGTAGGGACTGAAAGTTCCAGCCCTGAGACATTAAAATACCGAAACAGGAACATTAACAAGACAGTACTTGTATCCAGTTGACTTTCACAGGAGTCAGGTGTCTTTGTGTGTGGTAAAAGTGATTTTATTTTCTGATTTTTTTTTTCTCCAAATGAAAAATATTTAACATTCCTTGTTTAAAAGGGATTGGGGAACCACTACAAGTTGAAAAGGTCTTAMGTTTCACAAAACAGAAAACATGTAATCTGAACCTCCTCACCCCACTGGATTCCCCAWCTCTAAAGTAACTTGAACAGAGTGGCCCCAGAAGTCCAGAAGTTTAAGAAAGGAAAAATAATCATTTCATTCTGAGTAGAAAGCCATGTTGCATATATGAAATAAATTAGACTAAAAGTGCCAGCACCTCAAATTTGAAGGCAAGAGAAAAAAAGTCTTCACTTCAAGGGGAACAGGAGGCTATTTTTTTAGGCAGAGAAGAAATTCAAAGTAGATTACTGCAGACCTACCCACAGCTAGAGTAAACCAAGCACTAAAAATGATGAAAAAAAACAAAAGTAAAGCTGAAAAAAAAGCTGGAAAGTATATATACTGTCAATATCCTCAGTGTAATAATTAACTAGAGCAGTATGAATTTCAGCCTTTTTTATTATTTGCACATTAAACTGACCTAAGAAAATATATATTTTCTATAATCACATTACTGAACAGTAGCTTATTTTTTTCTTTCTTTTTAATATTGCAAGTTAAGTCTAAAAGCAAGCATTTTAACTTTTTAAAGCAGTGGCAACTGAAAAGTAAGAGGTTTAGAAAATATATACTTTCTCACCAGCTTTGAGTATAGGACTGTTTCTGGTGATACAATTGCCAATGGCAGGAAATAGGTCTATAGGAATTTGAATATGAGTTTCTGATTTTGCAGTAAAAGTTGTGTGAATATAGGTGTCAGTCATATAAAATTTCCTAAAGGAGTGGTCCACCATGAACCTAAAAATTCAGGCTTTAGTTTGTTCTGCTTAGCATAAAGCCACATTTGAACAGAACATTTTATGTGGATGTGTAAATACAATACTGTAAGAAAGAAAAAATATTTATGCCTGGTTTAATAAATTGGCTGGGAAAAATGCTTCACTTAAAAGAATCAAATTAAAATTATTAGACCACATGCACCGATGATGAATGAAGATTCAACTGCAGTGATCTTGGCAGGATTGCAAGTGTTCAGCACAATCTGTTATATGGCCATTTGCCATTTATGTTTTATAGGTCAACATGACATAAGGAATATAGGAGAAGGTGATAATTTTATTAAGTAGCAGCCATTCTTCTAAGGAAGCACCTGGCTTTGCAGGTAAGCTATCAATCCTTGCAAGATGATAGATTGTGAGTTTCAGAAGTGGAATAGGAAAATCAACAGGGGATGAGCCAGCCACAAGAGATCTTAGGTTTCAGTTTAGAAAAATATTCACAGCTCAAGCTTCACCAAAAGGTTTGTCAAGCATTGGAGCAGGCTGCCCAGGGAAGTGGTGGAGTCACCATCCCTGTAGGTATTTAAACGGCGTGTGGATGTGATGCTTAGGGACATGGTTTAGTGGTGGACTTGGCAGTGTTAGGTTAACGGTTGAACTTGATGATCTTAAAGGTCTTTTCCAATCTAAATGGGTCTACAATTCTGTGATTCAAATACTTGTAACTTCAAAACAACAGAAGCTCCTTTATTTCTTTCTAGCATCCAAAACAGGTAGTGGCTCCCTTCCTATACGCTTTCTACAGTCCACTCTTTTTTTCTCATGGTGGGAAAAGTCTAGRGTAATCAGAAATTTCAAGGTAGCAGAGGGTTTGTTTAACCCAAGGAGTCCCAAGTGATCTAATAATTCTCTGGAAAAAAAGAATAATTTCAAACTTAAAATAAGCTAGAAAGAAATGTTGAGAAGAAAAAGAGTGTAAGAATTTAATCAAACAGATACGAATCAGAAGAGAGGAAAAACAAGAATCTTAACGTTTGATCTGTTACTTTGTTCTGATCATACCTCACATTCAGATCTCACTTTATATTCAAGCTTCACTATTCATAATATTTCTGAAGCAATATTTCATTTTGTTCCCTGAAATATATTACTTATGTTCTCATGTGCACAAAACAGGGAGAGACTAGAGTACAAATGAAACTAGGGAAAAAAATCAGGCCTGCTGCCTTTTCTTGCCATTCTAGATGGGTTACCCAATATTTAGCATTTCTTTCTTGAAATATATTGCACCTAGATGTATTGTAATTAATTTTTTCCAAATATGTGATTGTAAATTTATACTTCTCAGTTGGCTTGAATTTCATCCATGTTCCTGTTTCTAGTCAGAGGAGAGAAAAATACACACCTAAAAAGTGATACAAAGGGTTTAAATAAGGCAGTTAGGAAGATACTTAGAGCCTGCCAACAGAAAACATTAAGCTCGTGATTTCAGGTGGAATTTTGAAACTCCGTAAGTTGTATAAGACCCTTCAGCAGATGTCACTTTTGTACATGTTTGATAGTAGTAAATATAATTTAATAAGTCATTACAACTTTGTCTACGTATTTATTAATTTATGTGTTATCTAAAGGAGAAATCTCCTGTCCTCCAAAATTAAGTTTCYCTAAAGCTGCAAAAAGCTTCTTAGTGCCACAGCCAAAAACCACATCCTGTATGTTTCAGAAGATGTGATAGATGACTGTTAATAAACTGGAAAGCACTGAAATACAGATTAAACTGTAGCTAAAATACAGTGTTAACAATAACAATTAGAGCCATAATTGGAGGAAGCAGGTAAGATACTTGGAAGTATCAACAAGTGAGAAGTGGGAAAATCTATAAATTATTTCTAATCTTGTAGTAGATATTGTGTATATCTGTTTCCGGTGTTGGAAGAACAGAGTGAAATATTAATTTTATAAAGAAAACAATGCAAACACATGTATGTAACTAGAACTTTAAGAAGTCTATAATTTGGAAGAACCTGATGTCTGAGCCCAAACAGCATCCTGAATTTAAAGTGCAGGAGAAATAAATTATTAGSCTCTCTTGTATCTCGTTATCTGTGATACTGAGTAGGTTCAGCTTACAATAGGTCCCTCTTACATGATGATGTTTGAAAGACAAAACTCTCAAAGACCAAGAATTTCACTGGAGTACAATRCCATGGTATGCAGAGAAAAGGCAAATGAAAACAAAAGGATCTTCATACACATATTAAGGCGTAGATATTAAATATGCCTCTTAAGGTACGTCTGCAGGAATATACAGAGACATGCATGCTTGCCAGCCTGCACGACACCTGGATGAGAGTTGATACAGCTTCATGGCTTTTGGTGTAATAATAAACTACTTCTCAGCAAGGCCTGACATGCTTTTCAAACTAGAGTTGGCAGGAGCAGGACATGCAGAGCTTGTTCATTTCCATCTGTGCCTGCCAGTGTAGACATTCTCTTCACAGGCACTTCTTTCTACCTTCTTTTGAAATCAGTAAGACTAAAGCATCATTGAGTACCTGCTGGATTTCAGCACCCAGTCAGAGACCTCAGCATCCCAAAAGCAACGTATGAACATAAGCCAGGCAAATATCCATAGGAACCAAGTTTTAAAGAGATGTTTCCTTTTTATCCAAAGTAGCATTGTTCACTCAACAGTTTTTGGCAACCAATCTCTAGCCTTGGCAAGGAGGCTTTATACTGACAGCTTCAGCTTATATGAATCTTATGTACCTGCCAAAAGCTTCTAGGCAAAGACCTAGATTTGCATTGCTTTAAATATAATATGTAACTCTAGGATTTTACGTATATTATTTTCTTAGTTTACCTGAATCTGAAAAAGGGAAGAAGAAGAGAAAATTATATCGAGCCAAATAAAAAAGGGAACAGTGTGAGAGTCTAGTATTTTCTGAGGTCAGATTGAGACCCCAGAAGACTTCTACTTGTCTTTTTTCTCATACATAGATTTGTGAGACACCCCYAAAAATCTTCCCCATACAAACTTTTCCAACCGAGATCAGAAAAATGGATATCATTTGCAGAAAGTTTTCATATCTGCTTCATTTCTTCTCCAGTATAAGACAATACTAGAAGTGTTTTCTCTCCCTCCAAGGGAGAAGAAACAGGAGAAGAGAAACAGAGTCTACGGGACCATGACTACTCCCCAGGGAAAAAGGGCAGTCCGAAAATCTGTGAGACTTCAGGTAGCAAGAGGGCAAAGCTGAAAATCCAATAGCCAAAAAAAAGGTAAGCTTATTTCACATTACCTCATTAGCTGAGAGGTATCCTGTTGTGAACAGAGAGACTGACTGTGCCTTTCCAAACTTGGGGTGAATGGAGTGACAGTTGCTATATGCACTGCATAAGATAAGAAGCTGTGAATGAGCTCCTTCTTCTTGTCCTGATCAAAAGGTGGTCGACTGGCTAACGATGAGCAGGATACCAGCCTGAATATGATTATGCCAGTGACTCTGTGTGCTCCTCAGCAGGCAGAGACAGAAGACTGGGGTCAAGTCTTTACTGCACAGCAAGCATGGTGCCAAAATACAAGCTAACTGCAAAGCCTAAAGCAACACTGGTACAGCCATACTGCTCTCAGCTGAGCGGCTGCCTTTAGACAGCCCTCCATTACACTCTGGAAAGGTGCCTACATGGAGATGATGAAAGTACCTGAGCTAATTAGTTTGAATTACAGCTTACATATGCTGGTTTGCAACGAGTATTCTTACAGCTTTCCTCCAGTCAATGCATCCCTAGTGCTCTGCCCCTTGAATGTTACCCGTAGGATTTATGTTTTGGGACTGGTGTTTCTAGAGCATGTTTGAGCAAAAGGGAGAGGAAGAGAACAGGTTCTTTTTTCTCAGAATAAATCTTCTCTCAGGTTTACAGTAGAAAAAAGGTYTTTCTTGCTGAAATCTACAGCATGCTGCTATCATACTTCCTCACAGCATCAGTTTTATGATATTATTTTTATATATTTCAGGCAATTTTCCCTTTGCCAGAGACTGTCACAGAATGAAAATGTAATCACCATTCGGTTGTTAGTCTTTACAATGAAAGGGATTTCCAAAGTTCAAAATTCACAGATTTCAAAGTTCATAATAGTAAAGGGTAATTCCTGTTGCTGCAGAAATAGAATGAACTTTTCACATTTTAAAAAAAGTCTCCAGTTCTATGAGGAACTGTCCAAAAGCTGCAAGTTCCTTTAAAACAGTAGAGCTGAATGCCTAAAACCRTAACACAGAAGCAGAAGTAAAATCAGCTGATGCTTATCTATCCCACAAGCAGCTCTCGTCACATGCTTATTTCCACTTTTTTAAATGAAGAACAATGCAGATCAGTTCTTTTAAGCTGTGACTATCACCTCATCTATTACAAGGTAAAATTTCCCTCACTTTATACTGTAGCTCTTTTGTATTTGCTTAGTTACTTTAATAGGAGCCAGACTTGATTTTTTTTTAACTGAGAAGAGAAATTATCTCAAATTATTTTGTTTTGTGGTATAGGTCAATTTCTGGAACATACAAATGTCAGACACAGGCACATTTCTTGTCAGTGCCTCTGCTTTGGTAGCATAGATTTCTTCACAATTCACATCTATGTCTACTGTTCATGCTACGTAAAGATTTGCACCAGCCTCTACTTCTAGCTGATCGACGTTCCTTGCCAAGACAAAGTTCACTGACCCATAGCAGATGGAGATCTTTAATGGAAGAGTTCATTTCGTATGCTGTTAACTGCCTAAAAATTAGAGGCCTCATTTAACCTCCACATCAAAACTCCTAAAGTCTCTCTTGTCACTGGAAAATGGAGGGCAATTCACATCTTAAAATAGGTAGACTGAGTCTTCTTTCAAAAGTGCCTTTTTTCCTTGACTGGGGAAGGGTCACAGTCAACCAGCTGAGACTGAAATACACACAGAATTTTTATAGGGTATGTTAACAAGTAGTTCCCACTGAAAACACAGCTTTCAGTCAATTACTTTAGGAGATTCTTCTGAATAACCCAGTCACTCTTGCTTGTACTTAGCACAGATTATGTAAATATAATTTGCCTATTGTTTTACTGAACTACTTTGGTGTATGGCTGGGCAAACAGTTCAGGAAGAGAGAGCTGTGCCCACCTGAACATAACAAATGCAAATAACATGCTTCAAACTGAAACCCGTTTAACTCCTTCCAGATAAAACCACAGAGACCATGGGGAGGAAAGAGTTTTAACATGCAGTGCAACACAAAGAACCACAGGAATCCTCTAAAGTTACTTAAAATTCTTTCCAAATGGAAAAATCCTTTTGAAGAAAATACCTCCTGAAATATTTCTAAAGCTCTTCAGATATTTGTTATTATACTCCACATAGTCTTACCTAAGTTCAAGAAACCTCTGATAGAAGTCTACAACTATAAACAAGGGTATCTTAGATGAATCCAAATAGGGAATACTGCTTTTTCATCAGAGTGCAATGAGCACAAGCTGCCTGGAAAAAAGAAGGATTTCACTTTGGCCCTATTCAGGTAACAGCTGCAAATTATACGAGGCAGCCACACAGAGGGCGAAATACAAGAGTAATTGCTAGGGAAGTGTATATGTCCATGTTAAAGAATGTCTAAACTAGTGCTGCTTCTTTGATTTTATTGAAAACTCTGTTGTTGCAGGGCGTGGTTCTATTCTGGCAAGCAATAGTGAAGAAATCATACTGCTTCACTCCAAGATTATTGTTGGTTTTGAGCTTTTCTTTGCTTTTCACTTTTCTCCAAAACTGAAAAGTATGTTTCACATACAAATATAAATGTAGGTTGTCAATATAAGGGAGCTGAAGGTTTCTGGTAGGAGAACATATATTAGGCACTCAGCCCCTTTTAAATGTCCTGGAGCACTGCAACACTTAACACCAACAGAATTAGCATGACGTTAAGATAACATTTTAATCCGAGATGATTTTGATTTGACTTGCTGAAGCCACTGCTAACTTTTCAAAATTCTTCAAACCAACAACATTAATGAAGAGAGCAGTCTTAATTTTGAACATGACCAAAATAACTCTGCTTGATGGGGAGCAGGGGCAGGGATGACAGGACACAACAAGGTTATACATATAACTTTTCTGATTTTAACAACAGGCATACCTATAGATGTATGAGTTTGGGTGTAATAGGTGAACAATGATTTCCAAGCAAACTTTTAGTTCGGACATAATAAAATGTGATTTGTTCTTTTATTTGCAAAGTAGAGAAATTACTACTCACTGCTAAAAGATAATGATATATTATCCTTTGGAAGCCTGTAGGTAAATTGTACTGTTTCATATCATGTATGAATTTCAGTGAAGTTGCCATGGTCCACTGGACTACTGTTTTACATTTGAGGTGCTTTTCTCCACTAGTATCATTACATTGATTACCTCGTTCCCGAAAGAAGAAAGGGATCCTTCAGGAGAAACAAAACTACATTCATCAACCTTCATAATATTACTTGCTACTAGAAGCTGTATTCTCATTTTGGCTATGATGATATAAAGCCAGAACATTTCCTCTGACTTCAGTACAGTTGCACTAGACTTAATGTGGTGTTTCTGAGCAAGGAAATTTATAATGAAAGCTTTAGACACAGCCTAAAATGTTTATAGACAGAAAAGAACTTAGAGAAGACACCTGGCTGATCACATTTTTAAATTAAATAATACTTAAAAAGGCAGCTATTACACTTCTTACTCTGATTATGTCAAGAATCTGTTGGAATTCTGAAAAAATCTCAGGAATATGTTCTCTATTGCAAGGCAACATTTTTCATTTTTCCTTTAGCAATCTAACAAATGCTGTCTCTCAGCTACTGCCAGCATCATTACATGTCCTCCTAAAACTATATGATCTCATTGTAAAAAGTTTAGATTTGGCACAAAAAGCATACAGACCTCATGGTTCTGGTCCCTGTTCTGTCGCTGCATTTTGTGACTTCTTCACATATACAAGCCATCCTTCCGTTTAGAAGCAGAAACCAGGACTGGATTAGTGGTTGCTCATTTAATCAGTTAACTGGCTGTTGTAAATCCTGTTTTGGTCATCTAAGTTTTGCCAGTCACCAACATGTGAACAGATGCTTTAAGAGGCAGATGTGGCAATAATGAGAATCTCTTCAGCTAAGTTATAAATTATACTTAAATTACTCACATAAAATAGCTACAAACCAAATTATCATTTAATAATCTTAACCAGAATGAATAAAAGTAGTTTCATCAAGGTCACAGTGCAAATATTAATAAGAGCAGAAATAGGCTAGTACCCTGACGACTCAGTTATCTTTTCTCCCAGCAATGGTGCTCATTTTAACTGTCACAAGGCACAGCAAAYAAGAGACAAAACTCCAAGTACCTGGAAAAGAATAATAAGTCTGGCTCATCATTTGCTATTTTACAAGAGGTCTGCTTGATACCTCTTGCATGATCCACTAATGACCATTTCCATGTAAAGATCAAGCAAGAGAAAAGCCTAAAAATCACTGCCTTGTARAATCTATGCTTTAACCAGCTATTTCCCCTCCAGAATAGGAGAACTTGTTCAGAAYGTATCAAAGAAATGAACATCCTTGTTAAGAGATCCTTTTTTTTGATGCTATGTCCAAAACAGAACCTATCTATCTCACTTTTGTATTGTCCTAATAGGCTCACTGTAAACTTGTAAAATATTCACAGGTACACCTACAAGCAGACCAAGCTGTCAGGATGTTCTGGACTTACCATGAATGCCCAGGTTGTTTGCTCATATGTAGCAAGGCAACTGATTATATCTAAGGACAGGCACTAAGGGGAATCTAGAACCAGAACTTGAGTGTGCCTGTACAAACCTGCAATTCCMGTCCCATAAAGTTAGCAGAAAAATAAAAGGCAATAGCATCTGTTAGGCAATAGATGATTTATAAACCACAGTTCTCTCACAGAGCCAGAAGTTTTAACAAAAGCATTAAAAGTGTCACTGACATACTTCCTYTATATCATCAAAAACATTAAACAACATGTCCTGGTCTGATTACTTTTGAGTACTCCTACTCCTCGTAGGCTTCAGAGTTTGTTGTCTGTGAAAGAAGCAAATCAATCATAGATTTTTATTGAGACAATATTGTTTAATCYTTATAGAGCAGAGAAGATGGTTTGTAAGGTATCTATCCACGGCAAAGATAATTATTTAGATTAATGGTTCCTCTCATTTCTGGTTGTGACGCTTTGAGATTATGAATGAATTGAAAACACATTTTTGGCCAACAATTTATAGCAACTTTTGACATTCCACCTCTTGATTGTGTGAGCAGAAAAAAATATTAAAGGATAGCTGCTTTTTTACAACAGTGATTGTAAGAGAAGGAGATATATGCTTGATTTCCATTCATACTAGTGCCTCTGTATTATTTTCAGTGCAGCACCAAGCGAACAGATCCAGTCACAGCTTTCTCCCAGGAATCTGTCAGCCTTTCTCTCAGGATTGGACTACTGACATTATAAATTATTCTGACGATCCTCTTTGATCATCTGGTCATGTAATGGGCGAGTACCTTAGAGGCCTTACTCAGATAAGGAACTGGCTGTGGGAGGGACCTTCTGCAGGTCAAGAATGTCTTGCATACACTAGTGACACAGCAGGGGAAAAGATATGATGAAACTCTTTTCAATAGTCTTTGAAGTTTCTATTTATATCACCTTGGGAATAGGAGGAGGTCTTCTTGCCTGAAATGTAGCACAGTGTGCAACTCCAGAGAAGTGAAAGGGAACTTATTTGTTCAAATAAAGCCAGTGGTCATATTGCTGTTGTTCTCCTCAAGCCATTCTTTGATGTTTTCATGGCATAAAACCACAAAGAATAAACTCTCACAGTCTTCTCAAATGGAACAACCTACTACACTGTCTTTCAGTGAAGCCACTGAACAGGCATATGTGTCACAAATAAGCATAATTTTATATGCTTCACTTTGCCTTAGTTGTCAAAAAGAAAATTCCTCAAAACTAAGACTTTAGTTTATTTTTGGAATAAATACACCTGAAAAAAATCTTTCATTTCTCCAATACRTACAAGTTAATCAAGAGGTACAATAGAGAAAAAGATGTACTAGTTAAGTTGAAAATCATACCAATGTGCTTAGAGCTCTTAAAATTCAATTAAATTATGCAAACTGGTATTTGCAAATACCTCACACTTACAAAAAACCCCAAAAGGTATAGTTTTTTTTAGTCCAATAAGGTTCTACATTGAAATCTGCCAAAKATGCTTCTGTGTTAATTTAACATTTAGTGTTTTTTTACATACTTACCAGAAAGAAAGAAAGAATCCTGCACACTAGTGTAGTCCCATATTGGTTTTTTACTTGTTTTCTTAACATTTCCATGTTCTTAAAGGTGACTGCAATGTAGGGTGCTAAGTTCAATGGTCAAATATAGCTGCAAAACTTTGCAGAGGCTGTCTCCTATTCCCCTCGCAAAAGGATGACCTCCACATCTACCATTCCTTTCTACGGATGCTCTGCTGAAACCACGTTAATTAAAGATTTGACATCCAGCCTTCTATGATATATGTTTTGTAAACTGTGTAACTCTTTTAATTAAACCCATGTAAAACAGTAATTCTAGTTCAAAAAGTGAGCCAACATCTATCTACTTTCTAAGACAAGAAATAAGGTTTTGTATTTCTGCATATTGGATTGCCATCTCACTTCTGCTTAAATGGATGGCAGCATTGCCATCGAAAAGACTGGCCATTGACTATTTCTGAGTAACAGGCTTTTCTACAAAAAAGATGATACTGATTATCTAGACTGACATTCCTAATGAATCCCAATAAGACAAATTTGGGAGTGAAGTTATTCAGGGAAATGCCCATTAACAACTGATTTTTTTCTAAGTTAAGAACCTCAGAATTTAGCCTATTAATGGTGGAGGTCATGCTTGGAAAGAATTATATGAAGAGACATCATGAAATTTTAATCATGTAGTACATCTTAAGGCAGATCTAGTCTAAAACATAAGTAATTCCACTAAAATAATGACATTATACCTACATTAAATTGTGTTAAAATGGGGCAACAGTCAGATCCTCAACCTGGTGATAGAGGATCTTTCTCTCCACTGGAGATTAACGGCCTTTCTGTTACATTCGTGTCGCTTCTAGAGTAATGTTATCTCTCGTGAAACTGTGGGAGTGATTGTTATAGCAACAGGTGTTAATGTCATAAATCATAAGCTACTGATGTCTAAGAACTCAAGATAAAATTTTCAGCAAAAGCAGTGATCAAATATATGAAATGGCTTAAAGTCATATTTAATGGGGAAAAAAAAAGCTTGCTATGTGACTCTTTTTCTGCATCATGTCAGCTTTGGTCTAGGGGCACCTATCTGAGTTTTTCAAAGAAGTTGTCCTTGTGAACACATCATCTCAAGGAAATTGAATGTATATCTTCTGCATTTTTTGGCAAACAAACCACCCAGAGGCAATGCTAAGACACTAGACATTACTCAGTTTCTTAACAACTAGAAGTCAGGGATCTTCAAAACAGCAATATCTGTGACTTCTCTACAAAAAGGACAATGGCAATATTCAAATAGGCCCCAGAGGGGGGAAATGTAGTGATTTATGCAAGCCAGCTTTCATTTGAAGAAAGGAAGGAAGGAAAAGTGACTGAGTTGTAGGGCTCTGATAAACTCAGAAGACCTAAACAGCAAAATAAATACATAAAATAAAATAAAATGAAATAAAAGAAGGTAAAATAAAATAAAATGGAAGAAAATATACAGATTAACATAACTGCAGAAAGTCTGTTTTAAATGTTGAACATAAAAGTGATGAGACAAGAGAAATTTATGTGCAGTATTGTAGATCTTGATGATAAATAATAGGTTACTTGAGTTTTATTTCCATTGCCTATGGAGCAAGTTTTATATTCATTTCAACTTCACTATTGACTCAATACTCCTAGTTCAAACATTTTATCTCTTATGACATATTGCTGTCATGTGTTTTGATAAGTGACATTACAAAAAATGTAAGAATGTGTGAGATTCATCGTGCAGCCTGTAGAAATTTTAAAAAAAAAAAAAAAAAGAAAATCTTATTTTGGCACATGCAAAGTGGTGTAAAAAAAAAATCCAAACCCCTTAACCAGGCTCTTTTAATGCCTATCCTCTGTCCACTTCACTAGTATAACTATGTATTTGACTTATTTGCAGATATTATATTGTCCTCCCCATGAAAACACAAAGTGCATGAATCATAAAAAAGTGCTGACTAAAACAGGGAGGAGGCTACATTTGTTTTCATGTTCTTGGATTATCTCCTCTAAATACCTGAGTATTCTAATGGTATATCTGGGAGAGGGGAAGGGAGTTTTTATCAGTATTTTTGTTTCCACACACTTGGAACTTGACTAAAAATGAACAATGACATTATTGAAATATCTCAGAAAAATTCCAGAATAATTGTTTTTACAGTATCATTGGTTTTGCCTGGAAATAAATTAAAGTTTAGAAAAAATGTACAATTCAAAAGCTTTATATCCCCCTGTCCCAACAAAAAAAACGTGTAGAACAACGCACCTGTTCCTCCACCCCCAAAAATACTTATCTAAAGAAAGCAAGTGTCCTGGTTTTGCATGGGATAGAATTAATTTTCTTTCTAGTAGTTGGTATAGTGCTATGTTTTGGATTTAGTATAAGAAGAATGTTGATAACACACTGATGTTTCTAGTTGTTGCTAGGTAGTCTACTTCTCAAGGACTTTTCAGCTTCACATGCTCTGTGAGGTGCACAAGAAGCTGGGAGGGAGCATAGCCAGGACAGCTAGGCCAGCTGGCCAATGGGGTATTCCATACCATATGACGTCATGCTCAGCATATGAGGCTGGGGGAAAAGAAGGAAGAGGGGGACGTTCGGAGTGATGGCACTTGTCTTCCCAAGTAACCATTAGGCGTGATGGAGCCCTGCTTTCCTGGASATGGCTCAACACCTGCCTGCCCATGGGAAGTAGTGAAGGAATTCCTTGTTTTGCTTTGCTTGCGTGCRCGGCTTTTGCTTTMCCTATTAAACTGTCTTTATCTCAACCCATGAGTTTTCTCACTTTTACCCTTCCGATTCTCTCCCCCGTCCCACCCGGGGGAGAGTGAGCGAGCGGCTGTGTGGGGCTTAGTTGCCGGCTGGGCTTAAACCACGACAGTCCTTTTTGGCGCCCAAAGACAGTTTAATAGAACAGAAAAGAAAGGAATAATAATAACAATGGTAATAATATATTAATGATACAATATATGAAATGAGTGATGCACAATCCAATTGCTCACCACYCGCCAAGGCAATAGCCAAAGTGATCACTCCTTCCGGGACCCCTTCCCCCCTCATTCATATGCTGGGACTGGGCATGACGTCACATGGTATGGAATACCCCATTGGCCAGCTGTGAATAGTATCCATCACGTTGTCTAATCTAGACAACACATACAACTGCATGCGTGATTTTCCCATACAATATATGGGGTATGCAACTGAATAAGAAGGTCTTGGAAACTGCTCAGGAAACAGGCACTTCTGCTCCTTTCTGAGCAGGTACAAACATCTCCTCTCTCCTAACCCTTACTATATTTAGCCAGCTCTGCTGCACCCTGGTTTAAATTCTCATTGGTGGCCTAAACCCAAATCCTGTTTGAGATCATTCTAGCTGAGCAATTGAGGTTTCCAAGGCCACACACAGTGTATCCATAAAAAAATACATGGATAAAAGCTGATTCGATGACTRATGCTTTCATGACAATTTGTATAATGCTAGCCCTGATGTGTTACTGAGCAGTTCCTATATATAAGAGAATTTCCTTTTGACAGGAAGCTTTCTAGTGAAGAGCTGATTACAACACTTTATCTTTCCCAATATTGGAAAAGAATTCTAAATAAAAGATAATAATTAAAGAGACGTTTTATTGCACAGATTTAACAATGAAGCGGATACAAACATATAATGCTAACAGTGTAGGAGTTAATGAAACTCAGCCACAGGAAAAGATGAAAGAGCACATAAAAAGAACCCATTCTTCTATCTATTCCCTTATAGGAAGCATAAGGGAACGAGAAGCTTACTCTATTGAGCGAGAGAAGGTTGTTAGAGGGCAAACAGCTTCCTGGAATTTCACCAGAGACAAACAATCAGAAAAGGAGCTGCTAGGGAGCTTTCTGTAGCAATAGTGAGCAAAAAAGAAAAAGATCTGTGAAGACAAAGATAAGCTTCAACCAAATATTTCACTCCCAACTTTGTCACCAAAAGCTTTGTGCCACCAGCAATATGGATGTTGAAGAAAATATGCCTTCATAAAAAAAAAAAAAGCTTTCATTCCTTAGTGCTTTTCACATGAGAGCTTGCAGAATTATTCTCAAAGAGGATTTGCACCCAAACAAGTGGAACTTCTCTTTCTTCTTCTGTCAACCAACAGTCGTAACACATAAAGTAGCAATCGGTAACTATATTTTTAACACCTTTAATCATTTTAGTAGGCCAGGAAGGGTCCAAATAAGCATTTTTCAAATGTCTTTTTTAGTGATAGATTACAAGTAGAATTCCTTGCCTTCTTATGAGTTCATTTTCATTGTATATTTCACTGCTGTGCTAAATCTCCTGGTACCTGCTTTTATGTTAGCTGAAGGATTCATTTAATCACTACAGTTGAATTTTCTTTCAAGACATCCTTCTCTGACATTGCTCCAAGACAAAATGTGTCATAGAGGCTGACACATACTACAGCAAATCTCTCAAAAATTATTCAAACATCAGCTGCCCAGAACTTTTCAAGCACTTAAAATGCACCCACCAATTCCTCCAATTGCCTATGGCAATTCACTCCTTCCTTCTCTTTCTCTGTAAGCAATATGGCCCACTTCCAGATGTATTACCCAAGCACTTCTCAGTGGCCAGAGATATATGGCAATTCTTTGTTTAGAACAGCGACCGGAACATTAACATACCAGACTTCATTCTATCACCTGCTCCATGAAATGAGACAAGGATATCCATTCACAAGGAGCCCRTTGCTGGGMAGACTTACACGCCCATTTACCTTCRCATACTGTAACCCATCCAATTGACTTTTCTAGTGCTCTCATGCGTCAAATCAAGCACATGTTTAACATCTTACAGGGTCAGGGTTTAAAAGATGAGTTTAGGCAGATTCAGAATACCATGACCTCCAGCTGTAACGGGGGTGCCAGAACAGATGTGTGTCCACTCTTCAGCTGTCCCAATTCTTGATTCAGTGTCATAAAACATGCATGTCTGTAAACTATAAGTCTAAGCCAAAAAAAAAAAAAATAGTAAAAATTATTCATTGAATGCAATATTTAGGCTTGACATAGGAGTTGTTTTGCTCAGAAAAATACAGTTTTTTATGACTGTGTGGAACAGCCAATCATATATTTGTATATATAAATATATAAATAGCAATGTTAAGATATTGTTACCTTATCTGCATATTTCTAGCTTCTAAGAAATCCCCATTTCATTGTGTCATTTCAAAACTGTTGTGGATCAGTTGCTGCTCTCTTTCAGTTAGGTCATTTTAATTTCAAACCCTTTTAACAYCCCTCCCATTGTGGGAATTCAGCACCTCTGGAAAAAGTAGAATAAAATAGTGTCTGAAACTTTTTGCTTTAATCTTTGATTTTGAGTGTATTGCTACTTACACATACACACACACACACACAAATGAAGCTGTTTGGTTGGTTACGTATTTGTGTATTACAACATACAAAAGCTCTCACTTAACTGTAACATGATTCCAATATTTGACACTCAAGTGCCATGATAAATCACATTGTCATTTCAAAGCTATTCACACACTTTGTGATCAAAAATGCAGAAGAAATAGATCCTGTAGGAGATCTGCTATTTCCACGGTTCAGAGAGACCATGACTAGAAGAAGAAGGAAAAGAGCTGAATAAAAAATTAAATAGGGTTGTGAAACTGAGGGCTCRCAGAATGAGAAAGCATGAACCAAATTCTTCGGCTGAATTTATGGCAATATAAGCTCCTTGCAACATAGTTATCCCTGTGCCCTTTTCTGGGGGCCCCAGTGGAAGAATACACACATTTCACTGTTTTGCTTTGCAAATAAAGGTATGTGCTAGCTATCAAATAAGAAATAGATCTGGAAGGTCCTTAAAAAGTAGCTGCAATAGAAGAAAATAGATTATAATTAGGAAGAGATCTAGACCATTCAGCTTTCTCCAGCCTATTTTTGCAGATGCCTCCTAATTAAAAAAGAACATGAGCTTCAAAAGCTTTGATGGGAATTCCTTATCTATCAGGGCTTGGATCCCAGATTAGACAAATCTCTGGGCCAGATGCCCAGCTGCCACAAATCCATGGAATTACCCTGATTTAAACCAGCCGATGAGATGGCCGACTCTTTTGAATGCACAGCTCAATGCCTTTTACCCAGAGCTTTTTTTTCCTTCTTTCTTTCTTAAGAAAGGCTTTTTGAAAAACAAACTGTGTGTAAATATTAGGGTGAAATATGATTTAAAAGCACAAAGTAGTGTTATAAACCCCCCAGCCAGATGCAAAATCTCAACTCTGCTATGCAGTTCATAAGTTTATACTTAGGATAATGGTGTTAGGTTACTCTCATATATGGAGATATTTATGTTTCCATAAGTCAGAGATGGAAAATATTATTTGGTCATCTAGCCCTGTCAGCCAAAATGCTTTCTAGTTCTCCATCAGTCTATCTTTCAACATCTGAAGCAACAGGTTTCCATTTGTGTCTTTTGCTTCAGAGTCCCACCTTGGTTTTGTGAATGGCATATTCTATTTCTACTTCAACCATCAGAATGGCTTTAGGAGTTCATTTTGAAGTTGAAGCTTGACACTTTGACACTGACTAGGAAATTACAGCAGAGCAAAGACAACCTACAAAGCARTTCCATCAGAGTGAAGGTAGTACCCCTCGTACTGGTAAAACTTAATTTTGAATGTGTGCCAAGACACTAAAGAAGAGAAAGGGATTGCCCCACCCTGGAACTTCCTATGTAGAAGTGTATGGACAGGTAACAGAAACCAATGTGTAACCAGAAGCTTTAGGTTTAGACTAAAAGCAAAAAAAGACAGAGCCACCTTGCTCCGGGTCTAAAACTGAGTCAAGATTTTCTAGAGAGAAGATAGAAAGCATGATAAAGAGTTTGTCCAGGAGGGCTGTGGTACTAGTTCTTCAGTTTGCATAATGAGATTATAAGGTCCTGCTGCTGCAACAAACATGTCAGGAAGTATTTTCCATTTAAAGGAGGAGCCGCCAAAGCCAAGCCACACATAGGAAAACTGCTTAGTCACTTCTTCAAATCAAAAGGAATTGACATATCTGAGCAACTGGAAGTGCAGCACAACATGGAGACAGGTTCAACATCTAGAAAGTCTGGCCCATGGAAAATACATGTACGCTATGGGACATGGTAACTCTTCAAGCTCTAGTTCTGTGTACTTCACAGCTTCACATCATTAAAAGAAACAKGCTTCCCCTGTTCCTTGCAGGAACATAGCCCTGACAACTGGACTGAAAGAAGAGTCTGTGAATTTTCTCAATGTTGCCAACCTACATTGGACCCCAGGGCACATTACRGAGTGCCCAAATATTGCAAGCAGACACAGAATTCAGTTCACTTTTTCAAAAGCTTGCCAATGCAACATTTTAGAGCTATTTTAAAGTTCTCATTTCCCTAAAACAACTAACCTTTAGAATTGAAACTGTGGGCAGCAATTTCATGGCAACTGAAAGGGAAACTTAAACTTTCCCCGCATACGCAAATGTGACGAGAAATATCACCCTCAGAGTGCACTAAGGCAAAGCTTGGTGGCTTATCCCAAACAGTAGCAAGAGTCAGGCATCGCATCAGCCATGTGATTCCACAAAGAGAGAGTTTCCAGGGGATTATCTCTTACTGGAACTTTGTGTGTGTGTCACTATTGTTGATAAAGTGAAAATAAAGGCTCAGAAATACATTCACAAATATGTATCTCTTAAAGACAWAACTTGAAGTGCTGCCAATGGCAGCATTAAGTTTAATGTCCCACCTGGAAAACAGAGAAGACTCTAGCACAATTACAATGAACGCAATGCTAAACAGCTGTTAGTACTCCCTCAGCCTCTCACAGATTCACAAAAATTGGTACTACATAGATTCTGTCTATTGCTCTACTCCCCCATGAAATTAAAGSCGAAGATAAAAGTCACACTTATATCAGTAAAAAAAAAACCAAAACACCACAATTAAGCAACCATGGAGACCTATAAACTTGAAATTAACGTGCCCAAAATTTGTTTTAGCAAAATCTGCAGGAATTTAAATTCAAGGACATTTTTAATTGGTGTCAGGGAGYCATTTCTTCCAGATGATATTCAGAAATGCAATTTCATGTAGCAAAAACCACAACAAGAGCAATAGAGAAACAAAGCAATAAGGTGCCTGCTTGACCACTGTTTCATTACTGAATTCAGATTTACAAGTCCCTTACGTCATTTGATTAAGACTGGGTGAGAGATATCCGAAAATCTCTTTGGTTTGCTGATAAACTGGAAAAACTGATCTGGAAAAACTGAAAGTGCAAACTGGCTATTCAGAATGTTTTTCAGAACTGCAACCATCTATGAGRTTTTATAAAGCTGATTTCCCCAGAAAAAAATCATCAATGATTTTATATCATCTGCAGGATGCTTGAAGTTATGTCACCGAACATAAGACTCAAAAACTGTGTTTATAATGGTTATGGATATTTTTTATTTGACATAGCTGTGAAGATGTGTTTACTCCAATAACTCCTCCTAACAGCATCTGCAAGTAACAAACTGAAACAGAAGTGCTAACTGAGCATTCATGTGGTCAACATCAGCATTTAGTGCATTACAATTGACCTGAACAGTGAGGAGTATAGCACTGCAGTTTGTGGAACAAAGAATTGAAGATATTTTGAAGGATAATTTGAAAATTTCATTTTACATTGTATTTATATCCTTTCACATCTGATGGGTCATATTAAAACAGAAAAAGACAACAAGGATGAAGGATATGTGAATTTCTATTATCATATGAAAAGCCGCAGTTTTGCCTAATCCTTAGCCTGTTTGTAGAATTAAATCTTGCTGGAGATCATAAAGTTTTTGTTATGACCTTAAATTTTTTCTCTCTTTTTTGTCTTTTTTGTGTTTCTAGTTTTGGAAAGGAAAAGCAAATGCTGAGATTCTCATGAAATACCCAACTGTGAATTTACAGCACAGTTTGGCAGACTAAAAGGATCGAATTAAGATCAGATGTGGAAAGCAGCAACTCCAGGGAAGTGAATGGCAATGCAGCCTCCTACACCTGGTTTGAATTTTATTGCACTCTGCTAATTCAGATACAGTACCAAAAGTATTTCTTCCTGAAAAAGACCATTTCTCCCTCTTGAAAAAGACTAAAATTTGCCTGAGACTACTTTTTTTTAAACTTTGTATTATTACAAGGCCAGCAGGAAGCAGGACCTGAGGTAGCATACTAAAATTCATTTTATGTCAAAAAAAGAGGGAGAGGGCTGAGCCACCATTAACAGTGATTTTAAATAACTAAGATATTCAAATAAACATTTAAGTATATTATTGTTATTTTTTGTTTCAGTAGCACATGTAAGCTCTAGTCCTGGACCACCTCTGATAGATGCAGTACAAGCAGAATGAAAAAAAAATGAAAAAAATAGTTTCAGCTCCCAGAGCTGACTGGGCTCCTATTAAGAAAAACCTTTAAAAATCCTTCTAAACTTCTGTGAAAAGAAAACAAAAAGAAAGTAATCTGTGTGACTTAGTTCAATAACCTACTAACCTATTCCATATCTGTTTTCCTGCTTTCATGACTTTGTAACGGTTTATAAGATTTTTCCAAATTGCATCRTATTATACCTGCTGTTAATAGCAATTTCCTGTAGTTATATGTTATATTTGCCAAGCTCTTTTAATACTACAAAATGTTGCACCTATGAAAACAGACTTGAACAAAGCTCAATAAAAAACGTAAAAGTGCTGATGAATTAGAATACCTGCTGATCAGCAGAAAACATGTTTATTTGTTATGTCATTATTGATCCTGACCCTCTACAGTCTCTACAGTCTGATTGGTTTTAACCATTTTAAGTTAGGTAGATATTTAGCTTGGAAGAAAAGATTTCCCCTTGGATACCAAAACATAAACAACGTTGCATTTTGCCAGGATATACGATTCAAAGTTGGAATGTAAGGTGACAAGACACAGTGGCATTTGTTTCAAACTAGCAAATGACGAATCCAATTCTATTCTTTTTTTAACAAAACAAACTGCCCACTTCACAATAGAGATCATTCCAGTATAAGTGCTTTGTGTGCTTTTATTCTGCTTCACATTTGTGAACTTCAGCAGGCAACCAGAAACACTGACGTACCTATGGCTGGATAAAACTGTTGTATGGCTATTGCAAACTGGTGATGAAATTTGCTGTTTAGTTGGCAGGGTTGTAATTATTGCCTACCAAGGTCTGCCCTGTGAATGGGAATTACTTTTTAAAGAGACTTTTAATCCAAGCTTCAAAGTTATCATGGAGTCAGGTAGAAGATAAACATAGCTCAATTTAATAGTTAGGAAGTAACATGCCATTTATTACTAGAAGCAGGTGTGGTATCTCTTGAAAGCTCAGGGTTTTTTTCTGGGTGCTAGTTGTCAGCATGCTGACATGTCTAGTTTATAGTGATGAAAGTGCTTCTTCATCTCAGTTCACCAACTTTCAGGCTGTTATGGAATACCGCCAAAGTTTAGTGCACATTGACAGATTCAATCTATCTCAGAACTAACCTCATTTTAGCCTTATTGCTGTCTGCACCACTAGATTGATGAAATGAAAAAGAGGAAGTCTTCTATAGACTTGCAAACAGAGGAAGATGTCATTTATCACCTCTACTGCTGATTTTTCCACCCTATTCTTACATAACTGTGTAAAAAATTTTCAAGTGCTCTGTACATTTCTCTGAAAAAAATTACTGCTGCAGCCAAAATTTTCCACCATTTACAGAAACTTAGACTGGACAAAGTCATTAAAAAAAAAAGAACATAATTATTTTCCCATCATCTATAGGAAAGAACAAATACTGCAAATCTACTAGGGAAAACTTGGGAGAGAAATGTAACTTGAGAATCCTTCCCCGCCTCTGTGACTAAAAGGTCACAAACTGCTGATGGTACATCCCTGTAACAAACTGCATCCCTTACCAACTTGTGTGCAACATGATGTCTAAGATGATGTTCAGAAGACGAAAAGGTTTCTGCTACAATCACTCTTCAGATATTCCTGCCTACCTGTCTTGCACTACAGGGTATATTCTCCCTTTTGGTTGTAATGTCAAGAGGCAAAAAAGGACATCTCATACACCTGAATTGAGTAGCCCTAATGTAAATCTGATCTTGCTTTGAGATTTTCAAATATTTGGGGGAAAAAAGGGAAAGTTGGAAAAAAAAGCACAAAACTCAACCAACTAGTCCACTCATCTCCCAAAACTTACATAGACAAGTTTTAAATAGTGCCAGAGAAACAATTTCTATTTATATAAAAAAGATGTCAATCCACTGAACAAAAAATGAAACACAAAGTTTGATTCTTCATTATTGACACATATTTATTCAGCCTAATATTACTGTAACTCACCTCAGCATTGGATGTGCTTAGGTAACATGCACAGTAAATAACCTTGTACAGCCCTGAAGAGAGGTAGCAACTAGATAAAGGGAAGAGAAGCTAATACCCACTATGCTGAAGAACATAGCCAGACTGGACATTTGAATCCTCTGGATACTTACTGCCTTGTTCACAAAGAAATCGCAACTGATTTTGATGGTAAAGGTGTGTGTAAAATGTCATTAAGTACAGATGCACAGTGGGCTGCCTGATCCGTAGGAGCCAGCTTACACTTTAGTTTAGAATCTTTTAACACAATGGGATGAAAATGGTTAAAATATTGCAGCATCAAACTCAAGCAATGTGCTTCAGAAGGCAAAATTTACTGAGAGCTAAATAATGGCATCTTCAGATTTACTGAAATCAATGAGACTGGTCAAGACACATTTCATTAAGTGTAAAGATACTCTAATATGATCCTTAAATATTTATTTTCTTTTTTATTCTTTATTACAACGGTGAACATATGTCAGTTAAGTTTACGTATATACAACAATCACATAATCATGGGGAAAAGCTAGTAAATTAACCTATTCAAGCAATCTGCAAGACAAAGTATAATTTTCATAAAGCTTATTAGACCAACATTTTATCAGAACTACTATTGCTCCACCCTTGCAATGACTCAGCTATAAAGTGTAAAGAAAAAGATGTACTCCAAACTTTCTGGACAATGAAATAATTTCCAATCAACAGTTACTGAAAACACCAGAATATTTTCCAGACTGACATTTTTGCATAGCTCTGAGAAGTTTCAGGCAATAAGTTTTCACTGAGCTACTTTCATTGTAACTGTGAGCTTCAGATAGACCTACCACAACCAATAGCATGGAAGGAGTAGAACAAGAAATGAAGTATGTGAGAAGTGGGTAAAGATAAACCTATATAAAAAAATTTAGGAGAAGGTGGTGGGGAACTGGGAAAGACAACTAAATAGAAAAATACTGGTCTGTGTTCAGATGTCTGGATGCTGAGCTTGTCAGGTGGTGCAACTGGTAGACAGAACAGCCGGGATTTTGGGAAGGGGTATCAATATTACACTTTGCCTGTTAACTGAAGGTACTGGAAGAGCTGATAGGCACATCTGCACTAGTTACGTACTATGGCTGAATTGTTGGGCATGTGGAGGGCTTTGTTTTCTGTACTGAGATCAACAGATACAAAGATGCCTAGAGCTATACCTCAGCAGGCGAGAAAAGGAGAAGGAAGGAGTGAGGATAGGCCATTCTCCTTCTTGACTGAGCTCTACTACAGAAAGCAGTAAGATGACAAGCAGCGATCACTTGATTGCCTGTTTGGCAAGCACCTCAGTGTCCCTGTCTTATAAAGTCATGTGTAAACTGGATTAGAAAGAAAAAGAGTAATAAAGCCAGCCTTCATGGTCATCCATTAACATATTTTGGATCAGCACTTAAACTCTTCAGTCACTACCAGGCTTTATACACCAATTACATCATTTTGAGAGAGTAGAATTACATATTCTAGTGCTAAGGACTGACAATAATTTTTACAGTGTATTCTATGTACAATTTCACAGTCTAATTCATGGCAGAGAAAAGGTTGAGCACTCAGGCCCAGGAAACACTGGGACATGTTTAGAAGTTCTGTTTTGACTCTTCCTGCCTGTGTTTTTAGCTTAAAATGTGGGTTCTGTGGGTTTTGGTCAAAGTTATGCATTTTAGAACTCCATATGACCTGGAATTTTTGCCAGAACCATATACACCATGAACTAAAACATTATACATTCTCAACACTCTGAAGGGGATTAAATCATGCAGAGTCAAGATCTGTGTATTTATCTGTTACAGAGAGCTCCTTTGCTCTGCTGAAACAAAGCACATAAACTATTCATAAAGCCTTGCAGAAAGGGACAGACGTAATGATCTTCAGCCCAGCAGACATTTAAATGGACATGGTAGAAGGAGACCAAGACTATCAACCACAAAAAAAAMCCAAAAAATCAGGAGTCCGAAAAACAAAAAAATTTGGTTTCTATTTCTGTGGGAGTTAGGCCCTTACCTAGGAGCTATGTGTTTAAATATCTATAAGGGTGTAGTCCTGACTGATCACTGAAAGAAAGAGGAAGTGAGGCAGATCAGAATTAGAAGAAGTTTTCCCCAAACAGAGTTGACTTCCAGAAAAATTAATGTTATTACAAAACTGGCCCCAGCCCAAGCAAAAAATCCCTGAGACTTGCAAAAAAATGGTAGGAGCTGGAGTTGCTTAGAAGCAGGACGCAAGCACCCAGACAGATAAAGTCAAGTCCTAGGGAACCAATGCAAACAATATTCTCTCACCAGCCTAGGTTTCAGGTAGCAAATCTACAGYCCAAAAAATCCTTTTCTGTGCCTTCTGAACAACTTCTTAATTTCCCTGGATACTCAGATTTGAGAGAAGTCTTTGCAGCCTCAGGTTCACAGTTCCAGGTTCAGGTCACTCATGTAACCCAACATTTCCCCCAAAAGAAGAGGGTTAAGCCAGAAYGATTTATCAATTTAGAGAAGTAAATGTATATCTTTTTGCACAAGCTGCCGGACAAAATCCATAGGAAAAAGCCAGAATTTAGAAACAAACTGCCTTGCCTTTCACAGGATTGTCCTAAGCTGACTTCTTTTTTATTTTTCTTACATTCAGTGCATTAATGTGTTGTGCCTACAGAAAACCAGCTCTGAATTTCGTAACTGTAGCTCTCTCATAAAACACAACATTGTTTGTTCCCTACCCTTGTTGAGAGTGACTGGGCATGGCTGTAAGAAGAAACACAATACACACACACAGCAGGTAAATAGAACAATTGCCAGAGTGTCAGTCCCAGAGTAACACAATTAGTTTTCCGGATATGTCTCATTTGCTGCATATATAAGTAATGGGATGGTTTTAGTGAACCAAAATCTTATTTACTGTTCTTATTAAAGCAGCTTCTGTGTTCACTTGAGCAAATGTGGATTGACCATGAGTTTTAGGAAGTTTATAATTAATGACTAGTAAGGCCAATTTTGGGTTTGGTTTGTGCCAGTTTTGCCTTTGCTGTTGGAATTTCAATAGAAATGTTCTGCTAAATATTTCCTGTGGGCTTGGACTTTCTAAACTTTGTTCTTTCTTTCTGCTACCACAGACTCTTTTTCTGATGGCATTGTAAAGACAGAGCACTCTCTGAAGGTTGTGATATGACTTAATAATTATCTGTTTCAGGGGAAAGAAAAACAGTTTTGGTTAGCCCTACATTGCAGATAAGTAGAGAGAATGGTAAGAGATTCAATAACTTTTTCAAACAACTAGTTGCAGCTAAACATCTCTAGTGGCATCCATGAATCTTCTTTTCCCTCTGCATCAGTCCACCTTATTTAGGCTCTTCAGAGTTTCCATTCTTATGCGCCCTGCCTGTCCCTTTTCCTCAACAGCCCTAGTCTTATTCTGAGCCAGAGTTCATCAAACACAGGTTTTCATGGTGCTCTTCTATCCACTCCTCACAGCTCAGTTGTACATGACCACATTCCTAAGGTGCATGAAAACCCTGACTGACTTTAGCACACGTTTTGCACACTTCAATGCTTCTCGAGAAAGGAGATTTATTTATTAAACTGCTGAATCTTGTAAATAAGGAAACCTGTATCAAAAAGTAATGTCTCTTACACTTAGCTTTTGCAATTCTGCTGTAGCACCAGAATTTTTTTCCCTGTTTACAGCTTAATTTATAAATTCTCTCATACTGATTCCTCATTCTGAACTGTCCTTGACACTCCGTTGTATTAAGGACTGTACAGAGCAGGCAAGGACATATTGCCGTTCTCATGGGTTCCTCTGAGTTTCTTTCCTTCATCTTTCACTCTTCACGTCTGCTTTAATTTAATTCCGCTTATATTTCTCTGCCCCTCATCTTCATCATCAGTGACACTGTTTCCAATATGCTGAACTCTCCAACCTACCCTGCAAAGTGAGACCAGGCAACGGAGGCTTCACCATCCATTCAAATTCTACCTAAAGTTTCCATTTTCTCGCTACAGGGTGAAATCATCATATGGAAAGTGGAGAGGTGGAAGCTATCCCATCTCCAAAATGGATTCTTCCTGTAGTCTCTGAGGCCATTTATTAATTGATAATGCCAACAAGAACCAGATTGGGAGTTCTTCTAGAAAGTTACCCACGGTAAGACATAACATGATTCTTACAAATCACATACAAATGACTATTTCTGATATATGACTGTTTCTGCAGATAGTACAGGACAGATTTTCTTCAAGACTGCATAAGTCATCATTGGTTCTAGGGCGAGGCTAGCGAGGAGAACAGGAGAAAATAATCAGGTAATTCCCAGATCTGAAAGGTTCCCACTGTGCATAGCCATCTTCATAGATGTTATGTGCACCCTCACGTATGGGCAGTCTTTGGGACCCAGATCATGCTGTCTACTGGCAGAAAAATGGCATCAAGAACACCTACATGAAAAAGTTAATGCTGAAGCCAGACGCAACAACAGCGCAGAGGGGACAGTGCCCGGTGACATGACCCCTCTTCTGCCACATCACTTAGACTGTACGTATTGCCCCGGACAGCGCTAATGAATGTGCAGAGAAGGAGAGAGAGCAGGAAGCCTGTGCGCAGAGCACCCCTTCACACCTCTTCCAGTTAATTCAGGACACTGTCACACCAGTGTCCTAGTGATCTGAAGCAGAATGAAGACATGTTCCCAACATGCTTTGCCTCTCTTCACTGAGTTACCTCAGGGAAGACCTGTGGACGATTTGGGGAGAAAAGGAGTGTACCCTGTCCCATTTTGAGAAGAAAAAAATATGTGGGTAACAGAGGAACTGTCTCTGAAAAACCTGAAACGTTTCTATGGAGAGGAGAAAAAAGGCTGGAATGGGCCTAAGGCAAGGACTGGATGACGGCTCAACTTAAATCTCCATCAAGTTTCTGGCCCAGCATCCAAGCTTCTCTAGTTGATGGGCATCACTCCCAAAGCATTGCCTGTACAATGTGTAGCTATAGCCATATATGTGGTTCCAAACACAGCAGAAACATAGGAATTGCCATAGAAGATCAGAGAGTGCACTCAGTCCAGGGACTTGCCAGTGGTAATCCTTCAAAGGACAGGAAAGGGATCCTGCAAAAGTTTGTATACAATATGCTGATGTGCATAAAACCAGACAGTCTCATATCAGATATCTGCCTCCCCTATGCTGGGGAGCTCCTAATCTTTGCTAGATAGTTAGGGACAGAATCATGAGTTTAAATATCCTTCCAAAATGTTATCACTGCAAATCTGGATATTCTACTCTCCCATGTATATATTCAGTTTCCCTATATCACTAAAGATCAGACATTACATTTATTATAGCCTTTCAGTGTGGTTCCCTAATTCTTCTGCACACAGTGTTGTGTTTGCTTGGAGTTTAGTATCATCTGTAAATTGAATATATCTTCTCCTTATCCTGTCCTCTGGGAAGCTGTTAAAATAAAAATATAAGATTTATTACTGTCTCCTGCATTTTTGGCCATTGAAAGCAATAGTTCTACGATATCATAATTGTTTTGACCAGTATGAGCCAGCACCTACAAACACTTTTCCCCTAGGAGTATGACTTCCAGTGATGATATTTTCTGTAAGAATAGCATTCAAGATTTTGTAGATTATTTACAGAGCTTCAAAATAATAAAATTACATGGCACACTCTGAACTGCTTATTAAATATAGTAAGAGACAGAAATGTTAGCCAAAGAAAAGAAAACAGATCAGAAAACTCTGTCTGGCTAATATATTAAGAATTATGTTGAAAAATAATACAACCCAGGATAATACAAAGACTAATAGAAAAGCAGGATGTTCTCAATGCAGTTTTCTCTCTCTGCTGCCCTTGGGAAGGTGGCAAAGATTCTCTTTTCTTAGCCTCCCTATTACTACCTCTTGTTCAGTTTCTAATTTGTGAACATAGCACCTCCTAGCATAGGCATCTGAAGACCCTAAATCCAGTGTTGATATGCCAGTGTCTTTTAAGAATAGCTGTCTTCCCCAGACCTCCAGTTGTACACACACTCCAGAGTTACAGGGATACTTAATATCAAATTGATAAGCGGACTTTGCCTTTCATCAGGAAAAGTGCCTCTCAATATTTTCCTGCATACCATTTGACCACTCTAAGGTATTGTCTGGGTTAGGTCAGAGTACTGTGAAGCATCCAGAATCTTTCCTCTCCCTCCTCTGGCTTCTCACCCGTAAAGAGACATCCTCCTAGTGTCACCACCAGCCATTTAAATTTTGCTTCTATTCCTGCTCTCTTCATTTTTTCAGTGTCCTGCTAAGACAATTTCTTAAAACCTCAGGCTTCTTTCTCAGGGTTCCCCTCCTTGCAGTCAAAGTACTGCTTTGTCATTCAATTATCTCTCTGGAGAACTCAGACTCAAAAAAATGCTTTAGTAGAAAAAAAAAGTCAATTCATTTAGCTGAGCTTCCATGCAAATAAATGGTCATCAAGAGTTAAAGGCACTTTGCTGCCAGTGTTGTGTTACTTTCTCTGAGAATTGCGTTGTAAGGCAAGAGAGAAGACAGATAAGCTCTTGCATGTATTGATAATAGAGAAATTCCAACAACAAGTGTATTTCATGTTATGTATGTACATATATGCATTTCCTCAGTTGTTACAATTTTCAAAATTCATTGATGCTGTGTGTAAAACACTGGACCGCACTAACGAGTATTATCTAGGAAAATGTTCACTGGTGTTTCATTTGAAAATTGGTGTTAGCCAGCAGGAGGGGATATCAGTATGAAAATACAAGGTTACAGGTAAAATAAATATGCACAGGTATGCTTTCCATTCACAGTGAGACCCCTTTATATTACAGTGGCCATGTGTAAGAGCTTTAGTTTTACCCAATAGATTCCTCAACACTGCATAAGAATATCATACACTATAGTATAAATGAAATTTGGACACTGTATTTTATTCATTAGCGGTCAGGATCCCATGAAAAGCTGATTGCTAGAAACAATAAATCTTCTGTCTAAAAGAGGAGACAGATTCTGCTCAACTCAGATCAATGATCTTCCACTGATTTCCGTAAGAGCAGACCAAAAACATTTTGTGCTGCAGATTATTTTCTTGATCGGCTCTAACACATGCTTCTGCCTGGTCTTAGCTTTCATGAAATTAATGGCAAGAACTCAGGTGGGAGGACATGCAAAGTTTCAGGTTGATAGTCAATTCAGCAGGAACTTATGAAAACAAAATGGTCCCTATCTGAAAGCAATAGGCTATTGGTTTGTAAATCTGTCTCTCACCAGGTGATATTGTATCCTCTTGGATATTGCCTGCTGTGTCTTGTGCCCTTTGCATTAAAGTTCCCAGGCACACATCCGCTTAGCCCGCCTTTTGGTATATTTTAAAAGACTAATTAACAGCTCTTTTCCTGCAGTGCCTTATTTAATAAAACTATCAGAATCCCCACCCCCCCCAAAAAAAAATATTAATACTTTATATTTAATAATTTTTGTATTACAGGCATAGGTCAACCTGTTGCCTTGGTGATGGAGAATCTGGTTTTTGCTATAAACATTACTCCATTCTCCAGGGAAAGAAGGTAAATGCATGATGTAAATAGCCTCCTAATTCCACCTTTCATCTAAACTTACATCTTTAAAATAGAAGTAATTAGAAGCGAAGTTCAAATTATTCTGAAGATATCTACTTTTCCCAATCTGTCCACATATAGAACATGCTATTAGGATGTGAAGAAAACCAGTATTAATTCAAATTAATTCTGTCAATGAATATCTACTTCTTTATATGAGATTTCACAGCTTCAGTAAGAGAGACCCACTACTGAGCAATCAAGTCTGACTCCAAGCCCCTGCTCATCTTCTTCCTCTTACCCCAAATATAGCAAATCTACAAAGCCAGAAGTCAGAGGCAGAGTTATTTTTAGCACAGTCACATGACTGGAATTTGAAGAAAAAATAGCACAGTTATTGAACATCCTTTCTGTGAATGCATCATGGGAGAAAACCATATAACAGTTCTCTTTCTGTGGCACAGCTGAGAAAATGCAGGAGCAAAATTTAATACATGACATGACCACGCTTGACAGGCACTTGCTGTAAAACTCCTGAAATTCCATTACGTTTCTTTTTTCAAAACAACGACAGTAATATATAAGAAAGCATGTTGTAGGTAAAAAATACATCTACTTTTAAATACAACCATCAAATTTTCAATTGGCACTCGATTATTTTAACACAAGCTTTTAGATCACAGAGGAGTGAAAACTGAGAAACACTAGACTGTCTGTATCTCAGAAAACAGATAAAAATCACAGTAGACTGATCTCTGTAATATAAGTGATAAGAAGAGACAACCCCATGCTCCTTTGCTTTGTAGACAGAGTGAGGTCAAAGCATATCAGACTCTATAAATTAAAACTACAGGGGCTTGCCCCATGCTATTTTATGCTATACTTCTCCTTCATCACACAAAACACGAAAAGCATAATTGTTTAGTTTTATAATCCAAACATGGGTTTGAATTCTTAAGTAAGGATGTGGAAAGTTTTTTCCATCGCGAACTCTTGAACCCTGCAAAAATCAACGGTGCATAAGAGTCAAATAAAATCACTGCTGGAAACTAAGTTGTATTTTTGTCCTAGGTAGTATACAGATTTATACTGCAATGGTTATAAGCCGATCGGTTACATGAGGAAAAGGGAGGAAACAACACAGACAAATGTAGGAAAGAATCAATTGTTCTGTCCATTCTGGCTCTGTGCCTATTGAGCTTTCAGATRCACAAATTCTTACTGCTTCTTAAAGAATCAAAATTTCTAAAAATCCTCTTTTTCTCTTTTCTCTACTCCCTTGGTTGTTCTAAGCAAAGAAAAGATGGAAGTAATTCAAACTGGCAGCTGCAGGCAAATTTGGTGGTAAAAATAGGAACTAAGATCTTGGAGCCGTTTCACAAGATCATTTCTCTAGCAGTGAGGTTTCTGTTCAGACAGAGAAAACTACAGCTTTTAATTCTCTAGATGAGTTCTGGAAGTAATAATTCTAAGAAGTGAGGTTGTTCATAAAGGCTATATGATGTCCAGCACTATTACAAAATCTCTTTGTCTTGCAACACCCAATGCTCGGATACTTGGAAAACTTACAAATTAATCCATTGGCTCCCAGTCCAAAGGCTGGTCTTTTGGTTTTCTCCTGCCCAGGAGGAGAAATTACAACAGATGAGAACTCAGTAGTGGAGCCAGTTGAAACGTTCCAAAAATTCAACACATTAGTGAAAAAAGTTATGTTTTGTGAACATTTTTTGATCATCTGTTCTGAGCAGAAGAGGCAGGACACTGGGGATAATTCTGTGGCACTCATCTAACTCTGCAAAAACCACCAAGACCCAGAAGACATTCATTGAAATGGGTCTTTTGTACATGCCACACTAAGCAACAGACTCAGGCAGCAGACGCATGACTGCATTCCTGGGCGTGCACCAAAGAGCCCCAAGGACAGGATAACTGCAAAGTATAAGCAGAAGGCCACATACAGGCACAGACATATATATACTGGCATTACACATACAGCAGTTTGTAAACAGCTGGATGCTTTTGTTCTGTGTGATACAGACGCAGCTGCACATGGTGGGCAGAAGAAATAGGGAGCCTCCGTCCCCCACTGTCCCCTCCTTACTTCAGGACAAGGCTGAGTAACAGGGCTCTCTGCCAGCTCCCTGATTACTGCCCTTGGGGCAGAGTCATCAGCAGAAGAAAAGGAGATCTATTTAGAGAGCAAGTAGAGGGATGAGTTGACCCTTGCTTTTCCCTGCCATGTGACAGCCATACAGCACTGGGGTGGCTGCGCTTCTTACAGGAGGTGAAAGCTGACCGTTTGCCCTGACACTTAGTGGAGCACAGCTCTCCTCAGCCCTCCCTGAGCTCCCGGTTCAGCATAGCTGGGCTGCTGGTGGTGCTTAAGGTAGAGAGGGAGTTTTTAGGTACCTCCACTGCACTGAAATTTTCAGTGAACGCATTGAAAAGCAGAATATTGTGATGCCTAATACTGCAAGGGAGTATATTTATGCTGCTGTGCAACTGTTCCCTCTTTTAGGACAATGCCCAAGGGAAACAATCATCTCACCTTTAAATTATTACATGCCTATTGCATTTGATTATAATCAAATCAGGTTTGAGATCATCTGAGGAATCTGAAGGTGCACAAGTCCATGGGATCTGATGAGAGCCATCTGCGGGTCCTGAAGGAACTGGCGGATGAAGTTGCTAAGCCRCTATCCATCATATTTGAGAAGTCGTGGCAGTCCAGTGAAGTTCCCAGTGATTGGAAAAGGGGAAACATAACCCTCTTTTTTAAAAAGGGGAAAAAGGAAGACCCAGAGAACTGCAGGCCAGTCAGCCTCACCTCTGTGCCTGGGAAGATCATGGAACAGATCCTCCTGGAAGCTATGCTAAGGCACGTGGAGGACAGGGAAGTGATTCGAGACAGATGTCTTCTATGTGGACCTCTGTAAGGCCTTTGAAATGGTCCTCCACAACATCCTTCTCTCTAAACTGGAGAGGTGTGGATTTGATGGGTGGACTGTCTGGTGGATGAGGAATTGGTTGGAGGTGCATCCAGAGGGCAGTGCTCAACAGCTCACTGTCCAGATGGAGATCAGTGATGAGTGGTGTTCCACAGGGGTCCGTGTTGGGACCAGTACTGTTTAATATCTTCATCAATGACATAGACAGTGGGATCGAGTGCATGCTCAGCAAGTTTGCAGATGACACCAAGCTGAGTGGTGCAGTTGAGACGCCTGAGGGACGGGATGTCATCCAGAGGGACCTAGACAAGCTCGAGAAGTGGGCCCGTGTGAACCTCATGAGGTTCAACAAGGCCAAGTGCAGGGTCCTTCAGCTGAGTCGGGGCAACCCCCGGTGTCAATACAGGCTGGGAGATGAAGGGATTGAGAGCAGCCCTGCCAAGAAGGACTTGGGGGTACTGATGGACGAAAAGCTGGACATGAGCTGACAATGTGCACTCACAGCCCAGAAGGCCAACCATGTCCTGGGCTGCATCAAAAGAAGCGTGGCCAGCAGGTTGAGGGAGGTGATTCTGCCCCTCTACTCTGCTCTGTGAGACTCCACCTGCAATACTGCGTCCAGGTCTGGAGCCCCCAAAATAAGACAGACATGGACCTGTTGGAGCGGGTCCAGAGGAGGGCCACGAAAATGATCAGGGGGATGGAACACCTCTCCTATGAAGAAAGGCTGAGAGAGTTGGGGTTATTCAGCCTGGAGAAGAGAAGGCTTTGGGGACACCTTATTGTGGCCTTTCAATACTTAAAGGGGGCCTACAGGAAAGATGGGGACAGACTTTCTAGCAGGGCCTGTTGTGACAGGACAAGGGGGAATGGTTTTAAACTAAAAGAGGGTAGATTTAGTCTAGATATAAGGAAGAATTTTTTTGCAATGAGGGTGGTGAAACACTGGAACATGTTGCCCAGAGAGGTGGTAGCTGCCCCATCCCTGGAAACATTCAAGGTCAGGTTGGATGGGGCTCTGAGCAACCTGATCTAATTGCAGATGTCCCTGCCCACAGCAGGGAGGTTGGACTAGATGACCTTCAAAGGTCCCTTCCAAGCCAAACTATTCTATGATTCTATGATAATAAAGGTGTTGTTATGCTGGTAGAACTGTTGTTAGGGAAGCCAAATAACATGTAGTACAAAACTTTTGTTTTCAGTTCTGAGGGATAAAAAGATAAAGCCAATTATGTATCTGCCACAAAATGGATAAAATGAATCCCAGTAGACAGAGCAGGTGAAGACAAGGTAGATGGGCATTATCAATCCAGAGATCTTAGGAATCTGAGTACTGTTTGTTGATAAAAAATAAATCTGAAGCTGGAAAAATGGCATGTATACCTAATGGAATTCATTCAGCCACAGGGTTTGGGGATTCACTATAGAAAAGGCTTGTAATTAATTATGCTTTAATCCTTGGCCTATTTTATGCCAGTAAACCAGAAATGCTTATGTTCATGCTAAGCCTAGAAGTAAAAGTAATGCTGTGTCAACTGTCAGGGTGAAAAATACTATGTTTTTGTTGCCTCCACAAAAGTATATCTAATTACTACCTGAGGCTGAAGCCAATAGGAGGGTTAAACTGTGATCTGTTCTTATTATTCGCTATTCAAACTTCTCTGAATTAGAAATGTGTAAGGTTTACACCAAAAAAATCTAACCATCTCCAGGCCCATTTACAAAGTAATTCAGGGTTTCCTCCAGTACTGCCTTGAGATTTCCCTGGTGCAGAAGTCTGAAAGATGGAACTGCTGTTGGRCAATCCGACTTAAGACCAAAGCAATGTCACTTTAGATATTAATCCTGAAGTGATACAGCAGAGCAAAACAAAATGGTTTAATAGCTCTTTAAGCAAGTCTGCTAGCTAATGGAGGTAGCTAAATGCCTAAGAGGCTGAGCAACACTCCAGTTCAGGCTAGCTGTGTCTCAGAACATTGCAAAGCTACTTTTGCTCTCCTCTGTGTCATCTTGAAACAAGTATTGCAAAGGGTGTCCCCCCCCAATAAAATCATGAACTTTATCCATTGTTCATGGCTTATTTTGTTTATCAACCAGCTCCACTAGAGAAATCACAATAGCCACCCAGCCATGTATCAGAAACTGTAAGGTATTTTGTGCTTTATGAACAGAGAATGGAGTACAGTCAGCTCAGCACAAGTTTGCCTGTAAAAGAAAAGCAGGAGAGCAATATTTTGCATTAATTCTCTGATAAAATTGGAAACAGTTGGGAATAGTGGACATTCTTATCTTGTTCCTGATTTGCTACTGTCTAACAGTGCTATTATCTATATATAGCATATATATAGATAAACTCTATCTATATATCTATTATCTTCTGTAATTTGTAACCTATCTTCTTTTAAATTTGCTGCAATATAATTATCACTTGCTTTTCAGGGAAAAATTGGACCTGCTGTTACTTCTCTTTTGCCATCTTCCTGAAACCAAGAGAAGAATGTTAAAAATAAATATCTAATAATGATATGCTGATGGAACTTTGAGATATTGAGGAACATATTATGAGAGAAAGGACAACTAAAATTTAAACTGTTTTAAAATTCAGTTGTCCTTATCTACCCTAAGAAGTAACACCAGATTAAATGAAACATGTCAGTTAACACCACTTCTAACATAAGCCTTTAGCTATTTGGACATATTACTAGTACTGTTTTCTAACGTTATCATTTAATATATTGCCAGACAATTGAACCTTTACATTTTGCAGGACTTTTTTTTTCCCCCGTCATTTCCACAGTGCTGTATCTCTACATACGCCTATCCAGCATAAAGCTTTAAACCTAAGAATGATTGTATTTATAAGGATAGAAAAAAACTTATTACAGAGAATCAATGAATGTCAAGGGTCAAGTCTTGGTGGATTTTATATTTCAAAACTCTTTTAGGAACAGTTTTTCACTAAAAAAGAAATTTTCACCTTTATTTATAAAGATTTGTTCATACAATACAGTTTACAAAGACTTGCTCACTATGTCAGTTGCAAAACACACTGAATCTAGGAGGAATCTTGTAATCTAAGCAGCACATTACTTTCTGAAAATGTGGAAAATGCAATAAATTTGGAATAAAAAATGCAAATGTTTGTAAATAAAATGTGATAAAAAAGTGTATTTTAAGTAAAAAAGTTCTTCTATACTCCTGTGACTGGTATCAAAAGTATAATTCACAAGAAATTAGAATTTTAAATGGACAGATAGAACAATAACAAAAGCCTTTTTTCAAAGCCAGATTTTCATTTTAACACGTATTTTTCCTACTCATTTCTTGGTACACATTTGATATACACACATTTGGTCGAGGTGTGTGGTAAACAAACTTCAGATGATGCCTAAAGCAGAAATACTGGATCTGTCACCTTAGCTAACTCTTACAAATTTAACAAAAATGTCATTTTAGTTCCTGCTCTGACAATTTTCACATCAGTCTTAAAAGAAAAAGGAGAGARAGAAAGAGATCAGGAAAGAAAGAAGACAGGGAGACAGCAAAAGGTTTTTTGAGGGAAGTGCCCATGCCACAGAGTCCCTCTCCTGTGCATGTGGAGGGGGTATCCACAGGAATAGACTGTCAAAGCCAAGCCCAGAAATCGTGAGTCCTGGCAACGGCACTTCTTGTGACTACTGCTAAAATCTCTGCCCTCCAGCACCTTCCTTACAAGCCCTCTTGTCACATGCATTTGCTTATTTTAGGACTAAATTTAGGGATTAAATGTCATTATCCCTCTTGTCACATGCATTTGCTTATTTTCTGGAGAAAATTAACTAAGGTTGTAACACATGCCATTTAAAAAACAGATCTGGAAATAGAAGTTCTTGCTCTTCAATGTAACAGCTAATTCACAAGTTTGTCTTGCGGCTTTTCAGGCAAGAACAAATAAAACTATAAATAAGGTAAATCTGTAGCCCACAAGCCTAATATGCCTCCTGTCACTTTGACGATACACAGGAGAAGGGCTAGATACCACCACATCCTTTTGAAGGGATCTAGGCCTTCAGCTGAAATAACAAAAACTCACACTCTCAAACGCTGAAGTCTGAGAATGATCCCCTGCAGGAAACTCAGATAGGTAAACTCTCCACAAACTGTATCTTCTAATCATTCTTCAAAATAGAATGTACAACCCTAATTTTGAAGATCAAGTGTTGGAATTAAATAGGGGAATTCATGGTTTCTGATTTATCTAAGAAAGGAGGAGCTTCTAAGACAGAACTGGAGCAGTGAGGACACACTGGATCAGGGGCAAGCCATGCATCTAACGGCGGCAGTTAGGCATTGCTGCTCCCAGCTGTCTGTGCCATTGCCCAAGGGAAAAAACGACAGCAGAAAACGATTGTGTCTCTGCTTCGGTCACTCCTGAATCTTTACTTAAACCACCTGTGAAGATGAGTTGCTCTAAAATGGCATTTATAAACTGGAGCATGGAAAGTGTAAACACACTGTTTTCTGCTGAGTGTGTGTTAGGAACAGTAATGCCCAGCACAGGGGCAGAGTGCTGGTTACAAGCAGTAATGCCTGAAACGGACACTACTGATTTTACCTGGGGGTATATGTCAGAATCCTGTGGCTTTCTAAAAGACTGGGGATTGGCTCAATTCTTTGTGTTTAACTTAGGAAGAAAACTTATTCAATTTAGGCTTTAGTAAAATCTAAGTTTAAATGAGTGTGAACAGATCGGTTATTGTTTCAATAATAATTTCTCCGTAATGTTTTGCTCTAACTACCCAAAAAACCCACCACTCAGGGACAGGGATTTAACTTTGATCCTTAGAGAAACTAACTTCCTAAGGATGTTCCTAATGATCTGTTGACTCCTTTACCGATACACCAGCAGATGGAAAATAATCCAGTTTGACAGGGATTAAATGTCATTTCTGCTGCCCCACAGGGACTTTAGTATGAACTGAGTCCTCATTCTCATTTTCACATCGAAATCTCATCATTGCAACTGTTTCAATACAGGATCTTGTCTGTTTTGGCTTGGTTTTGGTTTTTTTTTTGGAGGGGGGGCAAGGGTGATCGCAGCTTGTTTTCTTCTGCTTCTGGGGACTGAAATTACCAACCAGGAGAGGAACTAGAAGAGGAAATTGTAGAGGAACTTGCGGAAGGTGGTGGTAGTCATAATAAGGACAGCAGAGGGAAGGAAGGCAAGGTCAGGAAGAAAGTCCTACTGTACAAAGACTGTGAGGAATAAGCCAAAAGCAGAAAAAGAGCATAAATTGTCCACTTTGAATGATTTGACTGCTCAAGATATTGGGTCATGATTTTCAGAGAATGACAATGATAAATATCTTGTTGCAGAGATGCACAAAATCTGTATCAGTGTTGGGAATAATTCTACCAGCCACTTTGCAGTGATTAAAACAGTACTTACAGTTACTTATCACCCCCACAATGCAGAATAGATGATATAATTTGTTTTCACAGAAATACTTCATCTGAGGACTAGAAATATCTGACTATAGTTGAAAATGTGCAACGTATTTCTAACCAACCTTCCAGCTAAAGCCAAATTACACAGCACTGGGGGTCTCTAAAATCTATTTACACAAATGGAGCAACACTAACAATAGTAAGTAATTGACTAATCATGATTAAGATGATGTCATTGTGAATAAAGAATAGGTTTAGGCATGTATTATTCATTATGCCATTTACAAATATTTTATGAATAGCTAAAAGATTCTTAATAGCAATCCTAAGCATGTCACAGACATTTATAGTATGTGCTATAGTTGATTATAAACAATGCATTGCTTTAAATTATGCATGGATTTCTAGGACTTTCTAATGGCACTTTATTAAAATTCTGCTGGGTCTATTATTGACCTATTCCACGTAATTTATAAAACCTTAATGCAAAGTTTGATAAATGTTTATTTTGACTTTTCAGTTACAGTCCTTATTTTCCATTCGATGGTTAAAGCAATGGGTGAAGAATATTAATGGAAATTACTATTGCAGAAAAGCACATTTTTACCATGCATCATTTTTCAAGAAAAGTACCTGTGTTATGTAAAAGCATTGACTTTTTATAAAGACTGGAAATCAAAATTAAAATTACTTCACATTCAGATTGCAAAGTGCCTTATGCTACCAATTACTTTATCAGTTTACTTTATGTGCCAGATTCTCTGGCTGGCCACCTTCTCTGCTGATGCACTACAGTCAGAGATAGCTATAAAATGTACCAACCCTTTGAGACAGGAAAAATACTGAATCTGAAATGGTGCCATAGGAAAGGAAGTTCTGAAGCCTTTAATTATCATTTTCCCTTACAGGCTCAGATCTGATTCCAGACTGATCATTTATAATACACCTSTTTCTTACCTTCATTGTTTTACTAGATCTGTGACAATTGTACATGACCTAAAATCCAATCCTTTGCCTGTACGTATGTTGCAAAAGGAAGATTTAAAATATCCTGAAATTTCATCTCTGTCTTCCACAGGCCCTTAATATACATGTGCTTGTCTCCCTCCCATGTACTCTCTCCTGCACTGAATATTTGAAGTTACTGTGCCCTTTAAACAATGAATTGGTGACCTACTGTGAAGAAAATAAGAATCACTGTTTAAACATTTACTCAAAACCTGACTTAAAATAAAAGCTTTCCATTTGCTTTTTGATGTTCTGAAAAACTTCAACAAAGAAAATATTGAGAACTCTTCCAGTCACTGTTGAGGAATGATCCTTTATCCTCCTCCCTGTCACCTTCCTTCCCACAGCGTCCCTTGCTGGATATCTGCACGGCCCTTTTGGTTTTCCACTGTCCTAGAGTATTTGAGTGAGCACAATGGTTGACCTCATCATTGTGTTGGTTGTGCTCTGCTGAACTTCACTATGGTGAAAATCAACAGTCAAACACCTTCACCAAATTCTAACAATGTTGTTCCCTCTCCCAGGATCAAAGGAAAGAGCTTCATTCAAGGTAAAATAAAAAACAGAGAAAATTTCTGAATTTCTTAGCCATTTCTTTCCTTTCTATAGACTAGAGGGCTGCATTCCTCCCATACACCAGCACCAAACACGTGTCTTTCAGGCTACCAATATATTCGTCTTCTGTGGAAAAGACCTCATAATAGGCAGGGCTGGTATAGCACTTCCAAGTGAAAGGTTTTTGATGTTTCCCTAATCCAACTATTTCAGATTAAAAAGTATGTAGAAAAATCCAGATCCCTCCCAGCTGCCCTTGACCAGCCATGTCACTGTGTAGCTGTGCAATCATCCTTTCAGTCTAAACAAGCCACCTCCAAAGTGCTAGATCAGGAATTCCTTTCCAAAGGTACAGTCTAATGAATGCGTCAGGCAAGTCTGGTGCAGTCAGTTATCTGCCATCAACTGTTTGGCAACTGACTGTTTACACAGTATAGTCTGGTTTCTGCTTGGAGACAATACCTACTGTAGTCAGACTACATACTCTGTAAATAGAAACAAAATTCTCCAAGGGGACCGAGCCAGCACCAACACTTTCCTTTTAATTATTTGACTAAATTAACCAGTTCCTACTGTCTGGGATTTGATTTTTCTTATACTAATTCCTTTAACAATTCAGTCTTCCTCACACAGACGGCTCACAATGACCATGCACAAACCTGTTGTATAAAGCGAAATGATGCCTTAAGACTAAAATTTGATAGTGTATCATGCAGAGTATTATCAGCTGGCAGTCTGGCAGTTTCATTAATCTACATAGTACACAGATTTTTATTGCCTTTGTTTCTTGGAGTTTCCGTCCAAAAACTTATTAGGCCTATGAGCATGGCATACCTGAGAGCCTAACTGGTTTACAGCTGATGAAATAGTATTCCCTGTTTTCCAGATTTCTTTTCTTTGTGGGGAAACAACTGATTTAAGCCTATCCTGGTGACTAACTCCATAAACATATTCCTGCTCTTGTACTAAGGCCCACGTTTCTGAAGATAATGCAGCCTCTCTTCTACGGAACATAGCCCATGAGTTTTACATAAAAGCATCTTATCTTTCAAAGTGGCTCAACTATACCACAAGATATTTTGCTATGTATCTAGGAAAAAGTGGGCCAAGTGGTAGGACTGTTAACTGCCTGTGTAACTCTGAAAAAGAACTCAACCATCTAGGTCATTCAAGCCAAGGCAACGACACCTATGGGAGTTTTCAAATATTCCTAGGAGTTTATTTCAGTTTATTTCAATGAGGGATTAAAGAGCCTACTTGCATCTTTCTGCCTCTAAGTATTTTTCAAATCTGGCCACTAAGCCATGCAGCCTAAAATCCTTAATATTTTTGTCCCAGAGCCACAATTCCTCTCTAAGCCTTGGACTGGTTGATCTCTATTCTCATGAGTTTCTCACCAAATGACGACATATAGAACACCATTTAAAAAAATCAGCTTACTTAACGCAGTATGATGTTCTTATTGCTGTACCTCAACCCTCACTTGCAACAACTTCCTACTGATAACACTGGAGAATCTTTCTTTCTTTTACCTTGAAAAATATCATGAAAGAAACCAGACAAGACTTAGTTTTGTTTGCAAGAGATAAATAAAACTCTGCAAAAACAAAGTTGAGAACAACCCCCTCCCATATTTTTATTTATATGTTTACAAAGAATACAGTGAGCTTTCTAATCTTATGAGGTGACCATGGGACACTCTGCAGGAGAGTGAAGTGATTACTTGAAGAAAAGAGAAAAATGATTTTACTTTTGCTATGTGTTAATATGTTTTGTTTATGGCATGCACTTTTAGTCATTTCAATACTGAAGAAGTAACAACACAGCATAGAGCCAGAAGAACCAGAATGCATTTCTGGAGTTTATTTCTAGCATATGGTGAAAGTTCACAGTCTAGCTCAGAAAAGGCAGTTAGCTATTTCCGATTGTTTAACATCGGCTTGTCCCTGCCTACTGAATAATAAGGTAGGTTACGCCCTGCAGGGGTTGAAAAAAGTCCCTCTCCATACTTCCATTGTGTCATTGCAGGGGATAATGGGAAGCCCCCTTTTTTTTTTTTAATCTTCCTCTAACTAAAAATACCTTAAACCAAAATAACAGTTGCAGACAGCTTTTTAAAGCTATCGCAAAAATGAGGTTTTTCTTTGTTAGTTACTGATGTTATTTTGTTTAGCAGAGTATTTTCACCTTTTCCTCTACTTGTTTGAACTAAATTACATTGAAAGATCTTTATTACAATCAAACCATCAGAAACATTTACTTACTCCTAAACTTACTCTGAAACTTTTTAAAGTTAATGTATACATTCCAATTAAACTCAGACTTTGGCATAGGCTGTACCAGTTCCTGTTTCATAAGCATATGCTTTTAAAAATCAKTGCATAAAACTGACTATCGAGAGAAATCCTTTGGGCCTGAGATGATATCTTACAGAGTTGCTCCTCCCACCTATGAGCTTCTCCTCATGCTTGGTATCATGACCAGATTCATCATTACAGATAAGCCCTCAGGCAAAGATCCGGTATTCAGCTTTGAATAAAACCTAAGTTCTCTAGCAAGGCTCCAGACCTCTCACCTAAGATCTGTTTTATAAATTACTCTCTACACAAACAATTCAGTGAGCATTCCTTATGATTTCTGCCACTGATGGCAAACCATGCATCCCTCACAGGTGCATATCGACACAGTTACGCAGAAGTAAGTGGAATGGCATCTCTAGAAACCAGCAAATCATCAGGCTTTATTTTACTCTCCCTCTCTAGTTTGAAAGTATGAAATTGTCTGCGGTGTAAAAGAATAACTATTTTAACCAGATCCACCTTTAGAAGACATTGGGGATGGCAGGGAGACATTTAAATCATTCAGGAAAGTAACGGGGCAGTTTAGAGTTATGAGATCAAAAGCAGTTAAAGGGGTTAGCTCAAATGGCCTTCAGTGAAATAGTTAACTATGTTCACATTGGCAAATTTTAAGGCTATTCAATCTCTGTATGGGCACTGAGAACATAAGACATCTCTTAGTCATTATTTCAGTTGTATGGTGCAGACTTAACCATTAGTAAAACATCAGTCCTCAGGTGATTCATGGCTGGGACTTTTATGGCCACAGGAGGAGGAAAAAGTATGCAAAACCGTGGACATTTATATCCTGGATCACAGTTCTATGGAAAGGGTAAAGGCTGCAAGATACTCCACAGGCATGGTACCAAAGAATGTAAATGCCTCTGATCTTACCATGACTAGCACCATCACATGCAGCAACACTCTCTTTCTCTATAACACACCATAATGCTCAGTTCCAGGAACATAAGCTCAATACAGACCAGCAGACATTACTGCATTACACCAGCAGGGATTTTCTTTCTTTATTTGCTCCCTGCTGCTTTTCCCTATTAGCCTTGTTGCTCTGCTCTGTTAGTGCTGCATTCCTGTCAAGTTCCTGTCTCTGCTAACTCTCTTAGTAAGGACAAGAYTGGGACATTTTCATGATTCCCAGCCTTTGAAACATAACATGTAAGAGGTGTGAGGAGAAGAAACAGTAGAGAGCTAAATTAGCACAGAATGAGGAAAATTGTGACAAAAAAAAAAGGGCTGGGAAACAAACAAACAAACAAGCAAACAAAAACTACGTACGCTCATGATTCCTTTTCATTTAGAAGCTCAGTGTATTTTTCCAGATGATGGATTGCTCCAATTTAGAAGATGAACAAACTCAACCCAGTGACCTTCAGCAATATGTTCAAGCAGTACTGAAATCCCACTCTTCCCTTCATTGTCCATTTGATGGATATCTAGACCACATCTTAACAGAACAGACAGACAAAGAAATGTTTAAATATTTTATATATTTTATACAATTTTAGGAACAAAACATGCCAAACCACATGGATAGGCTGGATCCCAAACCTGGGCTACAGTTATTTAAACATTCAGAGGTCTTGGAGCCAGGATTTTGTGTCTGCCTTACTATAGCAAAGACCTCAGCTTTGAAAAACACATTTGAAGAATTCAAAATAGACTTAATTCATGATTATGTAACTAAATTATTTTACTTTTAATTATGTGGTAAAACTTTGTTATGAAGAATTCTAATTCTTGTTGGGAAGTTTTGCATTTTGATAGCTTGTGTCACAGAAGAAGAAGGGGAATTGTGGGCAAGCAAGTTAACTAGCCTGTTTTTGCGAAAAAGCTAAACAGGTAAATAGTTAATAGCTTTGATTTTTATGTTATATTCATTCAGTTTTATTGTCAAATTATTCATGTCACTAATGTCCCTAACAAGCATAATTCAGTTACCTGGTCATGATTAATTTGCAAACCCAGGAAAAAAATAAAATGTTCACCTTTTAAATCAGAATCAAAAATATTAAATGTGAAGTTAAAAAAATATTTATCAGATGAAAGCCAAGACTCTAGAGATCAATAATCGAGGAAGAAATAGGCAAGTCAAGAAATATGCCACAGTCTGAGCAGAAGTTAAGGCCTATACTGCATGGAAGGCCACCCAAACCTGTTTTCAACCCCCCCTCATGAGGCAACAGGTTGAAACAGTCCTAAAAGTCATACAAAAAGTGACAAGACATTGCCTGGGAATCAGAAGGGGAAGTCATGATATGTTCCAAAGCTATAGTGACAGTCAGTATTTAACAGTGCTTGCTTTCTCTCATAAAACATAGACTGAAAAGTTGTGAGCAAAATCTCTCTGTCAAGAATGAAACACTGATTGTTGTCAATAAATTAGAACATTGCCCAAGCACTGCCTACACTGCCTACATAACCTGTGAATAACACATTGCCATTTCTTTTCTGCTCATGTGCATACTTTGGACTACAGATGATTTTTTTCCACTGTGTTTGACAGTGATCTTCAAAGGACTCCAGTTTCTCAACAACATGTATGAAGGGATTTGACCTCCGGGGACAAGCCACAGCAAAATAAACAAAAAAGCAGAAGCTGAACTTTGAAATTATCAACATTCAAGCATGAGTATGAAGCCAAACAGTGTCAGCCCTCAGTAATGTCCATAAAGGACTATAGGCAGTTACACCCAGAAAGGAATGAAATTAAGATAATGGTTTTCTAACCCTGATAAAAGAGCGACCTATCRATTAAGAAAAGTCCAGGACAGGTTGCTCAAAACTAGCAAGCTTAGTTTCAGAGGCCACAAACAAAATTTCTGCAGGTATAAAGTGATACAGCACTTTAGAGGCATTGAAATGTTTGGGTTATGATTTTGTATTCACTTGCTCTTTTGAAATCTCATTAACAATGCTGAATGACTATCAGACAAACATGCAAGCCTCTCCTGTACATTCTCTTGTTGTTTCATTAAAGCAATTCTGTATAAGTTTCCTAACTTCCATGGTAATTTTAAAATGCTTTTTATAATCAAGCTTTTTGTATGAGGACTGAGTTTTAAATTTTGACCCCTAAGCTACCACACTTGCAATCTCATCTAATAAAGACAAGCATCATGATGTGGTTTATTCAATCAGTCCACCTTTGACAGTACACTTTCATTTGAACTTGACTTCCAAAGCCTTCTTTTGGACAGCCCACAAGCAGAAAAAGTGCCTGTGTTCCTCAGGAACTGAATATTTTTCAAGTTACAGCTCAGCATCTAATCAAGGAATAAATAATAAACCAAAAATTACATCAAGAAAAAGAAATTATTTTCAGAAAACTTTAAGGGGCCAAACTCATCCTAAAAGGATKCATCCTGTATAGCAACAGAATCCTGTATAAACACCATATGTATCCAGACACAGCTGTACACATTTTAAGGAAAATACAGCAAGTTATGTTAGATCTAATTTAAAGTAGTGCATAATGTCAAACAGACGAAAATTCAGTTTCCATGCTATAGGCGAGACTTAAAGAAGATAAGGACACTACTAAATTCTCTGTGCTTAACACAGACTTGATTTCTTCCCAAATTTTGTTGTCATCATGAAATCTAAAAGTGAAGGTGAAGCTTGAACAGGTTTGATAACACGGAATTCTCAAGGACATTTCAGCCTAACACTGACAAGGTCCAAATAAGTCAAACCAAACTTCTGTTGTCAAATCTTGAGTTCAAAGCATATTGATCCTAAAAATATAAGACATATACAAGCTGTTCATGTGAATTCAGGCAGTAATGGCTGTACACCTTATCGGGAGCCTTCTTTTGAAGACTCCAGTTGGTGCTCTGCTTCTGCTCATTAGTTGGGGGCAGGGGAAAACATGTTCTGAATGGCAAGTATGTTACACAAAAGATCAGGCTAGGAGAATGGAGAAAGACTAATGCTGCTATGTCCACTAAAGAAAAACAAAATGTGCTAATTGGTTTTGTCAGAAGACAGAAGCAGGTGCTCTCTTCAGGGCTTTAACAAAGACCTGAAGGCTCTTTGGCTGATTTGTGGTATGATCTCCACTGGCAACAAATTATCAGGCTATCCAAGGGGCTGCAAAAGGAATAATCAGTCCTCATTGTTATAGTATGTGCAGAAAAATAGATTAACATGCTCTAAATAGAAAATTATTAGCTTCATTACAGATTTTTTTTTATGGTGTTGTTCACTACAATATCTGAATGCTTGAAAAAAATAGAATTTATCTTCACATATGTACTGCCAGAAAAAGGGAGGAGGGCTGAAGTTTGAAAGTCAGCAGGGCTTAACCCAATTTAGAGATTGGCAAGCAAAGCATTTACAGGAGTGTTACCCAGAGATGAGTAGTATCTGTTTTTTCTGAGTACTTATCATTCTTACAGCTATTTCTCTTCCTAAGTCTCAATTTCTGATGGATTCGGTAGCAGCTGTGTATGTTTAGCACTTTCTTTGAAACTCTGGCTTATAGTTAACAGGAGTAAGTTAAACTTGTCATTACAGAGAGAATTCTACACAGGAGCCAACTGCTTTAACCTGGCAATACCCTTTTTCTTCCTGTGAGCCCTTCCCTCATTCTAAGGACGTCTTCCACGTTTGATGTAAGCAACACTGAATTTCTGCAGCTACAAATGAAGCCTAGTCCATATACAAAGATGATAAATTGTAAATTATAATTATAAATAACAACCGAAATCATCTTCCTTTATATGTTTCATAATGGTGTACAAAAATGGAAAGATAAAGCATCTTTACTTTGCAGCAACTGTCCTTCCATAGAGCCATCCATACGGCATACTGGATGAGGTAGAGCCTAACAGAAAAAAAGTATGTCATCACATGATTAAATGTGAGATGATATGAACAAATTCAAGTTGAGCTTGTGATGTTTCATGGAATTTAAAAGCACAAACTGTATTTAATTATGTGACAACACAGTGACATTGAATCATCAGTGTGGCTTTTATCTCTAGCGGCATAAATTTCTGAGCAAACAGACAGCAAGAGCTGGAAAAATACCTCTGAATTGAGACCGACTTTATAGTTCTAATTGTAAGAGAAAAATAGGAAAACATGTTTTAGCAATGACCTACTCATACACTTGCTGATAGCATGTCAGGGCCTTGAGTGCACTCCCCCCCTTCTAGGATTGTAGCTGGCTACGCAAGGCCAGCTTGCTGATAAGAGCCATTGTGAAGAAAAAGCTTTGTGGGGAGGCCTCAGCAAGGGCTCCCCCCTTCCTTTGGGAGCTTCTTTTAGTTGTGACTCTCGCCACCAGACTCCACCTGGGCTATGTCGCAGCTGTGTGGTAGTCATGCCTGTGACTGGCCACGTAGTCCATTGACTGGGACCCCAGATCCTGACCCACGGTCTGACCACCCTGGGACCTCATCACTTTGGACTTGCCCATCAATCTGGACCACGACTGACTATTTTCGCCAGACCTGCTCTGCTCTTTGAGAATTGTGGGACTGCACCCCACTGGGGAGGGCATGGGCCTGCAAGTCAGGCGGGCACCCGCCACCACAATCCCTGCCCTTGTGGAGCAGCCCACGTTGCCCGAGACAGAAAGTGTCTCAGACACTTTGTGCTTTTTTGCCGTCACAGGAAGGGAACAGACTTTTCTTCCCAACCCAAATTTCTCTTCCTAAGTGTTTACACCTTCTAGCTTTTGTTCCCTTTGTTTCAGGATTGAACATTGTCTAGATGGAAGGAGAAAAGCAGGAAGGGGAGAAGGGCTCACCAGCAGCACAGGAGAACAAGCTCTCGGTTTGGTACTGGCACACCCTCCAGCTCAAACTCTTGAAAAGAGTCATCGCAGAGAAAGTGTAGCTTTCCCTTTGTACTCCCTTGCTGGTGTGCTCTTGGTTTCTCTCTTTAAGTTGTACTTATGCAGTTCATGCTATGTTAGGAGCTATTAGGGAATTCAACATTGCGGCAAAAGGCTATTAAGCTGGAGAAAGCTTCTTCTGAGCATGTGAAGACAAAGCTTAGCCAAATTTGGGAAATATAGGAAAAGTATAAGAAAAATCCAAGAAATCCACCAACATCTTGCAACAAAAATGTTTAGAAGATATAGGGGTATGAGGCCCATTAACTGCCATCCTAAGTTGTGTTGCCACCTCTACTATGGAGTTAGGGAAAGCCCACATTTTATGAATAACAAGGACTTATCCAAATTCTTACAAATAGGAAACAGCATGACAGTAAATCARCCTCCATTCTTTGTCAATATATTTTAATATATTCTGCTACTGGACTAGAACTATTTCTAATACAAGCTCATTTCTCACAGGTTTCTTTCATTGTTTATTGATATATCCCCTCATTCTTATCTTTCCATGCATTTAAACTAGGCTGTCTTCATAAGACATGAGTTAGAGACATGTATTTGTTAGGAAATATATTAAAGTCACCATCGTCATTCTTTGTCCAGCAGTCAGCTGTTTGAGGCATTACAGTTTTGACCCCATTCTGACCATAGAACTGTATCACAGGACAGAAAATACTTTCACCATGTTTCTTGGGATCAGTGATTTTTGCAAATGTTTTGTGTTAACAAATAAAATTGGATGCTTTCCTTATTTAGTTACATTATAGTTCTCATTCAAACCCCAGAAGAATCCTTTCTTCCCAGTGATTTTGATGGCAACCACAGAAAACGAAGACAAGAGAATTCAGTGTATATTTTCTCACAATCCAGAAACTGGGGGGCATTCAATGAAATTTCCAGATACCAAATTTAAAACCACATTACATAATAAAATGTCCAACTCATTGACGCAGTAAGCTGTTGAGGCCTGAAGTCTGAACGAGTTCAAAAAGAACTGGACAAAAATCACGGAAGACAGGTCCACTAGAGGCTTTTAAACAGAATGGACAAATAATAGCCTCTGGCTCAGAAAGGACTGGCTCAGAGGTTTCAAAGGAGTATTGTTCTGCACCTGCCCTGATTCTTGTTCTCCCTCTAAGCACTGTCTATGAGCAACCATCAAAATAGGAGACGCAAGCTAAACAGACCTTTGGTCTCAACCTACACGACATGCTGCTTTGGAAGAAAAAAATCTTTGAAAATGAGTGCATTTTTCTCCATTTAGTGGCATAATTTAGTTATTTTACAGTCTTCAGGGTCATGACTGGGGGTAATAATAACTAAACAAAGAAAACATGAAAAGAAATAGTAAGTTTAATCAGTAAATATGCATTATTTCAGTAAAATTGAATATATTGCTATAGCTTGAAGAAAATAACAAAATTAAATGGCAAACACAGGACTGCAAAGACAGATCATGTCAATGTTAGATATACATAAACTTGTCAATTATCATTACACCTGTAACAGACAGTGAAATTGTTAATAATTTTGTAACAATAGTGAATTTACTGCCCACAGCAAAATGTAATGTTCCAATTAGCCTTGTGCTCTTGTAATAATAATAATCTCAATGCACTTTGTTTTGAGGATCCCACAGCTTTTTGAAGATGTTTTCTTCTCAAGTCCTCCCTCACAGATATTTGAATAGCTTTTTATTAGTTTTAGAACAAGAGACAGAAATGCTAAGGGATGTGATCACATTTACAGAAGTTTATTCTTCATGAAGTGAAGACCTCGTTCACATTCATGAGACAAAGCTTCATTTCCAGGCCTTATTCCACTCAAAACACTGGAACTGTTTACACAAGATTACCCGATCATACATGTCAAAAATTGAGTCTCACACCCTCTGAAACCATTGCAACTCATAAAGCACAGGCCAGATCATCAGATGGTATGGATTTGCACAAACCCATTGAAATTACTTGGAACTGCAACAAAGACAAAAGTAGAGGATCTCCAAATTTACGTATCATGAAGTTATAGAAAATGTTCAAGTTACACTGACATTTTCTGTTTCTGTCTCTCATCAATATTTACATTGTCATGGGCATTTGAGAGTCTAAGAGTTGCGGCAGTTTTTCTTTAATTACATATTAAAACATTACATGAATGATGAGGTTTCAATGTACTTCTGGCACATTTCTGCCTGGGTAAAATAATAAACCAAATAAAAGTAAAGCTAACACTAGCAATAAACTAAACGACCATACGCACTTTTAAAACCATCTAGGATCCTGAGYGCGTGACCTTTTGACTCTCTCAACCAAAGGTCCCAGCTTTCAATAACAGATCTTAAACTTCTTGATCTGTAACACCCCAAAGCTCTACCTGCAGGAGCAAGCACATGGTCATACTCATCTCAAAGCACCGGAGGCACCAGGAGTGTCATGGGCTCCCCCAGGTCAGCCATGGCAGGGCCTGAAGTGAAGACCTCGTTCACATTCACGAGACAAAGATTCATTTCCAGGCCTTATTCCACTGAAAACACTGGAACTGTTTACAGGGCCCGTCCCACCCCCAGCCAGGAGCGGGGCAGCCGGGGGGCACTGGGGCAGCCCCAGCCCTGGCACCGGGCACCTCCCTGGGGGCAGGGAGAGGATGAGGCTGGGCTGGGACATGGGCCCACAGGTGGGCCTGGCTCAGCAGGGCCCATGGCCGGGCAGGGCAAGGCTGTGGGGAGCTGGAGACCCGCCTTGCTGCAGTGTCGCTGGGGCACGGGCTGGTGGCCCTGGGGGTCCTGGGCCGTGGAGCGTGTGGAGGGGAAGAGCCCCAGCAGGGCTAGAGAGGGATGGTCAGGACTAACAGTGCCCTGGGGCCATGACACAAGAGGGAAAAGTCATATACCAAGTGTCATGAGATCCCCAGTCTAACTTGAATCCTTGTTTGGAAGTGCCTGGGGCAAGCATCCCATCCCCTTTCTAATACAGTACATGTGCTGGCTGCAGGCACTACTTTTTCCACTGAGTAGCCTGGTCTTAAAAATTACCACCTTAGTAGCAAGAGCATTGACCTCATCAGGGACTGTATATATTAGTGCAGTAAGACTCTTTCAAGGCAAACCATTGATCATTCCACTTGCTGCCTATTCTTGAGAGTAATACTGCGTATAATATTCATGTAACTTCAGCTGCAAGGATTTCTAAAAATAAAGTATTTTTCAATAAATCATTCTCAGTCCTCCTCTGCAATTTCACGAGTTAAAGTCCCACCAGTCAGGTGACAGGTTTCAGGTTCCAACTGAGCAATTTAGTGTAAGTTTTGTATAAAATGCTAGTATAATTCCAGACAGCCATTTCATTTCATGATAGGTCCTAGGTCATCGCAGTAGCCTTCAGGACTCATTTTCCTATCTGTTTGTATTGAGACTTTGAGCTCCCTGGCCTTGTTCACGGCTTTTTTGGAGACTGCCAGCCCATGTCTGTGCTCTATGGCCACCAGTTCTCTTTTCATCCCACACTGTTGTCTCTAGCAGCCTTCTACTCACCAGGATATTGCCACAAATGCTAGTTTCTGCCCCACTGCAGCTTGAGTGTCTCTGATCCCTGCCTTCTTGCCTACGATTCCCACAAAGGACAGATTTTTCCAGCTTGTGCTCATACTGCCTATACAAAACTGCCATCCAGCACATTGTCTTACTCCACTTATTCCAAGAGTGGCCAAATGTGGATGCCTGAAAAAGAGTGAAGAAACAGAGAAGGCATGTAGTAATGCCCTAAATATTTACCAAGTCAATTTGCAGAGTAGAGACTTCCTGAGTCAGAGTTGTTATCTTTGTGTGTAAGAGCCCACAATGGACTTCTTTTCCACGAAATATGGGTTTCCAAATTTTGATCCTATCTGCAGTTTTAGCATGCACATCATCCCACAGCACAGGTTTCCACAGCTTTATTGTATGTTTTCTAAGGCATCGTCTCTTTTTTGTTTGGTTTGATCTTCCCACCTGATAGCTTAATCTAATGCCACTTTGTTTGTGTACTGGAAAATGAAGTGAATCGTTGTTCCATACTTACCCTCTGCTCTGGGTTATCATGCATAATCAGATACTGGTCCTTGAGACATCGAGGTTGAAGTTGGCTAGGATACTCTTACACTTTTCTGCAGTAGCATCCACACTGGTAACATAGTTGTACCAAAGTGGCCTGCAACTTCCAGAGTAGCTGTACTGACTGAAAGTAGAGAACTGGAATGTATTAAATTTTTTTGGAAGTTCTCTTTGAAAGGTTTGCAGTTCTCCTGAGCTGATGCCCATAATAGAAGGCAGAGACAGTTTAGTCTGCTTTGTTCTACATGGTGTTTAATCTTATCTGCCTTTCCCTTTTCTCTTCCTTGGGGAGTAGGTGGGAGAAGGTCATCACAAGCCAGTGTCAACAGGATGTTGGAGGTTAATGAAATAGATATGGATCCATAAACCCTAGAATGCAATGAATAACATAACTAATATGAGTCCACAGAGTGGTTCCCCTCCCCTTATTGACAGTATTCAAGAGAAGGCTGGTAAAGGATATCTGAATGACTGTTACACTATACCCCCCTTGATCACTAACCACTAACCCAGTTAGATGCCCTTGCATGGCGTCTATTCTTTTCTTAGTAACCACTGAGCCTGACAATTAGGTAGGGGTGCATCCTGCAACAGAAGGGGACAGCACAATGCAATGAAGACAGAGCGGGAGGAAATGGATGCATTAAAGAGGTAAGGCTGAACCAACTGCTATTTAAGAAACAACTTAAATAGATAGGTTGCTCACCTGCAGAGACCCAGCAGTAGACAATATTTGTGGATGGGGATTCTATTTTCTCTTTCCTGCAGAACAGGCCACATCCTCTCATCTCATTGCTCTCTCTAATAGCACATGATATAACCCTTGCCAGACTTATCTCTCACCCACATTTTTGCTGACTGATTTTTTCCCTTATTCTTCAGTTTTGCTTTTTTTTACAGCACATAACAGAATATCATCAAAGTTTTTTAACTTTGGGGAAAAAATATCACCTGCAATGATTACCTGATAAAGCTACATGTTGCTGAATAACAGCAATACTAGCATATCACAGAATAATTCTCTGGTCTTTTAAAATTATTTCACCATAGACATAAACTTCTAAGATCCCTTCATCATGTTACATCATCAAAGTACATATTTTATAGCTACAGAGCTGAGAGAAACTGCTGAAGTCCTTTGACCTCAACAAAGCAGTACCACTTTAAATCAGAAAGGAATTGACCCACTTAAAGCTAGTGGTTTTAGGTTCCACAATCACATTGTTTCTTTTATAAACAGGAGTAACTGAATATTTTGTAACTATTTTAGATACTGAATACCAAGTAGTTATTGGGTTACCTAAAAACTGCCTGGAAAATAATTCTCTGGCAGATCGGGTTGTTTGGGGTTTTTAGTGTATTTTATGCATGAGGTAGAGCATAAGTTTATAAGAAACCTGCAAGAGCAAGAAATAGACCTTAGGTGTATTGTGTTGAGCAGCCAACATTTAGAAAAGTTTTCCAGTTTTGAAATGAAATAAAAGTACTTGATCTTAGGTACCATCAGCTGCATCTCAGGGTTTGACGATAGTTGACATTCAAGGGAGTACTGATTTAATGTTTATATTCCTTAAAATGACAAAAGCCCTTGCCTACAAGGTCCATGCGCTACTTTACCCTTCCAAAGCTCTGTAACCTGTGCATTGTAACAGACAGAGAGACACACAGTTCCACCTGCCCGGAGTGAGACCAGCCTACTCCACTGGCTGAGACCCTCCAAAGAAGACCACACTCCTGAAAAAAATATAATAATAATAAAAAAAAATCTCTTGTATTTTCTGCAGCTCAGGAGTAAATCTAAAATTCCAGGATGTGCCACTTTCTGGGATGAACAGGAGTAACTGTGTGAAGTTGTAGTTAATTGAGATTCCTTTCTCAAGCTATGCCAGATCAATAAGGCATATAAGTGTGCATTAACTCTCATTAAATAAGATGTGCAAAGGGCTTGCTGGCTCTGTCTACATTAGTAAGCACTGTAGGCTAATAGGATTCTTCCTACCATGTTCAAAGAAGCAGGACTTTAAACACATCTCAGTAGACAAAAAATTACACAAAGGAACTACCTGGTCACATCTTAAATTTTGCTTTCAAAAAAACCTAAACAACACACAACACTGTTTAATATAAGGCCTTATATGCAATTCTGATATACAACTCAAATAACAGACCAAAACACATACTGAAGTTCCTTTTTGCTGTGGCAGAAGGCTTCTATCCTGTGCACCAGATAAAACATTTCATCTCGGCCCTGTGAGAGTTGGAGGGAGATCTGTTACCAAAATGGAAGGTCAGAATGTGAACTACAAGTGTATTTTCCATGCATTATTGACTGAGATTTTTTTCCAGTAATAAGATAAATGCTTTCAGAAAAAGAACTAGCATAGCAAGAGCCTTGAAGTGTTATTTTTCCTGTGTGCTAGAAGAAGCAGGGGAAGAGGGGCACCATTTCATTTTTTATTTTAAGGAATGAGCCTTTTATACAAAGATTGAGATCCATTATCACTCTAGTCACTGACTATACCGAAGTAAGAGCGGATAGGAAATGTATCACTTTGCTATTTCAGATTACAAATCAATAATTCCAATACTGTATTTAATCTGTGTACACTAACGTACATGCTCAGAGCTCAACAATGACTGTCTTTTCTTCTGTATCTATTATTGAGTGTGTCTCCTGTTCCAGCTTTATTGTATCCTAGCCATCCTCTTTGCACTGAAGAAAACAATGTCAAGCAGTGTGCACTACCAAGTACACCTCAGGACTCACTGTGGTGAGTCAACTCACAGCATTCACCATAAATCCAGGGCACCTATTCTTGACAATCATTTTTAGTATCAGACAACATACATTGTCTTTTTGCTCATCACCTTTCCCATGTTTATGTTTCCCTTATGCACAGCCAGTGCCTGAAAAGAGCTAAATAGCATAGTGTATGGTTTGGGGGCCGGGGGGGTTGTCAACTCAATATACGTTCTGCTCTTGGTTTAAAACAAAAACATGGGGAAAAAAGCTTACTGTTCTGGTCACTTGATAAATGTAATCCCCATGAGCAGACTTTTTCCTATCTGGATTAGAAAGATGAAAGCAGTCAAGGCTTGCCTGTTTATCAATCTAACCAAATCATAGGGTGCAATAGGTTTTACCTGGATAGTACATAAAGACAATTTACAACTTTACTAATAATTGATAATTGCTGATTAATTTATCTGATGTGGATGCTAAAAGTATTTTCTTGAAGCAGAAAGTTTAGGTCCTAAAGTTTTGGGGTTTTGATGTTTCTTGCATTCTTTGCTCTATTACAAAAACGATTTGGTGGGTTTTTTTAAGGAAAAAATGAATTTMCTTTTTTCTGACTTTTGTATTAAAATAGTATAAAGTTGGATGCATCTTAACCTATAGTAAAGTATTCATACTAGGGTATGAATTAACATTTCAGCACAAAATCAGAACATATGATTTTTTGCCAAATATTTTTGTTCTGCAAGTGAAACTAATTTAGTTAAACAACATTTTAAAGTATAAATGTTCCTCTATAAAAGCAAATATTGACTAGCTCTAAATATTGACAGAAAAATCAAGCTGAATAGATTGTTTGCTAGATTGAATGCTGGATCCGTTGACCTTCAAATCTATGATGTTTTGCAACCTATATTCAATTGCCTTACAGCAACACACTTTTCTTTATTCTCTGTCAAGCTAATACCTGATATACTGTGTGCACTATCGTCAAACAAAAGAATGGTTCTTTCCCTGGAGTATGACATGCCGGTGAGAGGGGAGGAGAGAAGTAAAGATTATTTTAATTTAGTTCTCAGGTCTTTCTCAGACAAGTTGCTTAGCTCACCATAAATTCATCACCACACAACTCAGCTATTCCTAGTATGCTGCCTTCAAAAATTTATTATTTATGAATACAGTCATGGCATAACTCAAATGTCTGCAACAATTCCATGACAGAGATTCAAAAGGAAAATTACACMTTCTCTACATTTTCTAGTAGTCCTTTTTTAAGCTGATGAAGCGATTGAAGTTACATGCACTATGATCCCTTTAGCTGCACAGCTACATTCAGAAGATATTGCTTAAATTAGTTGTCCATCTAAACCAGAGAGCTCTGAGGTCCAACACAGCCTTTATGATTCTTGCTGTCACTGCAGCAAAAGCATATAAGGGAACAAGGATAGCTATTGAAGAAGGAAAAGGCGATCAACATGATGAACAGGAAAAAGTTAATAGCTAAAACAGAACTGGTCTGCTACATCCCATCCAACAGCTCCCTAAAACAAAGTACTATTGGATTACATTTTCTCAGCCAGGGTATTTGTCTGAAATTCTAGAGCCATCTAGACAGGATTAAATAGGATAAGAGTGTTCCCCATGATAATAAACATTGAATCCAATGACTGAATGAGAGAGAGGGTGATCCTGTTTGTGTGTGTGTGTGTGTGCGCGCGTGTTCCCCTGCATGTGRTGGCTTCTATAGGCTTGAGTGATTCGACTGCATTTCTGGCACAGCCTTTTATTCTGCATGCGCACAGTCAAACACATTAAATATTTACCATTGTGGAGCAGAGCAATGCTGCGAGTTTGGAGTGCTGGTAACGATCGTGTCCAAGCAACTCCTTAATAAAGTACAGATGTGGTTTCAAAATGGAACAGAAGCACAGGACACGCACATGCACATGCACACACACACATACACACAAAATATGCAGTGGGTTATTTACGTTATGCCTGATATTGATTATTACCAGATGGGAGGGGAAAGCAATAGCTGACAGATTAACCATATGGATCTGCTTTAATTTACCCTGAGTTATAGGTTTGCAATTCTCCCTCCTCCCTTTTTGGCTCAGAAACCTATGATTTCCTAAGGAGAAAAAATGTAAACCTACTGTAAGGAGCATATTTCCATCATAAGCCTCCCAGTGCTACACTCAGGGATTGAGCTATCTTTCTTTACAAGAATTGCAGTTCCGGCACCACTTCCTAAAGCCACAGCCAGTACCATGAGCAGGGCATTTTTTACAGACCAATGAACAAAAAGTGTTTTAATACTGATGAGCCTTGCAGACAATAGATCGTAACTGAAGAAGCTTTGTTTAAGATTCTGCTTTTCACAAAGCTGTTTCAGCCAGCCTCATATAACATACTGACAAAAAATCCAGAGACAGCAGTTGTCAAGGCATCATTCTATTCTGAAAACTGGGAGCCCTCAGCAGCGCTTTGAGCTTCAAAGCCTTGGCTCTGGAGGCTTTCTAAATAGCTGTTCTTCCTACAACAGTTAGATATAGCAGGAGCTACAAACTCTCTTAAAGCAACAAAGGAAAACACAGTCTCCCCACCCAGCTGTGACCTTCTGAGACTTGTGCATTATGCATTAGAAGGCCAGAGTGTAAATGGATACTTCAGAAAAGCTTAAAGAAAAAAAAGTCTAATTGACAAAAAAAGCTTTTTGGTCTTTCTGCTAAAAGTGGATTTGAAACAATGTATTTTCTGTACAGTTTAACCTTTAATTTCTATTGTTTTGATTTGCAGCCACCTCCATCCCACTTCCAAGGGCAGAGGGCAAACAACCCTCTATTGCTTATAGGTTTTATTTATATATATGCACCATTATAGTTATCTGACCTTTCTGCTTTTCAAATCCATCACTTATGCCTACTGCCAAACAAGTTACTGTAGATTTTTCAGTGCTCTCTAAATCCCTAAAACAGCTCTAAAATGGGTAGGTAGCATGAGCATCAAAGAAACAACATATAGAGCTGAGGCAGAATGAAAAGGGATGATGCAAACTAGGAAATCAGCACTAGAAAGAAATGTACACCATGTTTCAATGTGCTATTCATATCTTCTGAGGGTTACAGGCAGATTCCAGCCTCTCCAGCACTAAAAGACATGAATCCCTCCTTTCAGTTCTTGAGTGAAGAAGAATTGTGATGGCCAGAGTTTGCAACTGGTCAGATTTTTGTCCCTCAATTTTGTGATGTTTTCTGTGCAATCTTGGACAACTGGGGGTTTTTATTCCATTTTCTTACCCCTAAAATGGGAATAAACACTAATTCATGCACAGCAACTGCTAGGGGAATTAGTAAAGCATTTTCAAACTCATAGTTAAAAGCCATGCTCCATCTACTCTAGCTCTGCCTGGACATAATTCTAAAACCACAAAGAAGCTGAGAAGGTTGCACCCAATCTGGTAAAATAGTCTCAGTTGAAAATTTAATATCTTGCTGGAACAAATGGCAAAAGCCCTGCTGATTTAACACAGTTAGGATTTCACCCCACTAAACAGAATTCCTAATGGAAGTCATGCACTTCAAACATTTGCACACTACAGCCTGTATTTTCAGTTTCAGAAAGGTATTTTGTAATTCATGCATGACAGCTGCTCTACAAAAGAATATTAAATAAAATGTCAGTGTTCGGTGAAACCTGTACAAAATACAGTGGTTGGTCTTAAAATTATGCTTTTTGTAAACAAAACCATATTTAAATTCAATGGCTGCTTGAGCAAAAAATTCGTTTTCTATTATTATTTTTGACAAAAACTAACAGCTTAACACTCTGCAACACATATAATCAATATCCAATGACAAGTTTTAAAAACATAAGGCCATTTGTAGTATTTCCCCTTCCTCAGACAACAAGCACAGAGACTTCAGTTTACTATTATTCTGTCGGTTCACCTACCAAGCCTGTGACAAAACCAGGATGGGAATCTATGTTTATATATAATCTATATTTTAGGATGAGAGGAAATGGCCTCAAGTTGCGCCAGGGAAGGTTTAGATTGGATATTAGGAAAAATTCCTTCACGGAAAGGGTAGTCAAGCATTGGAACAGGCTGCCCAGGGAAGTGGTGGAGTCACCATCMCTGGAGGCGTTCAAAAAACGTGTGGATGTGGCGCTTCAGGACATGGTTTAGTGGGCATGGGTACTGGGTTGACGGTTGGACTCGATGATCTTAAAGGTCTTTTCCAACCTTAATGATTCTATGATTCTATAGCTCTCAAATCCCAGCCCTCTCCGTTAGCAGATAAACCACACTGTTTCCTTTTGTGCCTATGCTGCTCTGATGGTAGGTAAGACTGGAAGCTAACTTAGGGAAAACTACTATTTTACTGTAAAAGAAGGAAGGTTACAGATGCCTCCCTGAAGGTGAATAACAAAAAGGAATATGTGAGTCCTTATCTTGACAATGGAAGATCTGCCTGAGATGACTTCTGTGCCCAGAACTAATGTTTACACCTCTCTGGAGAAACAGGATAACATCTTGGTGATACAGCCTTTGTGATTTACGCAGAGTGACACTACTGTTCATTATTGGAGAGTGTTGGCCCTTATTTCTAAGTGGTCCCCCTGGAGCCATGCTGGCAGAAGCTTGGAAAGAGGCAGAGCTGTACTGAGGCTCTTTAGTTTCAGCCTAAGGATAACGCATTCGTGCATTACTTGCAGAGTGGAACAGTTAGTAGGATGCAAGGAGAGGTTATTTAGATTTTCAATCAGTGTTGTGATACAGAGGAGGAAAAACAGACTCAGGTTAGTATATAAAATATGTGTAAAAAAGCACGCTGGGAAGCGGGGTTAAAATCTTTAAACTTCAGCCATAAAGTACAGTCACACATCAAATGACTTTCCCTTACAGAAGACAGAAAATCTGCTTTCTTTGGAAAGCAGCTTGGAGGGCAAACTCAGCACAGAACAGGTCAAAGTAGATTTCTTTCAGCTCTATGGATGTGTAAATCCAAACATTCACCCTGAAAAGTCAAATTCAGAAATGCTCTCTTTCACACTGCTTTCACCAAACCAGAAAATGCAAGCAACCTTTGATAGACAGCTTTGCTCCTAAGCTTCCCCTCTCCATTTTAACTCAAAGTTGCAGGCATACCTAGCCAATGTTAGGTAAATAATCAGAATATCTGAGTGGGATTTAAATGGCAATGTAGATGCAAGTCCTTCTATATACAGTACAGGCAGAGGCTATGTAATTTGCCTATTTGAGATGCTATATGCAATGTACTACACAAATGTTCAGATTACAACTGTGTTGATAGAGCCCAAGTGCAGCTTGAATGCATTCAGTAGCTCTGCTGGGTTTCTTAACTTAGCTCCTTCTTTATCAGGAAAAAGTATTACCACTTCTGACATCAAGCAAACATGCCATTTACTTGACCGTATGCCAGTATATTATGAAAACTTGCGGACACTTCCTTATGTAAAATTATGTAAGAAATTTTAGCTGGATTAGTTATACTGGTTAAATCCAAAGATGTGCATCTGATTCGTAAAAATCATTCCTACGCTGTCTAAAGTCCTGGCTTGGTGTTCTGACACACCTGTGACAACAGATTAAAATTAGATGACCCAGCTGTCCCTCTGCACCTTCCTGACAGATGCTGCTAGGCAGTGAGATAGACATAAATTGAAGTTGTGGGCAATAACCCCTTAAATCGTCTAGTTTAAATCCATTGCCACAAATCTGCTGGATACCATAGAAGGAGTTATATTGTCCAAAAGTGCTTTTGTCAGTATAGCTCATTTCGCACATTGAATCACTGCAAACTATGCTAGCCCTAGCACTTTTTTGCTAGTATAACTGTGATTCCATTAGTAGGGTTTTATCGGGAAAGTTATCCAGTAAAGCTATCCGTAAAGCCAGGTCTTTCATTAGGAATGAAACTGCTAACAAGTCTGACATTTAAATTACCATTACTAGCCAGCTGAAGTTATCTCGCTGAAATGAATGGACCATTCGCAACTCTCAGAACTACTGCTGCAAGCTCTTTGCTCTGTGATTCAAGTTTCTGAATTTTCAAAATTCAGGGGACCAAGCTATTGCTACAAAATGGCGGCCAATATGGTCTGCTACCACTTCCAGACCTGCTGCAGGCACTTACCTGCAATAGCCTGGAAAATTCCCTAGGTTACCTGGAAAGTTCCCAAGCTCCTGCTCAGCACAAGAAAATGCAGAGGTTATACTAAGAGAAAGAACAATCTCATGGTTAATGTTCAAGTTCTTAGAACATGACTTTGGGCAAATATTTTTATTTTCTTTGCTGCAGYTTTCCCACTGGTGAAAGGGGATAGTCCTCGTCCTCTTACAGGCCTGCTGTGATGGACCTTGCAGCTCACTGCATGAGTAGGGAGAGTTAAAAGCAGACCCCCTTAGCTTTCAAGTGATTTGAGAAAAAAATAACAAAATAATGTTGATCAAGAGACTGCTAACAAAAAGACTGTAAAGTGCTCTTTCTGGTTGCTGCTGTACTGATTCCAATCTTTTTGGTTGAAAGCTGGAGAAGTCCTGCCACRGCAGTCATAGGGACTCTTGGCTGAGGCTATGGCTACATGATCAAAGAGTCCATGCTGCTGGTATAGACTTGGACCAGAAAAAAGGTACCATGGCAGCTCCTGAGAAAGGAGCAGACTGTGCATTTGAAAGCCTGTGAGAGAAGCAAGCTGCAATGCTGAAAGACAGGCATTTGATCATGCAAGAAACATAGCCCTGACTCATCCAAGAGTGCTTTGGGACAGCTCCAAGCTGTAGTCAAGTCACGTGATGGTTTTGCTGCTTTTCAAAAATCAGGACAGCTCTATTTGCCTTGGGTTAACTGCTTCACATGTCCCTTGCCTACACGTGACCTCATGTAGCTGTTTACTAGGATGCCCATTTTGTAGGAAAAAAAAAGCAAAACAATTACATAAAGTAAAAAGCCGCGAGTTTGGAGATTTGAGGGTATTTTTTAAAACCACAGGCTCCCTGGATAATCAAAACCCTGGCTTCTTCAGACTTACTTGTTAATGTGATAGACTGTGGATTACAGTGGAGAGGCATTTCCAGATTCTGAAAAGACCTTCAAAAATCAGGGGTTAGTAAATAAATGTAGGCAGCAGGAAGGGGCTCTTGATTTCCCACAAAAAATGAAAAAGAAGGCACAAGAAGAAGCCTGAACTTCCTCTTCCGTGGACCCTAACCCAGCACAGAATTATGGTCCTGTCTCATTTGCTTCATGCAAACAAAGAGTAATGCCCGTGATCGGAGGTACCCTGGCCCAAATTCTTCTCTGCTTGCTTTCATCACCGCAGCGTGCTCACCCAGGGTCTGAGTAATGCTTTGTAATTGATGGCTATTTGCACTCTGGAGCATCAGGGCCTGGTAAGTAACAGCATTCACAGCAGCTGGGAAGAAAGAGATTCTTGTTAAATAAATAGGACCAGAATTAGAAGGCAAGGATTTTAACTAAAGCTAGATATTTCTAATGCATGTTTCTGACAGCTCGTTCACTTGCACTAAATGCTTCAAGATGTACAAAAATGTACACGTATTTAAGACAGCTGGATCTCTGTACCATCAAGTGTTTCTGAGGCTGTATTTTTGCAGTTTGAAAGCTACTATGCTAATTTGGTGCCATGTATTTGAAAAATGTTTGCTAGAACAAACAAACAAATAAAAAAAAAAGAAAAATCACTATTTTCATTGCTGACTTTTGTTTTACAGGACAATGTAAGCATTCTTGAAGGTTACAGAGAAAGGTGGCAGGAGCATTTTGTGAGAGAGTTTCACATAAACCTAATTTTTGAGAGTTATGAGAGCTGGAAACAGTAGAAACATCTCCAAGAAGGCCAGGCATAAGGCAGAGTAAGGTAGAAATGCAGAAAACAGGTCAGGCTTGCTACAAGGTCTCAAGGAAAAATGAAGAACATCATTGTTAAGCTTTTCCTTTTGGGTTCAATGTTGCTGCCACAGGTTAGCTACTTGTTGGGTTTCACCCACACGTGGCGAGACAACATTTGGCAGTTTCAGTCTGAGATGGTTTGTAGCCAAATTTAGAGTCAAATATAGTGACATTCTCAGACCTGATTCACGAGCTTATTACTCAGGCCCTGCTCAGATAGTGAAGAATTGGGCTAAACCAGTGCAAGCTCACAGGTACCTAACCAAAGAAAATAAAAACTCCTGTGCTTTTTTTTTTTCTCTTACTCTGCTGGTTTTGTACAATGCACAGATCAGACTGATTTAAGAATTTTACAGAGATGGCTCTTGACGTAAAACCAAGATATTTGTGCTTTCTCTCTGGGCACAGTTCTGCACTCCCTTCTGCCTATTGCACTTCAGCGACTCTCTGCTTTCAGAGCCCTCCATACAGCATGTCTGACTCTTACAGAGTTGGTCAGCAATAAGTATTTTGGTCACAGAGGTTTTCAAACACATGGGAGAAAAATGCTGTGATACATTTGACTATTTGTATCACAGGGATAACCCAAAAGATACAACCGTTCGGGTAACTCTGATAACCAGGCCAGCTTTAATCCCTTTGTCTTCTTTTCTGGCTATGTTTTCTCCTCACTGAACCGAGACACTAACTATGCCCCCAGGTGAGTGTTTGGGGGGAGGTATGGAAAAAGCATTAGCTCAGCTTGCTAATGACTTGAGCTGCTCAACTTGATGACAGATTTTGGCAGGTTCTGAAAATTATGATAGTAGCAACTGGCCCATGTTACATCAAAATTGTTTCCATCTAAGCTTCATAGCATACATTAAACTAACCTGGTTTCTAAAATAATATTAATTTTTCATGTAGCACTTGGAACAAAAGGGAAAACAAGTAAAACTCTTCTTTCACTTTCTACCAAGCCAATGATACAAACAGTTTACTAAGCTATGCTGAGGGCATAAATCGTATTTTAGTTTTGTCTACTTCCTTTTCATAGGTTTGTGGAAAGCTGGAGGTTGAACGTTCATAAAGATTTCTTTGCTTATCAAATAACAAAGTCTTCCATAAATAATCTCCAGTGAATGTCTTTTGATGGTAAAAAATGACATTAATAGCAGTGCAAATAAATTAGAAACAGATTGTTTCAATTCTCATTGAAAACAAGAGACTGGATTAAGGCAATGATGAATTGAAAACAATTGTGAGCGGATTAAAATCTCTGTTTACTTACATGGACAGTATTTAAGCCTAGAAGAAATTTATTGTGCGGTGTTTGTAAGGTGCATTTTGTTCTTCAAAGTGCTTTATAAATGTTAGAATTCAGACCCTAAAACATTCTGAGTCCTTCATTTCCTATTCCAAATTATTCAAATTAGGAAGCCTCTTTTGAAGCAGACTATACAGACTTCTAAGAAAATAACTTGTTCATGGATAAAGAGGAAGTGAACATAAAAGTTAGCACCGAATGTCCAAAGCTCCAACCTCCCACCTTCTCGTCTTGTTTGGCCATGTTTTCAGCGATAATGGTTCTTACGACAGGGTTATTGCTGTGACTTTCCAACAGTCACTTAGTCCAGTTGTTAAGAAACCCTGTCTTCAGCATGCAACAGCCTTTACCATGACCAGTGCCATTATAATTCATTATGAAGTGCTCCAACAGTACCTAGATACCCATAGAATCACAGAATAGTTTGGCTTGGAAGGGACCTTTAAAGGTCATCTAGTCCAACCCTCCCCTGCAATGAGCAGGGACATCTTCAACTAGATCAGGTTGCTCAGAGCCCCGTCCAACCTGGCCTTGAATGTTTCCACAGATGGGGCATCTACCACGTCTCTGGGCAACCTGTTCCAGTGTTTCACCACCCTCACTGTAAACAATTTCTTCCTTATATCCAGTCTATCTTCGCCATGACCCACATTGGTGCCCCATGTGCTAAGGAACAGCCAAAGACAATTGTTCGGTAGTGTAATTTGTTCCTAATTAATAGATCTGCTGGGAACAGACAAAGTCTCAAAGTCACAAAGTCACAAAGAAGAAGTTACTCGTCCAGATTCAGCCGWTTCATTGAGACCTTGCCCACATTTTAAAGAAACCCAGGAATAAACCAGCATGGGTGGCTGAACCATCTGCTGTTAAGCCTAGAGGCAGTTTTGAGCAACTGAGACTGAGTTCTCATTCAGAAAACGTTTACACCCCAGTCCCTGCTGTCCAGAAAAACATTTCAGAGACAGCTTCAAAGTACTTAGATCAGAGGCTGCAAGCAGGGAAGTAGCCACACCATAAATCTCAAACGGTACTAAGTAGCTCAAACATTTACTTAGATTCTCAGGTGGGATTCATAACTTCTCTTGAGCATCATGAATACACTGAGAGTGGTACTTGAGTTAGCTAACTTTAAAGTTTTCTTGGAAAGGCCTTTGTAAACCACAATGACTGCAATATTGGCACATCCTTAGGTTGCAAGATTTTTCAGGAAAAGAAAATACACATTTGACAATACACTGAATAACTCAAGAGTATCTGCACTGGCAAGGGCAATGGCACTCCAGTCTCCAGCTGGGATTTTAGTCACAAATATGAAGTTGGAAGTAAGAATTACTAAAAATAGGATGTCAAATACTGTGTCAAACAGATGATTTTTGAGTATGCCCAGTAAAAAACAGAGTTACTTGGTTTTGACCAATTTTTACTTTCAGTCATTTCAGCATTAAAGCAAGCAGTTCTCAAGAAATGCAAAAGCATACATTTCAAACTAACCTCTCACAAATTAAAACTGCAAGGTTTCACAGAAATCTCTATATCTACTGTACTTAATTTGCCATTTTTGTTCTTATTGCTTCTTCCCTTTAAATTTTTTTTTTACTTTTGCTCTTGAAGTAACTTTCTGTTCCCACACATTCCCCACCTACCTGCTGATAATAATAATAAAGATGGGATTTATGTCTAATTTGCTGAAATCACTGTATTCATTTATTTCCAGTACAGAGTATAAAAAAATAAATAAAAAGAAAGGTGATTTCCACTTTTTTTTATTTCTTTTAATTTTTATTTTGTCTTTTCTTCCTCAAGTCACATATAACTTTGTTGTCACAGATGCTGGTATTGTGACAGCACTTTTAAAAAACATCTTCTAAATAAGTTAAAATCATGCCATACAGCAAACTGAGGCAGTGAATCACGTGTTCCACAGGTATAAATCTGCAAAATTCCTTTCAGGTCAATTGTCTTACACTGATCAGCTGATAAAGTGGTGGTAGGGAGGGTTTAATCCCCTTTTGCATCATTCTTCCCCTCTCCCACTACACTCCTATCCTCTTATCACCTCTTTTTGACTTGTAAAACTTAAAGTCAGAAATATTTTCTGAAAGTTTTCATAATGCTGATGACACCTTAAACAGGTTAGAGGGGGCAGAGAGAGAGAGAGATTAACTACGTAACTATACTTGTATCCGCTAGCTCAAAAAGCAATTAACTGCTGTAGCAGGAGCCCTAACAGGTTGGTGCCTAGCAAGAGTATATATGACTAATGCTGTGTGACTGGATCAAGAAGAGAAGTTTGCCCACTAGAGAAGCTAACACATTACTATGTAAGAAGTAATTCACTTTGAACTCGCATTTTTAAGCTTGCAGCTGCTCTCAACATTTTTTTTTTCGTTTTCTGCTTCCTTTTTTCCATAATTATTTTTGACAACTCCGTCCCTCCTACTCATCCCAGTGCAAAGCAATGCAGTGGAAAAAGCACTGCACTTACACCACAAAAACGGGTAGTTGTATATTTTGTCTAACTCTTCTCCCCTTCCTCCTCCCCAGGAAGCCCCAGACCCAAGATATAATAGAGGACAAAAGCAGAATATCTACTTTTCTAGAAAAGAACAACAGAACTCCTGTCCACCCCAGTGACAGTGGAGTCTGGCTTGATATTAAAGCATTTCTCACCTCCTACTCACCTCCCCCCACAGTTTCTCCCTGGTGTAAAATGACCATCCCGGATGGATCCACTTGGCAGTTTGTCCTTAGCAGTTACCTCAGACTATAAGATTGGCTGAAAGCAGTTTACTTTTGCAAGTGGTCCACCACAGGCCACATCCATGCCTAGTTTACAACGGTACTCATTTGAATGTGATTGCTTCTAGCTGCAGTGGTATCTGATATTGTGGTAACACTGAGGAATCACTAGAAGCCTTGAGAGTTTGTCCTTGTTGGTTTCCTGAAGGCTGGACCTCTGGTCCCTGGGGAGGAAGGAGGTGGATGGTGAGTGAACCCTTGCAGGGCTTCAGGTTACACAGCCCAGAGGCAACCCAAATACAGCATCTTAAACATCTTTTGCCCTCCTCCTCAGAGGACCCCCTTACCTGTGTCTGTCGTCACAAATTTTATATCAGGTTTACATTACTTTCCTGGCAGACAGCCTTGGAAGACAGATCCGTGACTTCCTACCTAGCCGAGGCTGGAGGAAATTACATAACCCCTCTTCCTCCACTTCCCTTTCAGTAATACTATCAAATATTTTGAAGTCTCTGGTTCCAGCAGATGAAAGACACTTGAGGCAAAGCTTTAGCTACCGATTATTGATTTCCCTCTCACACAGCTGATAGGTTTCTCACATACGTAATTACATTTAAAAAAAAAGCAGTACAGGAAAGCTGCTACAGAAACCTGACACATACTAAGCGAGTGCAGGAATTGATAAACAATACAAAGAATGAAGATTGATTGCTTTGAGAACAACTGATGAGATCATTCACTTATGAAATAGGAGGCTTGACAGCAAGGATCAGGTGTCCCTGAACTAGCTCCTGAAGGGTAACCATACCATGTAATTAATATCAGCCCTCAGAAAGGCTAACATTTCTGTTCAAGTCGCATTTCCTTCTGCTCTCCATGAGTTTTTCTGCAAGCTCAAGGCACAGCGGAGCAGAACAACAGGGAGTGCAGTGCTGTTACTATACAGGCTGCATTGTCTGCAGAAGCACACTGCTAGCTGGTAGTGGAAAAGGCAACAAAGAGACTGCTGGAGGGTCACTTGGAAATAAAAAAATAATATAAAATAAAAATACCAGAGCTCTAACACTGGATATGCTAGCTATTACAACTTGGCTCAGGAAACAGAGAACTTTCCAGGGCCATTTCCAGCCTTTGCAGGAGACTCTGTTCTCTGGAACATAGAACAGACCAGGCTGAGTGGGCTTGCCATGCCCTGTCACACTATTCATGTCAACCTTGCCTGTTTTATCCTCTGCTTTTCTGAAGGGAAGGGTAAAAAGAAATGTCCCAAACAGCTCTTCCAAAATATAGAAAATGCCAACCAAAAACAGCAAAAGTAATTAAAACCTAAGGCCAGCTTAAAAAACATGTTGGAAGTCATACAGCTGCAGTCTTCAAAGGCTTGATTATTTCTGGAGAGGGGTGGATAAGAGARGTTTGATTTAACCACCACCTCCACCACAATGGATCATTTGATCTTTTGGTTCCTCCTGTTTTATTTTAATTAATGTTTCTAAGAACTGATTTAAAGTCCATCCAGCTTTATTAAAGGTTCATTGCAGGATTAAGAAAGATTTGAAACCAAGCSCAATACAAGTCAACAGAGACAAGTTCAAAATGGCCACTCAGCAAATAAAAAGTGTATCATGCTGGTAGTGTTTTGAGCTATCAGCCAATAAAATCAGGCAGCATTTCTAAACACTGTGTTATTTTTTTTCCCTTGGCAATGAAAATCTTTTAAACTCCTAGTTAATAGGCCTTTGTGCCACTTGTGAAACATTCCTTTTCATTTTTTTAAGAGAACATTCATTCATTTAAGGTTAGTGTTAAATAGGATCTTACATATGTGCACATCGAGTATGCAGTCATTACCCAAGCTAAATGCAACATATATTAGCAACCTCGTACGACTTGATTCCACTCTTTTGCCAGATTTGCAGCCTCAGAAACAGCAAGATTTCCTAGTTGAAGGGGGTGCCAAGGCTCCAACATAATATACACTGTACATTCCTCTCTACAYGCAGCATGTACAGGGACAGAAGGAGCAAGGTTTGTGAAGACCATGAGTTTATTTTAAATATTGCAGAAGCARTAGCCTTTCTAGCACTTCCAGATAGGTTGCATCCAGTAGACAGCCTGCCTTGGTGGTATTAGGACTGTGTCTAGGAACTTATTAGTATTTAATATGGATTAGGCACCAACCCATTTATTTCACACTCCATTAAGAGAGCAGAAAATCTGAGATCCTTTATGAAAAAGACCTGTGTTTTGCTTGCCTTATTCCCACCTCAGATGAGACAGCATGTCACAGGCATCAAAAATGTCCCCTCCTCCCTTCCAGAGGGAGTGTTATCCAAGTCATACATGCTGAACTCCTCAGACCATATCTGTAGTACTGCCTCTGTTCAGTGCTTCCGGCTTCTGCAGGTTTTGGAGAAGACGAGGGAGAGGCACACTAAAACTTCACATGAGGTATAGCACCTTGGAAAGCACCATTCTCTCCTGCAGAAACCTTTCCACAGCTTCTGCAGTGGGCAGGTGGGAAAAGAGGAACYGTCCTGTGAAAGATCTGGATCCAGTGGTGAGGGAGCCAGGGTATTAGCAGGAAAGAATGTGTAGCAGGACAGGCATTGGTGCTGCTATACAGCTGGTCCAGGATCAGCTGGTATGCCTCATCGTTCCTCCGCTTCATTCGGCACAGCTAGTTCCCTCTCATTCAAGTGGACAACAGTTCACAGCTGTGGATATATTACCCTAATTTACTCTCTCCCCTGTGAGTATGTCTACAGAGGGTGTCAGGGGGCCTCCATTGCATTAGTGCTGCTGCTAAAGCAAGGCGGTACTTACAGAAATGCATTTCAATTCTGAGTCCTGCAGACATGCTTTGGTTACTTTTGTCCACTTAATGAGAAAATAATCTAAGGCCCAGCTGGTGTAAGTCAGCACAGAAGCAATGAGCCTAAGGAAATGGTGCTAATTTACCTCAGTGAGGATCTGGCCCAAGGGATTCATAATGGATGGAGATGTCTAGTCAAGAAGAGGTTAGAACAGCTCAAAACGTCTGCATTTATCCCCCACTTTCACAGTTCAGACAGCTTCTGCCAAATGGTATGAGCAGCTGGACATGTCTTTCAAATCCATATTTGTTTCCCTAAAGCTGCATTGAAATGAAGAATCCTGCCCACAAAACAGATCAATATCTTGCACTGCTTTAACTTCAAATTGCAATGAACAAGAAAGATGCTGCTGTAGCTTAGGAAGAAATCAAATAATCAAAGTTACAGAATCTCTAGGCTGAGGAAACCAAGAAAATAAGCATTTTAAAACATTTTCTCAGTTTATTGTCTATGATGTAAACAAATTTATCCCCCATTATGACACCATTTTTTATTCAATACAGGGGTGAGCAGTAGAAATAATAATAATAATTATAGTCTGAGAATTGTAAGATTTGTGCAAATTAAATGAGAAAATGATGAGTTATTGTCATTCATGATACTGCCATCAATAGACAGAGATACCGTGACTAAATCAAACTATTTGAATCTGGATCATATTATTATTAACATTAATCTCTCTACTCAAGTTTTCTCTTTCACCACAAAAATACACAAATTTCAAATCAGTGAATAACAATAGCTATGGGTAGAAGATAGAGGTCATTTAAATTCTGATTGAACTTTGCTTCTTCACTTTCTTAATGTAAGCAGAAGAAAGTTCTCTTCAACATTGTTTGGTGCTAAAAATTTAATCAAATAGAGCTGAGATACACTTGAGCATAGGGAATGGAATATAGGAAGGAATAATAACGTCAGGTAGTTTTATTGGTTTTGTTGGGACTATTTAAATTGTATGAGAGTACATTACATTATTCAGTGGGACAGGATCCACATAAATGTAGTGTCTTGGATTATACTTATAAATTCCAGTCTTAAGAATCTGTTTTGAGGTCTCTCAAGTTGAATTTTCACTCTTGTTAAAAAAGGCATTGTAAAGGCATGCCCACTGGATTTTGTCTACAGCCTTGATCAAAAGCAACCTGAAGCCCTCAGGTTTCACAAGACTAGATAAAAGCAGCCTGGTTTAGAATATAGATATTTCTAAAATTTTTGCTAGCACTGAAAACAACATTCCATGAAATGGAAATCTGTTCTTTACTAATGTGTCACATTTTAAAATTAACATCTCCACATCTTTTTAATTCTCCTTGATCGTCTAAATCAGAATAAGAAATTTGGCCTCTTAACCACAGAGATGCAAGCTTCCATATGCTCACCTGAGACTATAAAACACATTCTGGTTTATTTTATGGATGGACCAAACCCTAAAACCCCAAATAACCCAACAGCCCAAAGACAAGATGATAGGAATCTCACTTTCTCTCTTTGACCCTTTTAAAGCTTGAAAGTGGTCTCTGCTCTTAAAACAAAACAGAAGTATTTCATCTCTAGAAATAAACGTGGGAAAATACTTTTTCAGAAAAAGAAGCTTAATTTCTCAATCAGATGCAACTACACTGATATTTTCTGCAACGAAACAACTGTCATTTTGAAACCCCACTAGTTAATACTGAAGGTGCTTTCTGCTAAGAAATAACTCTTACTAAAAAATACATTATATAGTGTACACATGCCTTATATAGAGTACACATTAGAACAAAATGTGCCTGATTGTGTCTTTCAGAACTTGTATTTGTCTGCTATACAAGGGATTCCTAGGTCTGCCAGAGTTGGTGTGTTTTGAAAGGTGAAACTGCCTAACCATCAGGGAATGAGAAGCCAGATTACCTGCTTGACACAGCTTCGAGGATGATATGCATGCTCTGTTCCAAATTAAACTTCAGAAGAATYCCATAATCAAACAAACTGAACATAAGAGGTATCCAAGGACAGCACAACAAAAGGCTGCTTTGCAGGGACAGAGAGAAAGAAAGGAATCGGAAATAATATAGTCAACCCTCATGGGCAGAATAATGCAAACTGACCAAGCAGCTGTCCCTCTAAAGGCTTCCTTCACAATTCAGAAAATTCTTGCATGAAAAATTGYAGATCCTACTTATCAAAGTCAAAACAATATATATTTTTATAGTCAGATTTCCATGTTTTTTTTGCTAGAAAAACCTTTTTACTGAGAACACAACAGTTCTCATTTTATTTATTCAGCCTGGATATGCAATTAACAATAGTCCAGACCCTAGTCCTACTTTGTACAGCAGCACTAATTTCACAGGATGCGAACTCCACTGATATACTAATACTGAATCAATGGGTTATGTTTTCTAATCAATATAAGCATAATGTTGAAAGTTTGGTCTTTCTAATTTTGAGGGAAGGCATGAAGCTGATAACATCAGAAGACAGGAACTACAATATATGCTGTAATAGGGCGAACAGGACAAGGAGTTGGCAAATAGTGTGGCACAACAGRAAAGGAAGGACTACTGGACAGGAAGGAGATAATTCTTTGGACTATCTCTGGCCTAGTCCTGTTGACTGAATGCACACTGGTATAGTAGGCATTTGGAGCACATCTGCCACTTTAATGTCTTCCAGAAGGAATCTAGCCTGTATACTCCAAACATATCTGCAGTATACTCCAAACATATCTGCAGTGCAAACAAACCATGGTAAGAGGAGATGCATGGGAGAGTGACTTGAAAAGTGCTTTCCTGATCCAAACTAAAACATTAGCATGGATGCACCCCTCATCTTCCTGAATGAAAAGCAGAGACAGAGCAGGGAAGGAGCAAAAGGGCTCAGGTTGGGAAATGAGGAAGCTGGGAAAAATGAGGCAGAGCTGGGCACCACCAGAGCAAAGTCTTCTGCTGAGCTCTGAATGACCAGTGAGGCAACCCAGTAACTGCAAATTGTGCAGCTCTCCTACCTCTGGTGGCTGTTCAAACCAATAGGAAACAGTCTGTTTCTATTACCATGAGTGGGAAAAGATCTGTGCTGTCCCTCTAGAGGATCCAGCCTTTCAAGGTAAGGATGATTCCCTGTGAGTGAATTTTGAGGGGGAAAAAAAAAAAAAAGTCTAGAAAGCACCATCAGAGCAACTGCATCCAAMACCTATTTTGTATACTAGTTGAGGCCACCAAAATCCAATTTGGAGGAGTGCTGAATATTCCCCGTGCACATCTGAGGCTGGTGGGAGCATGGCTAAACATGTTAATTTTTCAAACCTAAGCATCTCTGTCAAACCAGATAAAACAAAACCACGAGTCTGAAAACTGCCCCTTCAAAAGGAGGATGTGTGGGTGGGGGTCAGGTGTCTTTGATGCAGGCCAGATACGGCACAGGAATGTGCAATATCCTGCTTCCTTCAAGACCAGAAAAAATCAAAGAGCTAGAGATTGTCTCCCTGCTCACAGCTCCAAACTTTCCAGCCAACAAGCTTTCCACTGAGGGGATCTCTCTCAGGGGACTGCCCCAAGTGCCTGGCCGCGCCTGGCCATCTGTGTGTCTGGGGTTTTTTTTTCATTTTTCCTTGCCTTTTCTGGTGGTGGTGGTGGTGGTGTTCTTTTCTCTTTCTGACTCCATATTTCACCACTCAAATAGCCCTGCACCTTAGTCCACGTTGTGCAAAGTCCTGAAAGGCCTTGGGCATATCTTTAGTTTGCAGACCAGTGCCATGCCATAAAGCAATTTAAGTTTTTGCACTCAGGGCGGTATTTGTAGTTACCCACTTCTGTGCACCTAGGCCCTGATGCTGACAGGGGTGGGGATGTAGAGGGCATTTAGCAAGCACTTGCACAGCCTTTTCCCATGTCATAGTCCATAAAGCCCAGGCTGCAGGGTACTAAGGAAGCATCACAGTTCCCTCAGACCCCCAGTGAGCTTCCTCTGCAACCGACATGGAGCTTTCTGATGACCTCTAACTGTATTCAAAGCAGTCACCCAGATTGCCTGGATATATGTACACATGTACACACACACATATAAACTTAAGTGTTCTGTGGCTTAATACTCTACCTGTAAAATGGCAGTCTCACATCTCAACCTCCCAAAGGTCGTGGGACAGTAACTTAAATAATATTTGTGAAGCACACAGAAGTGTTATTATTAGCAGCAGAGCCCACAAAGAAATTAATAATTATTTACTCAGAACAGACTTGGCTCTGAACGTACAGCAAACAAAGGGCGTTGAATACTGAAGGGTAGTGATAAAGGAGAAGAAATACGGTCATTTGCTCACCATCTCGTGCTCTGAGGTAGAAATCAGAGGGGGAAAATACTAAGTGATTATTAATTCAAACTTATGTTACATTGTATATGTGCAGGGATCAAGTCTGGACTGAATAGAGACTTTGCTCTTAAATTTTCTTACTTCTAAGTTATTTTTATTTTGCAAATATGGCTTTACATGCAATACAAATAATACTTACAAAATATATTTTGCAAATTCAATTAATTACTAATGGGATGTGATGTATTTCACAACCCAGGCTGTCAACTAGTAGTCCAAACCTTGCAGACACCCTTTTGCAGGAAAACCCTGTAAGTGCCAGATAGTCATATTCCATTTTCACGCAATCCTATATTTGCATAATTAAGACTGAACAGAACCAATCATTTGAAAATCTCAAGAAWGATACAAGAGCTCAATGAAGATTAGAAACAGCAAGAAAATATCAGTGTCTGAGGGAGAAATCAGGGGAAAACACTGGGAGGGGGGATACAAAGAAGCAAGCAAACCAGAAAGTCAATTATTTTCCATTCCTCTTTGCCAGTTGCATGCTGGCTCTAATGAGAACAGCAGCTAAGTAGCCCTGCCAGCCCTCCAGGTTGGAGATGGATATGATGACAAGGAATGTGAGGAACCGAGCACTGCTGCTGCTGTTACATCTGTTTTAAAAAGTGACATCAGCCTCCCTTCAGAGCTGACTAACCAAGCAATTTTTGCAACTGTTAACGGGACATACTTGCTATTAATAAATTCAAGGTGGYGGGAAGAATCAAACCCAAATCTGTCCAGTTTAACGATTGCTATTATTTTATCCCTTAAGTTTTTGTTATCCGTACCTCTCGATAGTTTGCTTTTTTGTATATTAAGTCCAGGCCATTAAAAAGGGTAGAAAACAACAACTTTTAGCACAGCCTCATTATATTCCAAAAACATTAAAAGATTAAATATCTTTGGCCTTTATAAAAGATATTAAAAAATAAAAATAATGAGGACAAAAAGTGGGAAATGAATACCTGCAATTGGGAGTCCCCAGCTCAGTATGCCTGTCACTAGTAGTGCGTTATGCCATAACAAAGAAATCAGCAAACTGGAAATTCCTCCTGCTGTGCACAAATGAAGCCAGAAATGACTGTCGCTGCTGCTTGTACAGACAACACCGACATCTATGTGATGCTTCACAGGCTGGGTATGTTTGGTAGCCCTGCACTATGGAGCCTGAGCAGCACGCTTAGGCACAAGCTAGTTTCACTTACTTTCTGATGTAGATCCTGTTAAAAGATTTTTTGTAACCACTGGAGGATCTGAGGTAGCCAACGAGGGAAATAATAATTTCTCTGAAGTTCTAGACAGAAAAAGACTGAATGCCACTCACTGATTTAGTGCAAAAGACAGTAAGGAAATGACCATTTTTATTATCCTTTTTTCCCCACCCATTGTTCATGTTTTACCCAGTGATTTTGAGAGGCAGAATGCTGCCTTTCTCGACAACAATTCTACAACATCCTAATCTGTACATTTGTGTGAACAACTGTTATTGATATAACTGCAAAATATCACAGTCTCTTCTTATGATGTAATTAGGCATCAGGCATGATAGGCTTATTATTAACCAAAATTTATTGCCTTCCAATATGGCTGCTGCAAGTAAAATCATTCAGCACTCATTTTATTTGATTGTATAAAGTGCAACAGCCAGCTTTATGTTATGTACAGAATGCACAAAATTTAGACTATTGAGCAGAAACTTGTATTGCAATGTTAGCCACCGTGTGATTTAGTGTCAGGCCATAATCTGGACAAGAAATTTCAAAGACTTTTTCCTTGACCTAATTAGACAGCTTTCACCAGTTGACAAGATTCCTACCCAAATGAATCTCAAACAGAACCAAAGGAATGGCTGATTGTGGAAGCATATGGAGAGACGACCACTTTTTGTAAGCAACTCCGAGGATGTGTCTTAAATAAGGGACAACAGAAGAAGCTACAATGGAACAAAGCAACAAAATAACCAATAAGAAATAACCAGGATTAAGATGATACTCACTTCAAAATGATTAAGGAACTCATACAAACAGCTGAATAAAAAAATCTGGTTGTAATCTCTCTTTTATTAGCCCTTGCATCTGAGGGCTGAGAGGTGGCAAACGGGATGTCAGTTTTTTAAAGAAATTTCACAAGGGAACTACAGGTTTCTAACTCTGGCCATATCTGTGCTGGGAAAATTAATAGAAACTATAATAAAGACCAGAATTAGTGGACATGTGGATAAATATTATATATTTGGGAAAAAAATAACAGGAATTTTTACATGGTCCTGCCTGGTAAAGGTGTGGGAGTTCTTCACAGAGTCAACAAGTAAATCCAGCTGATATAAACTACCTGGCTTTCCAAAAGTGGGTTTTTTTAAAAGTCCCCCTCCAGTACCTTTTCAGGAAATTAATTAGTCATGGCATTGCATGGCGAATACTTGGTTAAAAGTCAGAAAACAGAAACCAGGGTGAAAATAGAACAGAACAAGACCATCAAGATCAAGAAAAATCTGTGTTGGGACCATGTGCTGCTCAATACAGTGATAATCAACCTGGAAAGGACATAAGCAGAAAGTTGAGAATGTCTGCTGATGATACGCACTGATACTGAGTAGGAGCAGGAGATAACGGTGGTGAAAAATTGCAGACGTGCTTTGCACACTGTATAATGAAAAGGCAGATGAAGTTCGGTAGAGATGAATGTAAAGAAATACACAAGGGGAAGAAAAATCCTAACTTCATATACAAAATCATGGGTTCTGAGCTGACCAGTAGCACTCAGGAGAAAGACCATGGGGCTGCAACGGATGAAGTGTTAATGAATATTAGGAATGAAATTGAGAACAAAACAGAGAATATTTTCATGGCACCATAAGGAATCAGGGTTCCCTACATATTAAGCTGTGCAATTCTGTCTTCCCATTTTAAAAAGGACACAGCAGAACTGGAATAAATGCATGAAAAGGATAATTAGAACTGTGAAACAGCTGCAATAGATGTCATGACTAAGTGGAGTAAGACTCATCTGGCTCAGAGGGAATCCTGGGGAATTAAGATAAGAGTCTCTAAAACCATAGGCAGCAGGGAGAAGGCACATAGACATCAACCATTCATCTTTTTTAACTTAAGAACTCAATGTCATTGAAAAGCCTTGAAGGAGCAGGCTTCAAAACAGAGGTAGTGCTTCATTTAGGTGCTGTTAACTAGTGGAATTCCTTTGAAGAGAATATTAGTCAAGTTCATGCAAGAGAAATCCCTCAAGAATTACTATCTGTCCAGAAACCACATCTAGTTCATGTCTTTTCCAGGATATTCAAGGGGTAAGGGTCCCTTTCCCCCACCTCTGTCAGCCAACCTGGAAGTTGGTAATAGAAAGCTTTGTCTGAGAGGTCTCTCCAGAGACCAGCACCAGCCAAAAAAAAGTCTTTGGTGAGCAGCAGGAGAGTAGACAGATTTTGATATATAATGCTCTAGGACTGAGGCAAGGATGTTAGAAAACTGGATTTATGATAAAATAAGTTGAAAAAATTAGTGAACTTTGGGGATACTAAAATTTTCTACGAGGTCAAGGGGAGATTAGACAAGTCCCTGGAGAAGTATCACTATATGCTTGTCCTGTCCTTATATTCTTTGCAGTAGACATGTATTACCAGCTACAGCAAACTGCGCTAGAGGCAACTTTGGTCTAACCTGTTACTAGAATTCTGTTTGATCTGACCTCTCTTTTCATGGCATCATGCAAACAGGCAGTGTCAGGGCTTAAAGTGCATCCCCCTGCCCTTGGGGATTTGGCTGCCTGGACTCAGGGCCAGCTTAGAGAGAGCACAGCTGCTGACTTTGAAAGACGCTGTGAAGAAAACTAGAAGCAGCCTCAGCAGATGCTGCCCCTCCTTCCCTTGGGAGCTGCTTTTACCTGACTGTCGCCCTTGGCCTCTGCCTGAGCTATGTTGCAGTTATGTTATAGCCATGCCCACGSCTGGCCAGGTACCCCATTGATCAGGACTCCTGACCCTGACCTGCGAACTGTCTGCCCAGTGCACCCCGGGACCTGTCTTGTCACCATGACTTCACCTGGTGATCACCGGCCCCCAGCTGTCCCTTGGTCTTGGCCCCAGCCCTGCACTGCTTAGCTTGTTGGGGCATGGTGGGACTGTACCCAGCCAGGGATGGCACAGCCTTGCCAGCCTGTGGGCACCTACCCTGGCTGGGTACAGTCCATGCCCTGCCCATACCCCATGGCCCATGCTGTACCCCGACACAGAGCAGCAGTGCAGAATTTTGATCAGTATCTTCTGCTAATATCCACCCTGGATCAGAAGAACACATCAATAAAACATGAGGAATCTGAACAGCCAGGACACCTGCCACAGCATCTTTTGTCTTTAAAAGAAAAAGTATCTCCTGGTACACTGTCATAATTCAGAAGACCTTCATTTATATAGAGATTTCTACTGTGAAATTCTATTGATTACATAATACAACATTTCCTTTTGGAACTGGCAGCTAAAATATATATAAAGCCCTTTATCACAGGAGACTTCTGTCCAAAGTTAGTATACAGGAGAAGTGGAAAAGAAGGCTAAATACAGGCTGTTCTCTTCTTCGCTGTGCTTTTAGAACAATGTTTCCCATTCCTGTCTCTGCAAGAAGCACTGTGAGAAATATCTCAAACTGTCTGCTCTAGTAAGAAAGCAAAATTGCAAAGCCCTGGCTCTGAACCCAAGTGTAAAAGTACATTGAAAGCCAAGAAAAAAGAGGGAAAGGGGGGAGGGGGGGGGGAGGGGAAGCCCTCAATTGACATTTTCTTTACTGTTTTGTTCATTGCAGTAGATATTCCCCTAAATAACATACTGCATTAAATTTTAAAGTACTACAGGTTTCATAATGTTTGATCATTCTGGTTTGTATATCTGTGGAGTTCATTCATTTGATTCTTTCCATAGTCATGAAGATTAGAATTTTCCTTTTTAGTTTTAACGTGGGAATCTTAACTCATTTAGTCAGCTGATTCCAGGAACTGAGGTTTTAAAAGTAGAATATTAAACATCAAAAAATTAGCAATAAAGTTTTAAGAGTTGGCAACAGTTACCACAGCAAGGACTTTTCTTTTCAGCTCTTAAAGTTTTACAGTCCTGAATCAATATAGTTCAATGATGGAAACAGTAGAAGTCTTCTGATACTGCCTCCCAAAACCTTTCCTCTTAAAACTAGAATTCCCATAAAATAATCCAAAGCAGCAAAAAGAGCAACAGCTTTTATGCAGGATACCAATTACATGTGCATGTACTTTACTCCTGATTAGACACTTCGCCTTTCTTACTTTCCCCATCCATTTTGCTCATTTATTTAATTGTCTGTTACCATGCATAATGAGTATTTCTTTGTCCAGAATGTAATGATACTTCTAATGGTCTAGAGTAACAGGCTTACTGCTGTTCTGCTGAAGTTAATGCAAGTCTTGCTGATGACCTATTGACTTCAATGTCTGAAAAAAATAGGTTTTTTTCTCAGTAAAACATGTTGTTAGCATTGAGTCAATGAGTCTAGAGTTCAAGCAGATTTTTCCTTTACAGCCAACTTAAAATATTAATTCTTTCAAGTCAGGTCTACATATATTACAAAAATTAAAAGTTAAAATTAAAAATAGAATATGAACAGATTCCACTTCACTCAAAAACATCTTTCGTATTCAAGAAAAAAAAGTTACTATTAGGAAGAGAATTGGAGAAAAAGACAAAGTTCAGGATAAACTTAATTTTAATATCTGGTAGTTTACATTAGAATGAATTTCACTTGAATTCTATCAAAACCAGAATGAGATTTCAGGTAAAACTTTCTGAAATAAATGCATGTATGTAATTATGATAGAGTACACTAAAGGAAAAACTAAGGTTTGTATTAGTAGACCTTGCTCTCCTTCAGGCATTATTGCAGACGAGAACTGAGACATGTCTGTGCTCAGGAAAAGCTGCTGCTGATAACCCAGATGAGGAACACAGCTTGCTTTCCAGCTACATTTAGATGTGGGTTAACCGGTATCAGCAAATTTTTGGGGAAGGTAGGCTTTCTGTCTTATGTTACTTGGTGATATTTGGCTCTTTCCTTCATCCTGCCTCTTGAGTTGAAATGAGAAAGATAGGCTCAACCTCTTGTGAGCATACTTGTGAAAGGTATTTAGCAACTAAGCTTACCTAGTCATCTCCCTGCAAGGAGAAATTCAGATACCTGACTTCCCATTTACAATGCCAAAAACCTAAACATTATGCCCTCCAATAGTCTCTCTCTCTCTGCTAAACCACATATTAACAAGACTGAAAGTTTCTTTGCAAAGAAGCCCTGGAGCATTTTGGCTGATTTACATAGGGGCTGATTTCTTCACATGTAACAGAAATACCATAGTAATCAATCCACTAAGGGAGAAAAATTAAATATTCCCCCAACTACTCAACTTCTAAAGGATTCCAGCAGTTTCTGAATTTAATTACTGACAAGTTTAGATATGCTGGGAGATTCCAGGGCTGGTTTTATGCACTTTCCCTTGAACCTCTCTTGTCAGACTTTCTCACAGTTCTTCATAAATGAAGGCCCTGATTGTTTAGATTAAATTGGAACATTGTGTTTATCTCCATACAGTGTAATACTAAACACAAACAAAGTCACATGAAAATTCTTGGTATGAGCAGACAGATCTCCAGTGTAACTCTGTTGTATCACAGAGCACATCATTTCTCTTAAAATCCAGAAACAATATTGCTATTTAAATCCAAACAAATTACTGCAATGTAAAAGAACATATAGATTTATTCTCAATAATGCAAGTGAGCCCTGATTCTTTCCACTGAGTATTCAGACAACTTATTGTGGTACAAATTGGTTCCCTACTGAGGCTCAGCTGAACACAGCAAAGAACTCTGAACAAACTTGCACAAAAACTTAGCTATATCAGTTCATGCATTTTCCACTCCTTCAACTGGGGAATGTTTGTGTATACACAGGACCTTTGAATTTGAAATCGGAGTTCCCAGCTACACAGAGTTGGTGGACAGGCTGTTTCCCTTTTAGTTGCAACCTTTCTCAGCAGCTCCTGGCTTCTGAGCACTGTAGCCCGAAGTCAAATAAATTGTTCAAAGGCAATGTAGCTGCACATTCATGTTCAGCTACAAAGGTCACAGGCTCAGGATGCAGAGATCCAAGAAAAAGGCTGAACAGAGGTTGGCGGTTGTAAGCAGTTCTTGAAAATCTTTTGCCTTTAAATTCATGTCAGAATAGTCTCAGTAGAGCCACTTAACCTTTTTCCGTTATTAAAAACACTTAAAGAAAAAACTGAAGCTTCTTAAAATTAAAATGTAAGTTACTAAAAATTTCTTTCATACACAAAACTGAACATTTCTCTCAACTCTTCACAGTGTCTTTATAGAGCAGTCATCTTTTTTCTTTTCCTTGTACTAAGTAAAAATGCTAAGCAGAGGAAGATACAACTAAACAGATAGTCAACTGCAAAAATCCAAGAATGACTCCCTGATCCCTCCTCCATCAGTCCTTCCATTCCTACTACAACTGCGGTCCATGCACCACCAGTAATACATTTGTGATCGCACTTTGGTATCATATTTTAGAATTTGAAACTCCAAGAAGTTGCAATGACACTCAGGAAAGTCAAGTGTTTATCTTAGGTACTTGTTAACTTGCCCTGACTGGTTAATAAATTGTCAGCAATCACATTATTACCTGGGACATACTGAAAATACTAGGAATAAGTGTAAACATTTATGTAGCTTAAATATAGGAGGATTTAAAGGTGTTACCTTTTGCTAATGCCTGCAGTGACTTTTTCATTGTAATGGACAAGAAGTCTAAATGGATGTCTTTCAATGTCACTTAATAGGGATTGAACCAAGCCTTAATTAAACAGGCACTTTCAACTTTGAAGAACCAATGAAACATGGAGACACACACCCCAAAAGAAACTAAAACACATGACAGTATTTTGGGGTATTTTTACAAGATGTTTGACATACCTACTATGGGGTTGTTACAAGGAAACAAACAACAACTGAACACAAAAGGACTTTTTTGTTGAAAGAATAAAACTTGAATTCTTTGCACTACCTACATTCCCATGAAGTCATGAGAACTCATAAGTCATTGCTGTACCTCCAGAGATCTACATTTTCAGCCTATGACACTGTGTTTTAGCCTTGATCCACAAATAACCCCCATGAATCTATCTGGAAACACTGGAAGCATGCTTATGCATGTGTAATCATGTTTTGGATTTAATGAGCAGTGAAAAATTAAGTGACAATGATGACACTTCAGCACAGTTTATAAACTGGTATTTGGGAAAGTACATGCACTATAGAGGCAGTTCTATACTATTATTTGAAACAAAAGTAAATAGCTATCAGTATGTACTTCCCCATATAAAAATACCTCATTTGACAGCCTTACTTAACGTTGTGTAAAACCACCATATTTAGACAATAACACGCAGCAGAGAACTACTCTGCAGAGGCAGCTACTCTCAGGAGCTAACTTTAGATGCAGAAGGCAAATCTTTCAGCTAGAGCTTACCTTGCACCAGAACTCATTCTCTGTTGACTGGAAATGAAAATTTTTCAGGTTCCATTTTTTTTGTGAAGCTGAACTGCTTTCAGCATGAAGACCTGAGCAGAAGAGTAGAATCAAATCGCATGTAAAACCCCCATTTCACCAGTCACTGCTAGCTAACTGGGTCCTCAGATACATCCTAAGATAATATGTTTAATTTTTTAACACCATTAAAATTCAGTCAGTATATGGCACGACCTCTCTTCACTGTGCTGTGCTGATGAGGCTAAAAAGGTAGCAGGTTCTCCCCACAGACCCTCATCATATAGGTTCCTTGGCTAGGCTTGAGGCTACCTGGTGCCCTCTTAAAAAAGGGGCATTAAACAGGTGTTATCATCATGAGGATAGAGCCAGACCAGAAGATGAATTATCTAAGCTTGAAATACATTAATTTTGTATAGAGGACATGTAAAATTAAGGGAAGCAGAGTTGATACAGGTCACTGAGGTGGAAGGGGACAAATACTAAAGGAGAAAAAAGCCATCTGTTAAAGTCAAGAACTGGGGAATGGGAGGGAAAAATACTATACAGATGGAAAAATGCACAGTCAAATGAAGGAGTTAACAAAAGGATTGGAAATATGGAACTGGGAAAGCATTTCCTACTGGGGATAACTGGGGAGGATATTATTCTAATTCAGAGAAACATGTTTATGTTCTCTTTTCACTTTTTTCAAGCCAGCAATAAAATGAACTGGACATTTGCATTGTACTTGTATGTAAATAGAGTAAACCCAAATGAAAAATAAGGGAACCAACAAGTATATGCTATAGAGGGAATCCAAATTACCATGGCTAGGTGGTTCAGCATACATAGGAAAGAAGAAGTAAGGTAGAATTGTTTCCTTAAACAAAAGAGTTTGGAACTCAGCATGATCCCAGTTTTGAAGTTATAACTAGGAGACCTGATCCTAGCATTATAACCTACACTCAGCACATTTTTCTTTAGAAGAGGTCTTCTAATGGACTGCTATAGAGCAGGTACTAGACAAAAACTGAGCAGAATCCAGCCTAAAAAATGGTGTAATAGGATTTTGTTCTAAAACCTCTATACCCAAGGGTACAGCAATATAAGAAAATAATAAAGGTGTTGGATGAAAGTGAGGTGGAATTCATCAGTAGACACATACTACAGGAGATCTCAGCTAAAGAAATGGGAGTGGATATTTGCAAAGACTGCAGAAAGAAAGGTGTTTTTACACACATCAACAGAAGGCTTCCTTGTACAAAACAAAAGCAAGAAACAGAGACAGGAAGGAAATCGCAGGGAATAGTTTGAGTAATAGCCAAAATGCAGTTTTAGATCTGTGTAAATGTCAAAGTAGGGGACAGAAAGGGCAGAGAGCTCACACATAGTGTTAAAAATCAATTCTCCAGTAAAACAAAATAAAGTGAGAAAGAGGAAAAACAAAAGAGGAAGAGGGAAGTACTTCGAACAAGGGTGTTACTCCCAAAAGGTATACTTTCCACCTATAGAAATAAAACCCAGAGTCCTAGCAGTGCCAGTAGGTATGAAAAACAAACTGCGAACATTAGCTGAAAGAGGAAAAATGTAATACCATAAACAAAACACAAGGCACAGGAAGAAGAATATTTAGAGTAAAAAGTAGTCAGGCGGAGAACACACTTCCAGATGAAAATTTAGAAATCGCTTCATCTTTCAGTTCCCAGATTAAAATGGCTGACCAAAATGTTAGAACAGAGGAGGAGGAAGAGACACTAGCAAATACTCTTTCTGCCATTTTCACTTAAGGTAATGAAGACTGAAGGAAATTAAATGACTGCTAAAGGCAGCAATTAATGCAAGGAGAATTATTTTTAAAGGAACATAAATAATATTAGAAGGAAGTAGACTGTGTGAAGCTTCTCAGGTGTCAGAGAATGCAGCAGATTCATGAATTTCCTGGCTTCCTTTTTATCAGTGCTTACATAGCACTATTTTAAAGCTTTGCTGGCTAACTCTTCCAGTCCTGCAACTCTTTTGCATACAGAATTTGTCAGATACCAGAAAAAAAAACTAGCCTCAAAAATTATAACACCATTTCTCATAAGAAACTTGTTTTGTTTCCGTGATCATAACAATGAAGCCTTACTGCAAGGTTAGAGAAGGACAAACCAGTAACTCTAAAGTGAACATTTATCACCTGACCATGGTGGCTATGGTGCTGCCGTCAATAATAAACAAGACACATAGAAACAGTTGTTTCTACAAGATGTTGCACAGAAACATCATACAGACCAATTCTTGTGGAGCGCTTGCGTGGGTGTGCTATGCTCAGTGTATCTTTCTGATTCTGTATCCTTGTCCAATATATAGCTGCTGGCATGGTGGAGCAAAATCTAAATATGGAAAAGAAGAGTTAAAGGGGAAGTACTAGAAATAAAACAAAATTTAAAATGGAGGCAGAAGACCTTTTGTAACAGATCTGCCTTTTAGACTTTCTTTCAGTGTTCAGCTTTCAGTCCTAGTCAGAAGGTGAAGCACAGTGAAAAATCCTTCTCAGGCTCATTCATACCATAATCAGCAAATGTCTTCATGAAAAATATGAGGCCAATTTATATTGCTCATCAGTAACCATGGCTGATATCAGAACCAGACTATACAACTCTGTTTGAAGTCTAACTAACTTGAGGCAAGGATTTTTGACAATGAACTCTTTGAATTAACGAGGAATGTTAGGCCATTGACTCAGTATGGCTAAGGTTTCATCCTTCTTACATAGGAATATATACGCTACAGCATTTTTTTCCCTAATTCTCATTTCACTAGGTGATCCAAACGGTTTCCTTGTGGTGATCCACTGGGTGATCCACTAGGTTTCCAAATGGTAAAGAAAGGTTAAGAAAAGGAGGGTGACAGTTTTCACACTACCTTCAGAACCGATGAAGGAGGTTGCCAACCTGAGGTGCACATTTGGACTGTCTACCCATCTGACCTAAATTAGGAGCTCTTTCTGACAGCTGAGAGAAAGTCTGTCAAGAAGCTGAAACCTGTCCTTTTCAAAACATTTGGGACTTAAGTGGAACAAAACCTATGTTTTCTCAAATTGGAATTTGCATATATGCTCTTTTCTTGGCATATAAATTGCCCAAGAACTAAGAACCCAGTCAATGATTAAATCAAGTTTTGAGGTTTATAAGAAAAAACTAATGACAAGAATAATCCTAAAAGTTTTCTTTTTTTTCTCTCTGAAATTACTATAGGTAGAGTTTTGGGGCTTTTTAACCTAAAAATCCTTTTACTTTTTGAAAGACACTCTGCTTGTATGCCCATTTTTGAAAATTCCAATCGAGACCTGTGAAGAAGACTGTATAGACTGTTACCTTCACTTTTGAAAGAATAAGAGGGAGATAAAAAGAAATTGCTCAGAAAATCCTACTGTGAAGCTCAGATGGCACGTGGGCATGTTCACAAGCTTGGTTGCTTACACAGATTTCCTCAGTGAAGAAATCAGATTAAGCCTCACCATAGGTTTCCTAGCATGATGCATTTCTATGTTTTGAGAAGGTTGACTCTGGCACCACTGGAATGGCTGCAATGCAGACATAAGCCATGCCCCAGTAAAGGTCCACGTCTGGCCATTTTTAAGGCAAAATATAAAAGGATGCAATCCTTTCCTAGAAAAAGGAGTACAAGCTCTATTGTCAATTACTGTGAAGAATAATCGACCTTAAAAGCCTACAAGTGAGTTATAGAACCACTCACTGCCAAGTTTAATTACAGGCAGAATGAACTGTATGTGATGGAAAAGAGGAGTTAAATTTTCTGCTGCCTTTTCCTTCATACAGGCACCAACAGATGATATCAGAATATGATGTGGTAGCTTTCTACCCTTGCTTTTTTCCCAGTAAAAGGTAACATATAATTATACAAAGAGGAGAACAAACATGTGGTAGAGATGGGGGGAATCAAGATTTTCCACTCTAAACAAAAAAAATCTCTCAAATCCTCTGCAACAACATACAAAATTTAAGATAAAAACACACTGGAAGGTCCTTTTCCCGGAAAGGGCACACAGTAGTTGCTGCTACTACCATCCAGTGAAAGGTTGAATTGTGTCTCCTCATGGAACTGCCCCTTGCACACCACTTCCCTTCTCCCTTCCCTCCTTCTCAGCAAGAGGAAGAATGTACCAAATTTTCTCTAACACCTCTGATGAAATATGCTCATTTACCTGTCTCATTCTGATTTATTTTACCTGACCTTGCTGTCCCAATAAGGGCTTGTCCAAAGCCTAATAACTGTAGTACATGGGAAATTCTGTTGATGGCTGAAAAAGGATAAACGGTCTTTCCTAAACCTTCCATAATAACAAAAATATTGTCAAAAACTCATCTCTCTCTGAGCATAATTTGATATTATACAGAACTGAAAATGAACATTTAGGGTACTATTTTGTCTTTAATAGCAATTGAGCATCCCCAGGAAAAAGCCACCTACTATGGGAAAGTAAGGATCACAAGACTTCAGTCTCCTTTTCATCTCTGGCTGACATGTTCCAAGTCATATGGCTTTGTAAATTCTTACTGATCTCCATCAACATGTCTCTTTGATGTTTAAAGTCTCAGCTGGAGTCACATTTGTAAGCCAACAACTCCTTTCAAAATATTTATGTCCTTCGACTCAAAGTTCAAAACAAGGCAAGATTCTTTGTGTATAATAGCTTAGAGCAAGCACAGCATTTCTGTTACGCCAGTTCGAGGAACAGGCATGATGTGTATTTCATGACACTATACCTCATGTAACTTTTGGCACTGACGTCAAAGAACTATAACCTTTTAGTAAAGGAGAACAACGTGCTCAGTGCTTCTCACATTAAGCCAGTTTTGACTGTACTGAAATCAACTTCAGTGGTCTATAAGTTTTCCAAGAGGAGAATCAAGCTATAACAACGTTCTAAAAATGGAAATTGTGCACACAGTTTACTGTAGGTCCAATATATACATAAACTGCCTATGAAAAAATCCAATGCAATGCGATGGCGATTAAGTCAATAGGGTTCATTAGGCATTTATCTTAAAGAATGTAATAAATAATGGCATCCTTTCTCCAGATTTTTTTAAGCGATATGTACTTTCTCTAGCAGAGAGAAAATGGTGAATTTCAGCTTATAGAGCTCTGTGTGGAGTATTGATTTTATGTATATCACCACAGATTTTGTTTTGCAAGACTCTTAGATTCATGGTTCCAGTGCCCTTCTGCTTCCTAGGTATTCTTAGCAAGACGCTGAAGCCCCCCTCAGGATGTCAGTTCTTTGGATAGCTGATCTGGAGAGAGGGTGTGAGACAGATAGAGAGGAGGAGCAGTTCCTTCACTTCTCACCAATTTGCGTAGCTTGTTCTGTCTGGGCTGGAGGGCTCGAGCCAGCTGCTGCAGAAGAGATGTCAGTTGCCACATAGAAAGATACACCCCAAATCATTCCATAACCCACATTCCAGATAGCCCTGTTCTCAAAGCAAGAGTCAAATAGAGGATTATATTAAACATAGGTGGCAGTTTCAACCTCTCTGCAGCTGAGCCTGACTGCTGCTGCTGCCTTCTCTTTCTCATTTGCATCCTCCCATCTGCTCTTGCTTCATTTCCTGCCACCCCACACAAATTATTACACTCCTTTCTCAGTCCTCCTCCATCTCTTTCCTTCTCCCATTATAGCTACTGTCAATGCCTTCTCACTTGCCCTTGCCTTTCCCAGGCTGTCACATTCCTTCCTCCTCACCCAGCTTCAGCCATCACAAGTCCTTCCCTTCCTTGTTCTGCCTTGCCTCTCCCCACCAGCAGCTGTGGCAGTGCAAGAACAGAGAGCACGACCACAAGCCTTCCTGAACCTGCTGATTTTACTACAAATCCGCCCCCTGCACAAACAGAGCAAAAACATGGCAGTCTATAAGCCTTATGTGACATTACATTGCACTTTCATCTCTCATCAAGCATACATATAACCTTGGAAACAGTGGTATAGATAAAAGATGTCTCATTTAAATGAGATTTTTTTTTAATTTATTTCAGTTAATTATTCTTTCATGCATAGCACAATGAAAGAAATCTCTGTGCATTCTCTCAGCCCCAGGAATTTTGCAGAAAATTCTGGTGACTTTCTGGCTACACTATTTGAGGAACATGGGAAATTACCAAGGGAACTTCCGTGGAAATTATCTTTCAATATTTGCAGATTTGTATATCTGAGAACAGTGCATCACACACAACAGAACTAATGGAATACGGCAGCTTCAGCAAATACATGCCTCCACACTCTCCTCCTCATATTAAATCCGTTAAATGGCAAGCAGAAAATGCCTGTGCAGTTTATGATGAACCAGGATAGAATATCATGACCACTGAGGTGCCAGAGCAGCTCCAGATACACTGCAAAGACCACTTCACATTGAAACCATCCACTACCTTTACAAGGGGTTGCCTTAGAAGACCGCCCAGGTGATTAAGGAATTGCCCTGCCAAACTACGAGACAGAGCTTTTAACCACAGAGAAAACTAAGCTAACAGCTCCAGTGCTGTGGTTGTCACATTCCTATCATCAGGATTCCCCTATATCTATGCTTGACCAAATAGGGACCACTTCTGTCTCAACTCAAACCTTGTACCTTACGTCTATATGTTTTCATCCAGCTGCAACAATCCACAGAAAAATTCACTTTTCAGGCCCTTCTTGTGCTTCACTCCTGTTGCACCCATGTTCTTAATGTTTCAAAAGGAATGGCATGACATTTTCACAAAGCTACTGTGAAGCCGATGGGGAATTTTGCCTGTCAGGTATTGCGGCGGAAGGGAATTTCATAAGTACAAGACCTACTTGACTTACATGTCTCTGCATCCTTCTCTAGCAAAGACAAGACAATACTGTGAGGAAAATTATCTTTAAGAAAGAATTGCTGTGATGCAAATTGACCCTGCTTTATTTCAGACAGGCTTGTTATTATCTTGTGAGTGATCAGATGAGAAGGTCCGGTGGATTGATGCTCTGTGGAACAGGTTACAAAAATCCAGAGAAGAAATGGCTCTGCTTAAGAAATTTTTTCCCTCTATGATTTGCAGCATTACCCCTGATCTGCAGGGGCCTAAAGATTATTAGGGAAAGCTAATCAGCCTATGATCCAGGGGTCCACTCCATACCAGGATCTTTTCCTGCTCACTGAAGAAGATTGAAAATCACTGCTCTAGACACCTTACAATCAGATTTTCTCTGTGTGATTGCATTCTGCCGTAACAGCTACATAAGTGAATTTAACTATGTTTTCACTAAAGGAAAGAGCAGCAACTTCAAGTGGCGGAGAAAGCTTGCTTCTCTGTGCTACCCTATATCTATGTGTTGCTATTTTTACCCACCTTCACCATTAACAAAGCCTGGCTTTGGATAGGGCCTGATGAGAGTGGGCTGAATCCACCTACACAGATCTCCAGTGAGTTTGCTGGGATTTCCCACACTGAATCAGGAACTGAAAATGTATGTGATGTGTACAGCTGGTTGTATTTATAGATTATGACTCCTCTGACTGACCAACCACACATTTGGGGATTTTGTTGTTATGGAAGCTACTCAACTCTCTTTGCTTTATACTAAGTGTCAAGGAGAAAGGTTGTACATGTAGAAATAAGGTAGTATAAGCATCTAGCATTAAGGCACAAAAGCAGGTCTATTGTCATAGGGTAGCCTTGAAAAGGCTACACAAAAACTAGTTCTACTTTGGCATCTTGAATTTTTGCTTTGATTTCAAGTGTGGAAGAGGGGACTCACATGCATGACATAATTTGACTGTGTATTCCCAAAAAAGAGTTTTTTTCTGGCTATTTACTTTGTATGCAGTCTTGCATAGGTTTATTTTTATACCTGTGACATCTTTATTTGCTGTTCGCTCTTTCTAAAAACAATAAGCACTTCCTGTACTTTTGCAGACTATTGTAAGTAAACAACTCTCCTTTTGGTTTTAAAATTACCTTTTGGACAAGGAACATTTGTCCTACATAACAGCCAGTAAATTGAAGAGGACGTTATCCAGAAGATACATCTGTGTGTAATATATTAGAGCAAGTTTGCTGACTTCCTACTTAGTGACTTCTCTACTATTTCACAAGTGTGGGCCACGAGCCATTCTGGGGTGATCAAGAAGTCAGAAACTTCTCAAGTGACAGATTTTCCATGAAAATTACAACAGGCAGCTGAGGTTTTATGTAGATCTGGACCTTCCTCACCTCCCAGCCTCTTTCAACCTCTTCTTCCACATTGGTTTATGGCCAGATTTTCAAAAGATCTCAACCATTTTGAAGACTTGACCCAAAACCTTTAAAAATCTTGGAAGTTAAAAAAAAAACCTCAGAAACGTGGAAATCTAGTCTGTATTCAGTACCTGACCTATTGTTCCAGGCTACCTCTTTTTTTAAGTGTTTCAAAAATCTCCTTAAGATCTTAAGAAACCTGTTCAAACTGCTTCTGCACAAGTCCTACCCCACTCAAATATATGGGATCCTTAGAACAGCAGGAGCAAATCGCAGAGTCATTTTTTAGCCCAATAGCTGGTTTTGAAAGATTACTCTTTGGAATATTTGTTTCCTACCTCTCCTGTTTCCATCCATTCTTCCACTTACATTATTCCTCAGCTAAACTACATGCTGCTCTTCTCCTTTTCCAGCCCACCTTCCTGTTCCAGTAAGTACAAGTCCTGTATTCTCTCAGGTTTTGACAGCTGATATTACAGTCTTTAATTTCCACCTGTTTGTGGAAAGGGTTGAAAGGGACAATTCTGCTTGGTTGAATATGGTGAGAAAGAAATGTTTGCTCCTCATCTTCGATTCTCCTTGCTGCCCAAGTGGAAGTGGATAGGCATCCTTGATCCAACTTTTGTGCTTGTTTGTCCTGGTTTCGGCTGGAATAGAGTTAATTTTCTTCCTAGTAGCTGGTATAGTGCTGTGTTTTGGATTGAGTACAAGAGTAATGTTGATAACACACTGATGTTTCAGTTGTTGCTAAGTAGTGTTTACACTAGTGTAATGAGAAGACTTTTTAGCTTCCCATGCTCTGCCAGGTGCACAAGAAGCTGCGAGGCAGCACAGCCAGGACAGCTGGCCCAAACTGGCCAAAGGGGTATTCCATACCATATGATGTCATGCTCAGCATATAAACGGGGGGGTTGGCTGGGGAGGGGCAATCGCTGATAGGGGACTGGCTGGGCGTCCGTCGGCGGGTGGTGAGCAATTGCATTGCACATCACTTATTTTGTATAATATTATTATTATCATTATCATCATCATCATTATTATTTTCCCTTCATTTCTGTTCTATTAAACTGTCTTTATCTCAATCCACAAATTTTACTTTTTTGGTTTTTTCCTGATTCTTTCCCCCATCCCACTGGTGGGGGGGGAGTGAGCGAGTAGGTGTGTGGTGTTTGCCTGCCTGTCGGGTTAAAACACAACATCATTGTTACAAATGCTGTCCCAGTTTTTCCATTTTGAAAACCTGCAGGGTTTTTGAGCAGGAAAAGAAGAAGAGATATGAAGGCAGCCCTATTCTTAGAAGAGAGACAGAGGGTTATGAGACCTCTGGAGATCAGTTTTGTTGCTGGATGAGGAAAATCTGAAAGAGAGACAGCCTATGAGCAAAGACAAGGAAGGCAGGTAACAAACTAAGAAAGCAAAGCAGATTGTTGATCTCCAGAAGCGATTATCAGACCGACTTTGTGAAGCACATAGAGCAAACAGAACATGCAAGACTGGTGTCACAGGTACCAGAGAAATCAGGCAGTGAGCCCGGATGAGAAGGCAAGGTGCTCTCTGGCAAACTCCACAAGCTTGTGCTCAGTGATTGTCAACACAGACACAGACCAGAAGTGACAACGCAGATACTAGCCGTGGAAACCTGGCCGTCTAGCGCTGCTATCAAAATCACAGTGTTTTTTTGCTGACTACCTGAAAGTAGCTTCTGAAGGGTCTGTGCCCTCTCATCTCAGCCAGCCTGAGCAGGGGGTGAGCCCTGGCAACATATCAGGAACTAGAACTTACTGCTTCATACCTGTCTGTGACCTTTCAGCACAAAAACCCAGCTTAAAATATCTGTCACGGCTTGTCACAACGTACCCTATGATACCTTACAAAGAGTGTAACAATAGTCAGTCAGCAGTGGTATTTTATCAAGAACCTCTTCTAAACCTAACTAGTTGCCGGGGGAAGGGGAGAGGGGGGCTGCGAGAAAATAATACATTTGCATTTTTTATTTTATTTTAGCTATCTTTAAATACATTCATCAATTTTTTGCTTTTTCAAGTTTTGCCACTCCTGTCCTGAAGTGCAACTTCCCTGGTACAGGTTATCAGACCCTGTGCTGTGGAGTCTAAAAGTGTTTGCAGAGATAAAAGTCACAAATACATGCAAGCCCAGAACACTCCAGTGAAAACTGGCGAGTTATATGGGAAAAACAAATGAAACCTGAAGAGATATGTGAGAAGGACATGCACTGTTTAAACAGCTCTTGGCCCTTTTCTGTTGATAGTTTCTGAAGATCCACCAAACTGCATATAGTTTAATAACAGAAAAGTAGAATGCCCACATCCATGTCACAGCTTAAAGAAAATAAGGGTCCAGCTTCATTTCTAGTGAAGCCAACTTCACTTCATTTCTCCACGGAAGCCAACAAAGTGACAAGAGGAACACTCCCCTGCCCAGGGCAGTCAGCTGATTCATTTAGACTGCACCTATGTAAGTAACTCGAACAGACCAGAGTTTGGCCTCTGGCACTGAGATGGCAAGTGGCGCCGTGTGACTCGCCTTCGTATGGCTAAGCTTTCCCTTCCCCACACACAGCTGGATGGCCTCATCCATACTGCTTGCCAGAAAAAGTCCTCAGCATATGGTCCTCCCCAAACCGTGCCTAGAAGCGTGTTAGCGACCATGGGTCAAACAGGAACGTGGTCACGGTTATGCACTATCGAGGGCCAGTGCCTGAGCCTCGGCTCTGTTTAGGTGACTAGCATGCACGGAGCCTTGTATTCCTTTTACAGAAGAGCACCAGGAGCCCAGCTGAACTGTGACACAAGGGGGAAAAACCAAGGATCTGTAGAAATTGATTCTGCTCAATTTAAAAACTGAGGGGAGGTGAGCTGTGAAACAGGGATGTTTTTTCCATGATTTGCTCTTGTGGCAGGCTTGCTGTCATCATCCTATCATACACACCAAGTTCCAAAAATCAAAACAAACCGGGCCAAATGCACAAATGAGTTTTGGCAATCTGTCACGTACTCGCAATGAGTGCATTTTTCCCATGAAAAATATTGTGCCTGATGCAACAAACCTCTTTCCTCAAAGGGCTTCTGTTGCCTTGCCCCTGTCAAATACTTTCAATGAAAGTAAGATGAGGCCAAAGGGGAAAAACAAACAAACAAAAATAATTTAAAAAACAAACTATTCAGGCCATTTATCCTTAAGACTTCTATAAAGTCCAAAACAAAGTTCTTATTTGTCATTGATGAGCAGCTTAGGCCACTTGCCTTCAAAAGTATGGCTTTTTTAGATGTTGAAAGCATCAATTCCCAATACATTCCCCATTAATTTCATCTGATGGAAAGGAGTTTGATTATATCAAGTGGTCCCTACATCAAGGACAGTAAACCATCCTAGGGTAAGTCTGGAATGAGCTTCTAAATCCTGCACACTAGTGTAAAACCTGGATACTATATGTAATAGTGGATCAGTTATCTAAGAGGTAAACTGTTTGCTTTGAATAGCTGAACATTTCAAGGGGAACAGAACAGAGGGAATAGTGCAGGGGACAAAGTTTCAAGATTGTATCTGGTTTAGGTAGCACCTTTTTATCTGTGACTTCTCAGCCACAGTCAATGCTCAGAAAACGTTCTCACTTCATTTCATACACAGTGAACCTGGTCCCAATTTGTACCCTCACTTAGGTTTGCGTGGTACTGTTACCAAACAAAACAGATGTCCTAGGACCAAACAGCTTATTGCATTTGGGAAATGGTGTCTGGACCTGGTCTGCGATTATAATGAAGACACACAAATAAACACAGAGGACTCAGGAGTGACAGAGGCAGGCTGTGAAACAGAAATAATCTGACAAGGTCAATAGAAATGGTGCTGGGAAGGCACTGAAGACATCATTACCCTAGAGGTTAAACATGAGCTGTTCATTTAGTGGTTATCCCATTAGTGCATAGATTGGAAATAAAAGTTATTAAAGTGACATTATATTTAGAAGGAAGCTTTGTTTTACCCAAAAGTACCCAGAAAAATGCCCTTCATCTTGAGGTTTTTTGGCCTCTGGCAAATCAGATCCAGGATGCTGCAGTATAACTACACCCAAATATATTTTGAGCTCATAAGAAAGATTTGCACCTATGAATTACATTGATTTCATCTCGAACAAATTTATTTATTCTAAGTGAAGAGATACAGAATAAAATGCTCTTGAGACACGGAAAATTTTTATTCACTCCTTTGATTCAGCATCTTAAGGTTAGCCATGGCAGGTGCTCACACGATTTCTTTTCTTTCTTCATGTGCACAACCCGCTCACATAGTTTCCTTCGTTAATGAGGAAAGATTGTCTCCTGACATGACTTTTTTTTTCTTATCCACTGATTCAGTGGATTTAAATGAAACTATTCCCCCATACAACTCTCTTCCTCATTTCAACCCCAGCTAAAGTAATGGATCCTATACTTTTTTTCCTAAACTCAGACTGAAGTTTTTTAATAAATTTATTATCATCAATTGTTATTATAATTGTTTTATTCATTCCTCTGTACGATTCCGCTCTGTTTTATTTGTGACCTTGACCCACTAAGTTTTGGAGACAAAATTTTCTTACTACTGGCTGATTTTTTCTGAACAGTTTTCCATTTACGATAGATCAGTCACTTTTGAAAGACTAGGGAAAGAAAAGCATGGGGTTTTTTTCAATATTAAAACTGGTGATCTTTTCTTTGAAAGTTACATGTTTTGGAGCAGCAACTACAAAGGGACAAGGTAATGGCCTTTGTATCAGGAAAATGTGCTTTGCAAATATGCATTCAAAATGGATTTTGCTGCAAGCCTTCTAGTGCTGGGGGAATCATCCAATTTTGCATATGTACAGTAGAGATTAATTAGGGTTCTACACTGAAAACTGCTGTTCCACTCATGTTTTCCAGGGATAAAGCAACATCTTCTTTGCCACACTAGCTTCCCATCATGTGTGCCAGATCCCAAGTAAGGAACAGGAATCTACCTGACTCCTACACAAAGGAAGAATAAAAGATAGGATAAGCAAGTAGATGTGGCAAGAAGAGGTGTCAGGAGGAGTAGCAAAAAGGTGTCTAAAAGCAGGGAACCTGCAAACCACTGAGAAGGTGCCTTAAGGGATAGGTGAGACAGATTTGATGAAGCATGTGGACATGGAGCTGACTGGGCAAAGATACTAGGACACAAAACTGTGAGAGACTGAGAACAGAGCCAGGGGGATAAGGAACAAGTGACTAGAGGCCAGACATAGAGTGAAGAGATGGAGGGGACAGAAAGGTGAGAGTAACACTGTCAGAACAGTGTTGCAGAGCTCTTCCCAAATACAAAATGCTCAAGTTTGTGAGAGTTGGTGAAGACCTTACATGTGAAGGAAGGAACAAAACATGAATGTGGTCCTGTTTTGACTATCTTTGCTGTGCTTATGGACAATTACAGGATCAAAATTCAACGTGATCTTACAGCCAACAAAAATCATAAGCTAAGGGAAAATATAGTCCAGTGACTGAGCAGATGAGCGTTTAAAGAGAGAACATATAGAACTACACAAACACAGAAAGAAAACAACAGATTGCAGTGTGGCTCTAGAAAACAGGAAACAAAATAAGAGGAGCAGACTGTTACAGTTGTTAGGGGCAAAGGGTGTCTTATACTTCAGTGACATCCCACTACGTCAGCAGCAGGCAGGGAGAAATCTTAATGCTCCTGAGCATTTTAATTCATTAAAAAATCCTGTTACATGAAAGGCTCCTTTTTCCATCAATCAGGAACCTGCAGAACAATGGATCAGAGCTTTGGCAAACTACACAAAGATGACTGATTCCTGCAATTACCAAACTCTACAGGCTGAACTAATTTGTGATAGAATAATGATAGGACAAAAATCCAGGCACTCAAATGAGAATGCTTAGAGAGCCCATTAGCTCTACAGAGAACTAAAGACGTGCACGGCTAGTGAACAAGCTCACATCCAAATAGAGAATATAAGTGAAGCAGTCACAAAGGTATTTCAGAAGGCAGAGCAAGGAAGGCATGAAAATTTACTGAAAATTTGACAAAGGAAGGCATACAAACACAAAGCAGAAGAGATGAACAAAATCCAAAGATCTATGGCTATTGTGGAAAAAAGAAAGATAATAATGAAATGCCCTTTACATGGGGTCACATGCAAAAATTCTGACAAGACAAGCCATTATGCAAAGGATTGCAGACAAGAAAAAAATGCCCCCATATTGAGAAAGTAAGCAGTGACTCAGAGATCTTTGCATGTATGTGACATCAGTGCAGTGCAAAACAGCAAAAAATAAATGGACTGTGAAGTTCAGACTAGGACCAGATGCAAAGACAAGGCAGCAGAACACAATAAGAAATGGAATGCAAATGAACAGTGGGCATCAATGTTTGCGAAAGGCACAAAGACCTCTTCAGAAGTGTACATGAAGAGAAAGGAAAATAGCAGAAACAAATTTTAAATTCTCTGATAATATAATCACAGTACCATGAGGCCAAGTAAATTAAGAGCAGCATATCAAGTAAGAAGTAGACAGAATGAAAGTTCAGGTAGTACAAAAGTTAGAGAGACATTTAGCAAAAAGAAGAGATTATTAACCCTAGCACATTAAACCTAAATTATTTTTAATTAATATCTTTTTTATTTGCTTTTAGTATCACACATTATACAGCACAAATTTGGAAAGCAGCGTAGAATAGGTATCAAGAAGCTAAACACATACATTAAAGACTAAAAGAAAAATAATAATAAAAAAATTAGTTTACATCTAACTGCTCACAATTAAAGAACCATTACCAGATATACTAAAGCAAAACTCTTCTTAATAAAATCAATACACGTTACCAAGTGAGAACAGCTATCTCAGTAATTCTGTGCAGTAAAACAGTCTGTTTTGCTGTTACCACCATAGAAAATGATTAGTGTACATTATAGAGTGGATAGGTTGTGCGCTTTCACTTGGAAGCTCAGAAAGCATCCAGGAATGAGCAGGAGACAGTGAAGTACCACGGGGCAAAGAGATCATGCCACAGCAGGGGAGTCCCAGCCTTTGAGACTGAAGGGGCTAAGCCAGTATGAGAACAGGTTTGGGAACACATAGCCTCCAAACCTGGTGGTGGTGGAGATACCTGGAGGAAAAAGGATAGTGCTGAAAATAAGCGGACGAAAAGACCAAAATAATTCATTTTTATTTATAATGTTAAATAGTAAATCGTGCCTTTTACCATTTTCTCCTACATGACAATCAGCTGTGATTACACACCAAGACAGCAGTCTTTGGACTCACATTTGCAGTGGAGGGACATGGAAAAGGTGCTGCCCAGGGGACATCACCAGACCTCCTGAGAACCAGCACCCTGTGAGAGGTGCTGTGGTAAACCCACCAGCAGCTGGGCGGTGGGAGCTGAGGGGAAGCATGGCTCCGCTCACCTCTCCTCCAGAACGAGCCCAGAAAGAAATCTGAAATTAAATTAAATTAACCTAGGGCTCCTGGGGCTCCCCCCACCCTGCCCACGGCCCAGGACCCCATATCAGACCCCCAGGGCCACCAGCCACTGCCCCAGTGACCCCACAGCAGGGCCGGTCTCCAGCTCCCCAGCCCTGCCCTGCCCAGCCATGGGCCCCACTGAGCCAGGCCCACCCGCGGGACCACGTCCCGGCCCGGCCTCAGCCCGTCCCCATCCCCAGGGAGGTGCCCAATGCTGGGGCTGGGGCTGCCCCAGTGCCTCCCTGTCTGCCCCGCTCCTGGCTGGGGGTGGGACGGGCCCTGGCTGCCAGGCCCTGCCATCACCCACTTGGGGAGCCCCTGTCACTACCAACACCCAGCCCCCGGAGCCACCAGCCCCCTCAGTGCCTTGACACTGGTAATGTGCTTGGGCTACCATTCAGGCAAAAGAAAAGAAGTTACAGCTCCTGCATCCAGGTACCCACTAAACACAGAGGCTTTCCACACCAGCAGGCTAAACAGAGTGAGGACACAGGCTTGAGACCTGGCACACAACAGCCCAACTGTTGAGCTGCTGGCGACCCTCTGGGGCAACGTGCCGCCTTCCTGACACAGCCCAGCTACCCTTTTGGGAACCACGCAAGCTGGGGGATCGGTGTTCCTCACTGGCAGCACAGGCAACCCCATTTATGAAGAGTGGGAAGGGAGCAGGAGGACAGTTTAGCCATATGAAGGTGCCCTGTAAGGCCTTTTTTATTTACCACTACCGGTGAAAGCCCTGTGGAAAAGGAATACCTTTCAGTACCACTCAGGTGGGAAAAGTTCAAGCTGTATGTTCAAGGAGAGGGAACTATTCAGGCAGAAATTAAATACACATCTCCACAGAGCATTTTTAAGTGCTGCTGCCTGTTACTCAATCTGCAATGTTATGTATTTCATAGAATCATAGAATTCTATGAATAGAACATGGTACGCAAGACAGGTATGTGCTTGCCAAGTTATGCAGAGCAGCCTCACACTACAAAATAAATACCAATTAAGTCAGAGCATGAGATCTTCAGCCAGCTAGAAGGATGTCTATCTTTCTATAAGAAATCTAAAACAGAAGTCTAAGTGACTGCTCTGCCCTGGTTTCAGGGCAAGGGGGTGGAAAGAGTCCAGTAACAAATCTTCCAGAGCAAAGATGAATACGTGTTCACATATGTTGTTGTGTTGGGCGCTTGCAGAGCAACCTCACCTGTCTCTTAACACAGCAGGACTTCATACAAGCCAAATGTGTAGTATTTTGCCTCCTATATTCTCATATCATAATATCCACACTAATGAAAACAGAAAATCTCCTAAGAGATCAGAGCCACTCTGAAGAAAAGGCAACAGAGAAGGACCATCCAGAAGCCTACAGCTGAATTCGTCTCCCCTAACTGCAGGCAGACAGAAGTTACGCATGTCCTCTAAACTACTTGCTTACTCTGCCCTGAAAGTTAATGGACAGCTATCTCTGGATGAGGTAACTGTCCTGGAGGCACCTATTTCTTCCTACTGATTTCAGGGGGAGCCTTATAGCTAGCTCGGAGTACAGGCCTATCTTCTTGCTAGCTAAAGACAGGAAGATGAGTCCCAAGCAGCGCAGGAAATGCCGTATGTAAAACAATGCAGAAAAGGAATTAAGAAAAATGTGGAAAAAAATGTACACATGAACTTCAGTCCTTGAAGCAAAAAAGGAAGTGAAACTGTCACTGCAAACTACTTCATTATCATAGGCCACTAGAAATTAAATGAACTGCCCTGGTAGTGCTCTCAGACAAGACAAAGAGACATTTAACAGCTATGATACCCAAAAAATATCACTTCAGCCAACGGACGCCTGCTTACACAACTCAAAATAGAGAAACAACAAAATCCAATTTTTCCAATGTCAGTCAAATAAACAAGACAAATAAATTGTTAAAAGTAGTTATATACTACCGAAAGAGAGGTGAAAAAGTAAAAAAAAGTCACAGGATCACAGAATGGTTGGGGTTGGAAGGGACCTCTGAAGGTCATCTGGTCCAGCCCCCTGCTTAAGCAAGTTGCCCAGGACCACGTCCAGATGGCTTTGGAATATCTCCAAGGATGGAGACTCCACAACCTCTCTGGGCAACCAGTGCCAGTGCTCGGTCACCCTCACAGTAAAAAAGTGTTTCCTAATGTTCAGATGGAAACATCATATGGCACCATTCTTGAATTCCAAGAGATAGTCATAAAAAAGCATGGGCCAACACTTTTGTGACAAATCCCCTATAATAAATCATGTCATTGAGGAAAAGGGGTAGTATTTGACCAAGCATCAATTTTTTTCTTCACTGCCTACTGCACCAATGTATCACAGCTGATCTGTAAGAAATGACGGAGGCAAGTTGTAGGGTTCACAGGGAGTTCATGCCATAGTAATTTTTAAGACTGATTATGAAAGAAATTTTGCACCAAGCAAGAAGAGGTTGTGTAAAATAGGTCAAATGGACTGGTTAAAGACAAAAACTAAAACCTGAAGCAAACTCTCAGGGTGAGGAAAGAGATCACATTTACCGTACATGCTCTGTAAGAGAACAAATTTGATGGCAAGTGAAGCTAGACCACCACAACAGGAAAAGTAGTAGATTTATATTCACAAGCTCTCCTATATGAGGCAACCCAGTATTAAATTTGTATTTTCACTGACAAACAAGACTGCAACATCACTGAGCTGAATAGCAGGAAAAGACTATACTGGGAGTGAAGGTGTTTTTCTGAAATTCACTTGCATTTAGTCTTTAGCCAATAAGGAACATCTCTAGAAAGTCATGATTAAGAAAAGGATCCAGATCTGTGAATCAATGAAAAACAGCACAATACCTCTGGAACTGGCCTCTCAGCAGGACTACTTGTAGATAACTTTTCAGAAAATATATTTCCAAACATGTCACCACGTTCCGAAGGCTACTCTTTGCTAAAATAAGGTTCATGGAATTCTTTCATTTAATCTTGTCTAGTAATAAGATACTTCTTAAAACGGGCTCACAAATGCTGGATATTATTTTTTCCCCCCTTAACAAATAATTCTGCTTTGAGTGGTGCACAGATATACTCCTGAAATACTTCCCCATTACAGGTGCCTTTTGACAGTATCTACAAAGTAGGAGCACAAGCTTACCATGTGGTTGTAATGGTCAACTTCAGCGATACTCAGATATATATCAGATCAGTAGAGGGAAAGCTCTTCTTTTATTGTTTATCAAGCCCTTTGGCAAAAAGCAGCTGGTAGCTGTTAGCTTATAACTCCGTTAAAAAAATCTAAACACAAAAACTGGATATCAAAGAGCTCTAACAACAGAAAACAGGCCCCACAATTTAAGGAGGATCTTGAGGTACTTGAATGCGTCCAGAGGAGGGCAACAAAGCTGGTGAAAGGGCTGGAAGGCATGTCCTATGAGGACCGGCTAAAGGCTTTGGGTTTGTCTAGTTCGGAGCAAAGGAGGTTGAAGGGCGACCTCATTGCTCTCTGCAGCCTCCGGAGGAGGGGAAGTGGAGAGGGAGGTGCTGATCTCTTCTCCCTGGTATCCAGTGATAGGATGCATGGGAATGGTTCAAAGCTGAGCCAAGGGAGGTTCACGCTTGATATTAGGAAGCATTTCTTTACCGAGAGGGTGGTCAGACACTCCAACAGGCTTCCTAGAGAGGTGGTCGATGCCCCAAGCCTGTCAGTGTTTAAGAGGCATTTGGACAATGCCCTTAATATGCTTTAACTTTTGGTCAGCCCTGAAGCAGTCAGGCAGTTGAACTAGGTGATCGTTGTAGGTCCCTTCCAACTGGAACTATTCTATTCTATTCTATTCTAAAATAAGCACCCTTCAGAGAATCCACCAGTCCAATATGAATAGAGCATGGGCCAAAAAGCAATAGATGACAAAATAGATTTAACATATCCCAGCACAAGATGAAGCAAGTGCAAAGCAGTAGCCAGTCATCAAAAGAAAGACTTGAAGTTTTTCCAGCACCTTGCTTAATAAGCAAAAGACTTTGTACCGAGACATAGAAGACATTATTCCCCAAACAAAATAATAAACTCTTAGCAGAGTTGGTGTTAATTTATCTGAAATGGATTTTCAAGGAATGTACCTGAGAGTTCAGTATGTGCACAAGTTACATTATTCATGTCTCATTTCATTAACTCCCATGAAAGTGACACAAGAAAAGTTACAGTATGAACCTCCTAGTACAGGTCTGTTTGACATATGTTTATAAGTTAATGCTTAGGAATTTAAAAGCACTTACAGAAAGTACTTGGTGGTTGTCATAACACAAAGAGCAGAATAAAGCCTGGGTACTGCTTTTTCTTGGCTGCCATTTTACATAAATTGAATGTGAACGGTAAGGAATGGAGGCAGGCCTAAGAAAGGAGGTAGGAGAGAGAAAGTGTCTGTAACAGGGACAGGATGGAAGGATGTGGATGGAAAGGAAAGAAAGAAGCAGGCAGGAGAGCCTGTGCCCCTAGAGCACACTCTCCCAGAACCTGAGGGAGACTGAGGGTTGTGAGTCTCATCTTGAATCCTCCGTTATGGAGCCACTAGGAAACCCATTGGAAGAGAGACCCCTCCTTTTGCACCACAGGCTATGACAGAGGATGACACCCCATCACTGGCACCATCGTGTGCTACAGTAACCCAAATGGCAGAGGTCAGGGTGGCACACATAAGGGGCTCCAGTCCTGCTGTTGAACCATGGCATGTGAATATGAAAAGACGTATTCAGGGAGATGCAATTTGATCCGCTGCCTTTCAGCACATACCTAATACTATTCAGCTAACAGTGGCTTCTACTGCTAGAGTGATCTACCCTTTTTCAGCCTGTTGTGGTTTAACCCGGCAGGCAGCCAAACACCACACAGCTGCTCGCTCACTCTCCCCCTCGCCCGGTGGGATGGGGGAGAGAATCGGAAAAAAAAAGTAAAACTCGTGGATTGAAATAAAGACAGCTTAATAAAACAGAAAAGGGAGGGGAAAAAAATAATAATGGTAGAATATACAAAATGAGATATGCACAATGCAATTGCTCACCACCTGCTGCCTGATACCCAAGCAGCGATCGCTGCTTCCTGGACCACGCCTCCTATTTATATACCTAGCATGACGTCATATGGTATGGAATACCCCTTTGGCCAGCTGGGTTAGCTGTCCTGGCTATGCTCCCTCCCAGCTTCTTGTGCACCTGGCAGAGCATGGGAAGCTGAAAAGTCCTTGACTAGTAGACTACTTAGCAACAACTGAAAACATGAGTGTGTTATCAACATTCTTCTCATACTAAATCCAAAACATAGCACTAGGAAGAAATTTAACTCTATCCCAGCCAAAACCAGGACACAGCCTAACTGGCAGTAAAACCCAGAGAACTGAGATGTTTCTGATGACCAAGAGCTAAAACCAGGCTGATTGCTCCCAGGGTCGAGAAGAACTAACATGATGTGTTCTATGGAGTGGTTGAGCTTAACTTTTAATCTAGTTGGAAGAGAGATATTTTTAAGAGAATTCTAATACAAGGAACCAGTACCTTTTAGTTCAACATTTCCTGAAATTTTCGCAAATGCAGATGAAAAATCAAAATAAAATAAAAGATGTACACAGTAGGACAGAAGATATCTGTGGGAAAATCTAGTTCTCAGTTCAGTGATCAAAGTGGAAGTAACCCATGGAGGTACTGAAGATTTAGACTAGCGTAATGAGAAAATAATCTTTACTGGAGATAAAAATGTCAATTAAAATATTTACAGTCACAGCATTTTGCTTTTCATTGCTGCATGACAGCCCAATATTTGTTGAAAGAGAAGGAGTAAGCCAATTCCACAGCTTCAGAGAAGCACAAGTGAGCAAATTCAAAGAACAACACCATAGCAACAACCTTATGATCACCTCAGTGAGAGAAAATTGGATCACTATGTGGACACTCAAGATATTGACACGGAAATCCTGAAACCTTATAGAACTGTTTTTAATGCCTTTCTCCCACTTTTTTTCCTATTTTCATTATCTAATTAGAGATGGGATATATGAATTTTCCCACCTTTCTACACTGTGCTTTCCCCTCATGCCACAATTCACAGTAATTGATACTAACTTACTTCAGCACTGAATTGTTATTAGCTACAGCCTAGTGCAATTCTGATTTAAGTTTGCAACAATCTAATTTACTTTTGCAACACCAATCAACATCAATATTAGATGTGAAGGGGAAAATGAAAAAGTCAAGGTTATTATTTCGGGCAAAAAAAGAACCTAAATATTTTCTCTCAGGATTAGATGAGCTCATACCTGCTAGAGAGGAGATGTGCAACATCAGAAATCCAGTGGTCCAAAACTGGAGGTAATCTGCAGGGATCAGCAAAGAACAAATGGCAGAAAGTCACGTATAAACACGAGGAGAGGACATCCAGCTTCTGTGTCATTTACAGAATTTGCCCTTCACCTGCATACCTCAAGGATCACAGAACCTTCCCTTTCCACGTGTAGGAACCATGACAAGATGAGGTAGCCCACTCATTTCAGCCTAACTGAAGAGTCTGCCAAAAAAAAGGACTTGACCAGAACAGCCAATGTGCCATCTCAGAGCAGCTGACCGTTCATGAACAAATGCTCATGACTGACTGGGTGCTTCACATACTTACATCAACAAAAAGCAAGATCTTTGACAAAATAAAACAAAACAAGACCTGGGATCAACTACAAGCTGTACTTCATGATAAGAAAAAAGTCTTAACTTGTGCATCCTGTCTGGAAAGGAAACCATATGCTCATTCTGCATAACCACTTAATTTTGAAATAGACTTGTTTTGATTGTATGTGTCCACATCATAGTCCATAAATTTCCTGGCTTGATACAGGTTTTTCTATTCTTTATTGGTGTCTCTTTGTAGGTATCACTATAAAGAGTTTAACTATTGTCTCTGCAGTGCAGATCAAAACCTCATGTTTATAGTGACACACCAATGTTAAAATCTTTGACTTCTGAAGCCCATGTCTTCCATCAAAATTAGTGATTCTCTCTATCCAATAGGTCAAAACAGTTCTTGCTCACAGAGAAAATTCAAATAACTGAAGAAGGAGGCAGGGGTTCTCTAAATCAAACATTGATTTTACTTCTTGTAAAGACTACAGGGGTTTAAATTACTCTTAGAAGCAGAGTCTTAAGATTGATCTCTTGCATAAATTTGTCTACATATACTGCATAGCTGTGGCTGCTACTAGAGAAATACTATTTCACCAATAGACATTTTAACTTATAAGAAAGTCAAGAATTAAAAATCTAAGCTTTCTGATAAAAGGCCAAACATTGCACATATTAAAGCCATTTTTTTTTCTGAGAAATTGGATATAGCTTGATTACAAGTTTTATGTTGTAGTTTTATTTTCTTTCCTTGACATTTCTGAAACTGATTTAGAAACAAGAAGAACAAAAACCCTACCAAACTCTATGAAGAAATTAATGCAAATGAAAAAGGGAAAAAGACTGAATATGCTATTTGGGTACTTAGCCAGCTGTTATTATACCCAACTCTCTAAAAAAAGTTTAATACTTCATTGGTACTCCAAAGATTTTTTCACCTTAAAAATGTAAGTGATCTTATGGCTGCTACACTATGTTAGACACACACATTGTAGACTCCAGTAAAGGTGTAAGATCCAGGAGGATAGGATGATAAGATCCAAGGATCCAAGATTTTGTTCGTGCAGTTACAAAGAACAATCTTCCATTGCAAATTTTCGCTCTCTTTGAGCAAATTATTAAAAGTCCAAAAATCAAGATGACATTTATAAGGGACCGTAATAACTGTCTACAAAACAAACAAACAAAAACTGCAGCTCTTATGATTAAAGAGATTTCAGATTGTAAATTTGTATTTCTAAATGGTATATTAAACTATGCTGTGCATGACTTGTAACTGTCCTGGTGCAGCTTTTATAATCATGTGGGTTGGGATCCTCATGATATCCTAATAATTACAAGTTTTCCATAACATATGCCTAAACGGAATCCACAGCCCCTAAAATTTCCTGCTTCCTCCTATACTAAATTGTTTGACCTCAGTTGGTTTAATGATAGTCAGATGGCCTTTTGAGAGAAGTTCCTCAAAAAAAATATAAATAAACAACATATTCTAATAGAAAAAACACCAAGAGTGCACAAGACATTTCTCAGTTAGAGGGAGGAAGCACTAGCAAACATTTCACATGAGATTTCAGCTGTTTGGAGAACTGTTCATGGGTAATGAGAGCTTAATTTCCTACAGAACCATCCTCGCTTCTTTTTCCCCCACTCTTTCCAAAGTACCCCCACAAACTCTTAAGTTTCTCCTACTTTCTTCTTCCAAGCACAGAGCTTGATGGAAAGCAGAACATGAGGTTTGAAGAATATGGATCATTACCTGCCTGTCAACAACCAGCTGCCCTTTGTGTTTTGATTGTGCAAGCTCATGCCCTCAAAATATGAAATTCAAACTCTTTTCTTTGTTCTCATCATTCCCTACCACCAGGAGGTTAAAGAGTTTGTTTTCAACTGCTCTTCTTGTCCTGCAGTAAATGTGTATGACTTAAATCAATAGAGCAAAGAATCTTCTACTTGGAGAAATTACTTCCATCTTTTCATACCACCTTTGTCACCTGGAAACAAAGGCAGTGACTAAATACAGAATATTAGTAACCAAAATTTGTGTTTTTTAAAGGAGGAGATGGACAAATACAATTTTAAAGTTACAATGTTTGGGAATACAAAGGGATAAAAAATGTAAAAAGTATTTCTTTGCCCCAAAAGTATTCTATTATGTAGCACAAAGCCAAGGCAAAACCTTTTCCTTGTATCTATCGAGGATTATTGTCTGAGCGTTACTTCAGAGCAAAGAAGGAATTTGCAAGTTTCATTCATTTTCAGTATAGAAATTACATTCTGTTCCTACTGGATCACATTGTATATCCACAAAGATATTGGGGGAGGGAATAAACCAAGGACAGGCCAACTTGTTATTTATTCATTTAAAAATCAAAGAAATACTGATTTACAGAAAGACAAAAAAAGTAAAGCTCAACTAATGAAACACAGGTAGAGCAATTTGGCAGTCTGCTTGCATAACTGAAGACCAATAGAAATATTTTTACTGGTTTTAAAAAACAATATTTCACTAGGGAAAAATGAATTCAGTCAATTACCTCCAAGATTTTTGCAAAACAAAATGTGCATCACAGTTCTGCATACTAGAACTTAACGTAGGAATAATAACCTGACTGATGTGATTTTACAATGAGGATGAGTATCTTGGAAAACAACAAATTCTCGAGTAAATTTGGGAATGAAATTGTGGTTTTACTTCACCCATTAGTTTCAAGGCATCTGTATTTTGTTCGAGCAAGTGGCAGAAAGGTTTTTTAGTCAATAATATCACTGATACAATTTCATTGTAAATGAAAGCTTTGCTTTGAACAATATTAACTACATATGGTAGCTAGAACCATGCTGTTTATGCTGGTAGGTAAATGAAAAACACTAACTTTCCCCCACCCCCTTTCCCAGAAAAAAACATGTTAATTTGAGAAGCAATTATTTACATTTCATACTGAGCCAAGAATTGCTTTTCTCCTTTTTTCCAGAACCCCATTCAAAAACCTTGAATAACTTGGTAGATTGCTGTATCATTTCTCACTTTGGTATTCCTTCAGAAGGTTGTTTTTCCCCCACGCAACACTACAAGGGGTTGTGGGTTATCGGAAACCACTTCTGCATGACACTAGGCACTTTCTTCTGGGCCATATGATGGGAAGGTAAGTGAGTATGCTGCAGTCCTGCGTGTCCCTGTGGAGGTTTCTGAGGGCTCATCGGAGAAGGCAGAAATACCTGCCAGAAGTTCCGATGGGATTCCTGCTGAACTGGCAGAAGTGAAGAGCTGCTGACCATACACACTTCGAACAACTATGTTTTGGTCAGCATTAATATACAAAGGGTTTTTAATTAATTTAAATCACATTTGGCATAGAAGAATGTGGTTTTCATCCCAGATCATTGTACATAGCAGCAGGTCAAGTTTTCTTGGCTCAGGCCGAGTAAGAGATCAGACGAGATAGTCTCAACAGTCCATTGAAAGCTTTGAAAAGCTTTTGAGCTGACCATTAATCCAGAGACAGTTCTTACAAAACACAGATAACCATGAAATTGAGGCCTACTTTGAATTTACTGGCAAATACTTCATCACAGAAAGACTAGAAAATATAATTACGTAGAACAGCACCAAAAACCATGAAGACAATTAAATTTGTTGTTCTGTTTGTTAATACCCTGTAAGAAAACAACAGCAACAACAGAACTGTAAAAACTGGTGAAGAAAGCTGGAAAAAAAACCCATAATGATCATAACACATTTCAGGTGTTTCTTTTCTCTTTGTCCAAAGCAAGGATATAAGCATTTTTCAGGCTGATACATTATTCTAATTTTACCAGAATTATTTTCCTGTCAGAGAGAATATATTGATGAGAACATTTAAAACACAAAATATTCCTAATGCTCTAATGTCCAATTAGAGCTAAAACATTAGCTAACTTCAAAGAAGGAGTGTACTGCAAATGCCAGTGTTTTGGAAAGTGCTTCACATTGGAATGCTTAACTGTTAACAGAGAATGAGACTCTTGAGTATCATATTGGAATTTAATCTGTTGAGAGAGATACATTCCCTTCATTAAAAAGACTGCTGTTTGTAGACACAGCTAATACAAATGAGATTCTTTCTGGTAAGACTATTTAATGCAGAACACTATCCCAAACAATTACACCTAGCTACGGAAATTACTTTGAATATATAGATAAGTGTACATCTGTACATCTGTACAGATCTATTTATTTTTATGCCAAATGCATGTGTTCACATACATATCTGTGAACTGGGTGGCAGGTAGTTCTCACATTCTGACTTCTTAATGTGTAACAAATACTAAAAGAAAAAAGAAAAAAAAAAAAAAAAGACATAACCAGAAGAACTCAGGGAAATCTGAAAATGTAATAGTCTGGAGATTTTCATCTCTGCAAAGCAAGAACTGAAGCATTTTTTCTACCCTTTCTACTGCAAGGCTTTCCTACAACTCTTTACATGTCTTCCAAACTTTACCTGTTTAGATGAAGCATTCCACATTCATGGTTTTCAGAAGTCAATGAGCAATTTCCTCAGAAATAAAACAATATAGAGGAAAGACCATGTTAAAGTACTCTAAGGGTATTTGCTAGGGCTTCTCTGTGCTTTTGAGCAAAAGCTTCAGATTTGTCAGATGGAATTGTTTTTTTTTGTCCTGATGAATGTCCACTCAAACTAGTTTATAGGCCCCTGAATATTTTAGTCTGTATCTGCTTAGTGGTTTGATAAGCAAAAATCTTAGAAAACTCTATCTTCTCTGCCCACACCTCCACAGAGCCTGAGGGATGAATGGGACTTTCCCTGGAATTGCATCTGCCATGACGTAGTACCTACTTCAGTGACAGCGAGCAAAACAACCCAGTGGCTGCCCTAACAAGACCCAGGCAACAGAGAGATGGAAAAAGAGGCAGACTGTTTAGGAGCAAGTAAGATGAGCAGAAGCTGAGATGCAAAACCAGTACAGATGATGGAGGTTTGGGGTGCTGTGATAAGAAAGTAAATGAGCAGCAAGGAGTTGCGGAGCTGAAAGATAAAAGCGAGATTCTCCCTCTGCCCTAGATATTTTCTACGACACTAAATATACCACTGAGCCAAACTTTTTTTCCACAGCAGATGATCCGCGCACAGAGTCTTTTAAATATCAGTTCCCAAACTGATTTGATTCTCCGCTTCCAGGCTCTGATCTGCAGGAGAGCTAAGCACTTTATGCCGACTGAGTGCCGTGGGAGCTATGCTCTGAGCAGAGGAGCTGCTTTCAGGAGAGTTTCTGAAGGCGGCCACAGATATCCCGGGTTGCATACTTTCAAATGAACAGCACAGTCCCTCTGACCTACAATTTTAAAGGAATTTAGGTGCCTAACTTCCATAGAATTGATTTTGCTGGGAACCGAGAATCTAAATATTCTTTTTGGTGTTTTTTTCTAAAAAAATAAGAAGTGGCCCATCTGTCAAATGGCCCAGACTTTACTCAGGAGTGGTCTCCAGGTCTGCCATATACTCTTCTCAATCTTATTCACGAATCTCATTATCATGTAATTTGCTCTTAGAAAGTGTTAAACTACAACCATAAGGCAGAGAGGAAGATTTTGATCACAGAGGATTTTCTGAATCGACAGCAGGATCCTTTGAATACATTGTATAGGCTGCCACCCTGAAAGTCCAGCTTTATCTAACTGTTGGAATGTGTTGTTTTGCTATTTCACAGCATGGAGGGGACTCTGTATGAAATTCACCAGCTGTTTTTCTTTGAGAAATGTATGCTATAATCACATGATCAGTTTACTCATTTCTATAACAATTTTCTATTTCACATCCTTTACAATCTGATGTGGCTGGAAGGCAACATTCCTTCTCGACTTGTCAGCTTTGTTATAACACTTCAGGAAAGAAAAAAAGAGGGGAACCTTGCTCTGGCTTGGCATACCTGAAGACTGACCTCTCTGCTATGTGTATTTTCAAAAAACCCACCAAAAAAAACACCCCAAAAACCCCACCTAAGACTTCATTCTGCATCAACGAATTCAGTGGAAACTTTCCCTTTGAATTCATGAGATACAGAAATAGGCCACAGAAGAAGGGTGAATACGAAGATCTAGTTATGTACATAACTATCACTTCATCAGCTGAGACCATAATCCTGGCAGGAGAGAAGAGGAAAAGAATAAATCACTGGATATCCATGGTGCAGTTGGCAGCCTTGGGCTACAGAAATTACGCAGGGAGCTCTAGCTTCCACCACAGGACCTTTGCCCAGAACCTAAGTCATCTAAGTAAGCCATCTTTGTCCCACACCACCTTCATTCTCTGGATCCTAAGGGTCAGTTGTTTAGTTGCAAACAGCCATTTGGAGAAGCAGAACTCCAGGCAGGTAGCTAATAAACAGGTGATGAGCCAGGCACTGACTAGCAAAAGACTTTATTTGGTTGAATTTGGGTTTTGCTTGTCTCCCTGTATAATAAATATCTATCTAATTATATCACTGTAGTCAGAATAATACAGTAAATTTAATCTCAGGAAGCACTATAGCAAAAGCCTCTCAAGGCTTTCTCAACCCCTTCCGGAAACACCATTCAATCAACCAAAGCATTATTGTCACTCACTCTTCAAAGTAAAAACACTTCCTCTTTTACTCTCAGTAGGAAGAAAATATGTGAGCTTCATTATAAGAAGACTAACAATTACCATGTGAGTTAAAGATGGAAGCTGCTAGCTGAAAGCACTACAAGGATTGCAATGGGCTTTACTGAATAAGGTACCACCCTTTGAGTGATGGTGTGAGATAACTGGAGATTCTGAGATTGATATTGCACTTAGTGACTTTACAGTTCACTACTGCTACTCCTAATTGAATTCTGAGCAGACTCCTATACTCCCTGACTTTCCCCTTATCCTGAGAGATCTGCCTCTGGCGAGATGTTTGCCATCTTTAAAATGGGAGTATCCATATTCCTCCTTCTCAGGCAGGCCTAGATATTCCTATTCCTATATGTCTATTCTCAGACATCTAAATGTTCCTCTGTTGTATATTAATCATTCAGCAAAAAGGAGTCAAAGAGGTCTGATTAATCCAGAGTCTCAAAGCTGTCACATCAGAGAGACACATCGTAATGTGGTAGATCTTTTTCATATGATAGTCCCCGGAGTGAAATTAATTTGTTTAGAAGAATGTGATCTTATATAGAGATTCCTCTCTATTCGCAAAGTAATAGTGTACGTATACAAAAGATGTAGCTTCAGATCCACTTTCATATTTTTTCATTATTATTACAATAGTGTTGATACATGTTCCCATGTGCTTGTCAAACTGAGAGGTTAGCTCAGATTATCTGAAGGCTTCAGTTAATTGATTTTCTGATATATAGTTAAATTCTCTGCTGGCTAAAACTAGCACAGCAGCACTGCATTTGACCATTAAGGATACAAGCATGTAGAGAGTCAGCAGAGAATACTGGTCAAATTCAGCTTTCAGTTGCTATAAATTGAGAGAGACGTGATTGATTTCAGCTAATGTATTCTAGAGCTGCACTCATACATTTGGGAGCCAAATTTGGGCCAAGGACAGTAAGGACTGCAGTCACAAAATGATTGTGACAGAGAAGTAGCATTTAAATTCAGGGGTTTAGGGGCAGATGATAAGCAGGCCAAGCAACAATGGTCTGGGCAACTGTCCTGCCAAAAAAGCAACTAAAGTTAATCCGCAGTTGGGTTGCAGATAGATTGATCCCAGCTCTAAATTTCTAGCACTAGCTAGGGTATTTTACTGTTGGATTGCAGTTTGTGTTGTGACTGCAGCACAGGTATATCCCAAGTTATACAACTCTGCAAAAAAACCCATTGATTAACCAGTCACCTACTGGTGATAACATTTTTTCAGAACAATTCCAAACAGTTCCTTACCACAACTCCATTTCTAGAAGATAGCTTAGCACTTTCCTATGGTGTCATTTACAAAACAGCATGAAAACAACAGCCTCCAGGTGCTGTGAATTTCAAGCTGTTCCTTGTGAGATAAGTACCATCAAGACTCCCTAATTTAGTTTTGGCAATCCCATATTTAACCATGTTGTTAAGTGTGCTGAAAGAAAAATCTGAAAGGGCTTTTCTCAGTTTTCATGTAAGTGTTGCTATAGAGCTTGCAGGGTGATTGTTTTTCAAGTTTCCTTTGAAGTACAATTGTTCTTTGGTCTCTTTTCTTGAACATGGGCTGTTTCTTGGTTGCATTATAACCTCAGTCAAGAGCACGGAAGTGCCTTTCAAGGTTGCACACCAAGTGTGTGCAAAACGCCTAAGACTGAGATATTTTGAAGCTGGCTTCAGATTTTGAAAGGGTACTGTAGTATGACCATAATGAGGAAAGATAATCCTGTGCTTGGAAAACATGCTTAAATGTCATTTTATAAATACAGATTCTGTGTTTAATATGAAATGACATGTTGTATGCTCACATTCAGCTTTTGAGATCACACTCTGCACTAGTTTCTGTTTTCTTCTTGAGCTAAAAAGATACAAATATCAGTGAGCCATGTAGAATTAAACAAAATCTATGCCTTTCTGCTCATAATCATAAACAAGCTTTTACCAAAATCTCAACGTGAGGCCTACTCAGTTTTGTGGAGACTGACAGAGAATATCAGCGAGCACAGAAAACTCTGTGGAACCATCTAGCTTTGGGTCAGTAAAAAGTGAGACCTTCCAGGAGCAGGGAGAGGGGGACAAGCCAGGAGCTGCAGGTGACCCCAGCACTGGCCATGCCCTTGTCAAGGAGGAACCAGCTTGTGACACCTCAGCAAGGCTGGGCTAGTGACAGAGGCAGGTCCCATCAACGGTCTAGTGATCATCTAATGAAGGTAGGAGGATGAGTCGAGTCAGGCCAGGGATCACCCCATGAAATCCAAACAATTTGAAATGGTCACCTGCGACATAGCTCAGGAAGGGGCTGAGGGCCCCAGGCTGAGCTGAAATGGGGTCCTGGGCCATCGGCAGCAAGGGGAAAGCCCCGGGCTAGGCTGGGCAGGGACATTCAGGGCTAACAGCACCCTCAGAGCCCATACGGCAGCCAAAATAATGAATGTCTTGGACATTTCAACTATTTGGGACTGTGATTTTTGTGACTGGTTTAGTGTTACCTAAGCTAAATCCAGACCTTAGTCCTCCATTCCAGGTCCAAATATTATTTTCACATACAAAGCCTAAGCCCTAAAGTATACTACTTACAGATATATGAGAGAAGTGTTTTAATCTGTGATGGACCAAGGAATAACAGACCCAGGTTTAGTCCCTAAATTAAAAACACATCTCAGGTACTCCTTGTAAGTACACAACCATCTGTAACAGTGGCATCTTTTACATGTTAAACTTAGCATGTGGCATGAAAATACCTTGATCACATAAAGTCTGCTTCTAGTAGATGGAGAACTTTCCTGTACTGCATGTCTCAGAGCCAATGAAACTGGTGAAATCCAGTAAAAGGTTTCTTGAGAAGAGTTGTCGTTGAGAGCCTCCTCATTCCTTCTTTCTATGCTGTGCCCAGCTGAAGCATTATTTCCCAAAAGTGCACCAATTAGGAGGTTTGGTAAAGTTTCCAAGTCACATTTCTGTGGGATGAGGAGGTCCAGCATAATGACTATCTGAAAGACACAGCACATCAATTGAGCTATGAGTGCTGCTTCCTCTCCTGCTTTTCTTTGACCATTATTCATTTATTCATTAAAGAAAGTACTAGTAACTAGTATTAGTAACTGCTGTGCTTTCAAAATTTGCCACTGCATGGTCCAAGAGATGAAAATCCCCTTTCTCCTTTCACACAGGATAGGAAACCTCCTGGTGTTCCTCTCCTGGTGCTTTGTGGTTGTTCTGGAAAGCCCGGCTACAGCGGAGAGGTTAGTTCAGTGGCCTCAGTCACTCTGCCCTGAGACAGTGGCTGCCATGCACTCTCGTATGTAAAGGACAGAGAAGTGGCTGCTCTAATTATGCTCGAACCACCCTGTGTCACCAATGGACATCTGCACATTAATTCATTTTTAGTACAAACGTCCATGTGCCGCTTACCCGTGATCTGGTGCAGAGCTTCCACTGCCAGTATATGGATTTATGTGTACGACCTAGGGAGAGGAACTGATATCAGTTATTTATTATTGCTTACAGTTTTCTCCCAGGAAAATTGTTGATATCTTTAGTTTTATTCAGCCCCTTTAAATAAATATAACTCAAAGGGTTCTGAGCGTCAAGCAGTGTTGACTCATCTGCAGCGGTGTAAATCACTGTTGTCACCCAGAAAAGGAACGGCAGGGGAATTATACATCCATGCCCAAGCTTCCCCAGCATCATACTGCACACACAACTTCCCCAACAATTTAAACACAACTGTTACCGAGAGTGGTAAAGTCTCCACTTAACATGCAACCAGTGTGTTACCACAAGCAGGAGAAGAGAACAAAACAGAGAACAGAGAGAAAGGACGGATGAGGCGAGTCATGTCTTAAGCTGCCACAGTTAAATTCAGGAATAAGAAGTAAGATCTTCCTAAATGAAATTTTATATAATCAACGTGATTAAAATTCCTGATTTGGAATCCCTGAGGTAAATAGCTCAGCTCATGCTTCGGAGCTAAACCTTCCAACAAGAACATTCAAGTTTAGGAAATGGTTTGAGGTAAAAGAAAGCAAGGCAGAAACCCAACCTGGAAGAATGTCTCGATCCCCACAACGGTCTGGCAGGTTGTTTCCTGAGGGTAAAAGACACATGCCAGAACTGCACTGCGGGCTTCTGAACTGGAAAATGAGAAAGAGAAACTAGCACCTTCATAGAAAGTTTCCATCTTAAAATGGAGTTGCTTTAAGTGAGCAATATCCTGCAGAGAGCAGAGGCTGTGTACGCTCATTTCTGCTCCTAAGACTTCTCTGCTGCCTGCCACTGGGAGATCTGTTATGGACACGATCACTAAGAGCTGTAGCTTAAAACAGAACAATACATTCATAAATCTGATGAATAACACAATGAGCACAAGACAGACTTGGGAGCTGCAGTAAATGCTGAAAAGCTGATGTGGCTACAAAAACTTTGTCTCATGACGGGCCTGGATTGCTTTTACATGAGTCACCTGACCTCAGAACGAGGGCCTGCGAGGGCTGGGCTTTCTGATTACCCTTATTAGGGGTTTATTGTTTCTCAGGTTTCACACTGCTAGACTGTCATTCCAGAAAATGACAATACATCTGATGGAAACGTCCCCCACTGGGGGTGGCCAGTGATTCATTCTGAGTGCTGCGATAAAATTGCACGAGTGTTGTTACTAAATAAGCAGGATGCTAACGTGGTGACTACACTTACAAGACTTTCTAATGTGGTATTAAGAGAACCTAGCATATATTTGTGACAATGTTTTCACTGCGTATCAGAAATATCTGCATCAGAACAATAAGTCAGGTCCACATAACTGAATCACTGTAAAATGGCTGAAATAAAAACAGAAGTACAATATACCAACTTAAGGGTCCCAATTTATTCAGATATATGAAAGGATCACCCTTGCTACAAGCTAATGAAAAATATCCTTTTAAAATATCACTTCTAGTGCTAAATGCAAACCCAAACTTACTCAAATGCTATGTCTTTTCTTTACTGTAAAAAAGGAAATGTTCTCTTTGAAAATTTCAGTCTTAGTTCAATACCTCCCAGCTGCTGAAATTTGTAGGGCTGCATTTTAAGCTGCATTTTAATTTTTATAGGAATTTAAGCAATTCTTCTACTCTTATTTTTAAAATAAAAAACCATAATCTATTTCTCGCTTACAAAGAACTCCACCATAAGTGAAGTGGGTGCTGGAGGGAGTCACTAGAATCCAGAAATGAAAATTTTTATTAAATACTGTTTCACATTTCTTTTCTCTTCCAGGTCAGGTACACTATGAACGAAACCTTTAATCTGAGTGATTGATATGCCAATTTACAGCACCTTTGGCTTTAACTTTTCAGTCCTACCACAGTGTAAAGCTGGCCTCATATTTAAAACTTGGAAAATCCCCTGGTTATAATGTCTGCTTTTCCTCACTTCCCATTCTGCTAGAACCATTTTTTTCTGAAATAGTTGCCTTTTTTGTGGTTCCTTTGAGAAGTGTAGCCCAGCATCTCCTCTTGAACTTTCATGTCTTTGTGTAGTTAGACAACTAAAGACCACTGCTTCAAGATTTTTCTTATTATTACATTACAACAATTCACACTGTAGAGATCTCAATTAATTCAAAAAATTTGAGTGTGCACTCAAAAAAAATGCAAGTGTACATGACTTTTAAGTACCTGCTAAAGTCTTATTAAGCTCATGCCTGAAGTAAAATCCACCCAAGTATTTTGCTGAGTGGAGCCCTTTTGGGTCTGATCCAATGCACACTGAAGCCAGTCAAAAATTCCCATTGACTTCAGCGGGCTCCCAGCCGATTCCTGGGAGGTATTCAGTGTGTGAAGTTCAGCACTTCTCCTGCCAAATTTCAGTTCTTGCTCTGACATGTGTTCTTTAGTTTTTTTACATTGTCTCCTCTCAGAAGAGAAATATAAACTTTTTAAGGCCTCCCTGAAAGGCCAGGAGAGTTTTTCACTACTGCTTTAAATGCACTCTTGTCAAAATTGAAGCATTTCAAAACCGTTCATTTCCTCCTATGAGAAACACCAAAAAAATAGTTTCAGGTCTAATACATACCTTTAGGGCTGATAAATGTCATTGCAGCTTTATAATTTTGAGGTTACGTATTTTTATACAAATATTCAGGACATTCATTACAAATACTATATACATGTATAAACACAGAATGCAAACACACGCTATTGTACCTATTTACAATCTTCTAATGTTTTAAATAGTTAAAAAAATTATTTTCTTTTTCAGAATTACAACTTTCATAAGTTTGTGTTCAGTTGGAAATTTTAAAACAGAAACATTTTCAGTTCAGATTAAAACCAAATTTCTAAGTGTTCAGTTTTCCATAGAAGAAATGGAAATATCCATCTTCTAGGATACTTTAGATGATACAGGTTTTTATACTTACTTCTCCCTCCAGCCTTTTACTAGCAAACATGATTCACTTTTCAACATCCTCCTTCATTACAAATACTTCTACATTATGTATACAACCAGTAACAGAACATAGTACTCAACATGCATAAATGAATCTTCCAAGTTACAGTGCATTAGATTATATTCATCTTAAGTGAGAGCTCACAGCCAATCATAGTTTATCTCAGACTTGGAGATTTATACTATGAATACCATTCTGCTGATTAGTAAATACGTGTACACATGGCACATTCACCTTGGCTTGCCTGTTTAAAGCAACTTAGAAACACTAATAAATTCCTCCTTAAGTAATCTTGCAGTCAAATAAATGGACTTTGTATACAATGTGACAAGCTAAGCTAAATTCTGCAGAGGAGAGCTCTGGTTTCTGGGCATTGTGTTAATTTTGTGGGAGCTTCATGACATACAAAAAGTGAGAGTCAAATCTTAAGAAGCTTTAAGTCCACCGAAGCTCTGAAGACTAATGAGCTATACTGGTTCAATGCAGCTGGAGATGCATTCAGTTCAATATAAAATTGAATAATAGGAATTGAATAAGAGGAAGCCTCTGTTTTTTTAAGATAATATATTCAATGTATTTTGTGTGGTCTCTGAATTTTCAAAAAGTGTCTTTATTTCCTTGCTGTCTTCTCATTGAAGCTGTTATGAGGGTGCTTGATGTTTAGATGGTGGAGATGGGGAGCTGGCACCCAAGAAGGTGTAGGAGGAAGTCAGAGCTTCTCAGACAGTTTAGTCATACCCGCTAGAGGGATCAGGACAAAATTTAAACACAATTTAAACTTATCACTTGGAGATTTCACAGTTACTGTGCCATCAGAGTACACAGGGCATGTCATGTCTTTCAGATCCAGGCACAGATTGACCATAGGGACTAAGGGGCCTGTTGCTCCCACCTCCAGAAGCCGCTAAGGGAGAAGCAAGGCACTACTAAAGCCGCTGCCCATAGCTGCCTTAGCCTTGCTGTTCCCAAGGCTACACCAAAAAAGCCCAGTGCCTGGGGACAAGGGCATTGCCTTCGCTGGATCCATGCCTATGGCAACCAGTATCAGCTGCTAGGACAGACCTGGTTTGGAATGGAGCCTGGCATTCAAACATTGCTTCCCCTGAAATACCTTGGCTCTCTGGAGTGAATCCTGTTCTTGTCCCACCACCCTCACAAGGGAAGGACTCAAATATTTCTTAACAGTTATTTGTATGAGAAGCCTTCCCTACATGTTTGCAAATGCAGATGTGAAGGACTATGTTTATTGCGAGTGACAGCTGAGTTATGGAATGTTTTCCACACCTGGAATATTACATAAAGCTTAGTGGCAGAAAGAGAACAGAAAAGAAAGTGAGAAAGAGAGAAACGTGGCAATAAAAAAGAAAGTCTATATTTATACAGTGAGCTGTATGTGAAAGATGAGGGGACTGAACTTTCTTCATGGGAATTTAAGTCTCTATTTCCGTGCTTGGGTAGTCACTGTACTGGCTTTAGATTGGCCTTTCACCATAACAACGATCCAAAGTGTGTTTGTCTTGTGAAGAGAAAAATGAAAATCATTGTCAGTCATCTCCTTTCAAGCACTTTTTCCTCCTCCATCTTCTCTGCCTGCATGTTTTCTCACAGCAGTGGCTCTTCTGAGTCAAAGTGAAAATCATAGAAAATGGTGATTTGAAAAATCACCTGTTGTTACTACTTTGGACTTGTCTTTTCCCACACTAAAATCAGTGGTGATGTAATTAATTCCTTCAGTGTGGTGCACAACCTGATCCCTGTTTTGGAAGGACCTTGTTCTGCAATCATTACCAGTCAAAGCAAAACTTCCCCCAATTTCATTCAGAACAGGATTAGGATATATATGCTTTTTTTTTTTTACCATGTGAAGCAGTACTTGCTAGGATAAACACAAAGTAGAGAGGTTATTGGAGCATGTAAATTCAGTGATTTCTTTTACTCCATGAGAAAAATAACAGATTAATTGGGATCTTTGTTCCCCAAACGGAAAGTGGTCATGTTCTTTCCAACAAGATTTTGAAAGGGGGGGGGGGGGGGAGGGGAGAGGAAGAAGAAAGCCTTAAAAACAAACAAAGAAAAACCCAGAGACAACCCTCTCTGAGGTCACTACTGTAGTACCTGGAGAAGGGGGCAAGCAGGGGGCTGGTAAGTAAGAGGAAAAATGTAGATAATTTTCTTAGAGTACATTTGATAGATTCTTAAAAAGAACTGCTGGTCAGGAAAGCTACAGAGTAAAGAGAAGGTGCATAGCAGAGACTCTATACCTACAGTATGTCAGTGATGCCCACCAGCAGAGGATCACAGAAATATTATAAAGGGAGAAGTGCCAAGAACTGCCGAGTCTACAAGTGGAGAGAGAAAATGAGTAGGAGAAAGCAGAGGAAGCCTCCACCCTTTGTGCTTCCCTGATCTTTTAAGTATAGCTAGTGCTTTTAAATCCTCTCACTGACTGTTTCCCTGATGTTTCTCTGGCAACCTAGCTCCCCCTCCCCGTAGATTAATTAAACCAATAGACAGTAATTTATACTACTGTAATTCACATGATGCCTCTTCATCATTCCAGGATAATCCCAAACATTTTATTTCTTAGTGGAGCATTAGTTTATGTTGTGCAGATATCTACATAAAGGCAGCTTACCAAAATATCCAGCTGGAACAGCATTGTACACAGAGGTTTAACAAGTCCTTATACTTTCAGATAATTTAATAGAGTTAATATTATTACAAACACACGAGCACATAAGCTTTTAAGCATTGCATCTCACCAGCATTATTTCTCTCCCTGTTTTATCAACAGCTATACTAATAGTTATGCCAGAGCAACCATGGCATATTTTTTCTCCCTCAGATGACACTGCCTGGCCAGACTACGACGCTTGGCTGCAAACCAAGAACTCCCCTAGACTCTTAAAGACAGGGAAGGCGGAGGGAAGAGCGGGCTACATGGATAACTAGCACATGCCTGATTTCAGAAGAGCAGTTAATAATGAACAGCATAGATATCTTGTCCAGGGCAAGGCTGTGTTGTTTTCAGTTTGGCTTTCCAAAAACAAAGTGAGTTAGGCTGTCACTCTGTAATGCACACTACTTCTTTACCTCCTGCATTACTTCTTATGCGCTTGAAGCCTGAACTAGGTGCGACTGTTTCAGAAAAATTTGAAGCTTTATTTTAGGCTGAGGGCGTTTTTTTAACCTTCTCTGTTGTTTTTCCCTTCATTAAGAGTAGATCATGCAGTTAAGAACATCTACGGAAAGCTTCAGTCTCTAAAAATTTAAAAATAAGAGAGTGATCTCCTAAAAAGAAAAACATCAGTAAAGGAACTGCCAAATGTTGCGTAATAAGAAATTAATCAAAAATAAAAATATTTTTCTTCCTACCTTTCCATTCCCTGCCCCCAAGCCTCCAGCACCTCTTGGGAGCTGTTCTGATAATTGTCTTAGGAATTCCTTTAAAACTAAACAAATCCAGGGTAGCAAGTTTTAAAAGATGGTTTTGGTTTTGTCCCAAGGTGCAAAAATATCTCATTAAACAAAAACTCATGAACAGAGTAGTCATATCTGTGATTGTCTGGGTTATCAGCCATAGCAGGAGTGGTCTTTCTTACCATATGACACCACTGCATTGCAGTTGCACGCGCTATACAAAATACCTGGGCCCACTGTAACAGCTATATGTAATGACAGTACATATACTGCCATTTATCCTCCATAGAGAAATCAGTTAATCAAATATACCTGGTGGTTCATGAGTAGAAGTTGCCAAAGCACATATTATATAGTTCCATTCATTTAATGATTTAAAATAGCATAACTTCTGCACAATGAGTGCAGATGATGAGTATTGTGAGCAGTTGCAGTTGTTATGCCAAATACTTTACACGTAGGAGAAGTTTGGAATATTTCCCTAAAAGAAAATTATGAGAACTGAAAATATTGTAACTTTCCAGAGGGAAAAAAAATTAAACCACACTGCCATTTCATCTCTCTTAGATCTTTGGTAACTGCATCAGGAAGAGAAAAAGGAGCTCTCTTCTTTCTATTACTGTGTTTAGGTTTGATACAATGGCTCAAGGAACGCGGCTCTCCCCTTAGTTATTCAGTAACTTCTTATGACAGGTCCAATTGTACACTCTGTAAGAAACTCATGTTTCTTATTTGTAAAAGATAAAGCTGCTCAATAAAGATTAGGGACTGTGGGGGAGAATTATAAATAGAGACAGGCAAGTACTAAAACACTACACACCCGCCTGTGTCTGCATAGTGATAAGACAGTGGAGAAAATCTACACGGTAACAGGGTAAGACACTTGTTGGTTTCAGATACCAGGTGAGCTGAATCTTTGGGAACCAGCCATGAATAAACAGTCCAGATTTTGTGGAAGGACATGGCTGATTAGTCAGCAGTTCCAGGTTTTATTATGGATAAAATAGCATCAAGCATCTTACACACAGTTGCTCCAGTTGGACAAATCTTTCATTTTCTTTTTTTCTTCACTTCAATAGCTTTATTTGAACAGCATAATTACCCTGTCTAAAATCATGTCAAGTTGTACGTGCAGTCTAGTCCTTAAGTTCACTGAGATCTGGATGAATTTGGCCAAACTAAGACTGGAGGGGTGGGGGGAGCATGGAAACTGTGGTGGTTTCCAAGACTTTTGACATAAAACCCAGCAGTTCTTGCAGATATTTTGCTCTGAGGTTTAGGTGCTAATAGATGCCAGGAGTCAAGACAGAGTACAGAGGGAGACAAACCTATGGAGTTTTCAACTGAAAAGGCTTTGAAAGAATCCTCAAAATTGTTAGTTCCTGAGTTTCAAATGGATCTAATTACTCTTACGCATATGTCTGAGTTACTTCTGAGCAGCTTCTAGTGCCCAAACATGGCTACACAGAGATGCACAAGGACTTGAGAAAGTCTGACCTAGCTTCAGTTTCTAATCTCATTGCTCCCTCCCCACAACAAAAATGAAAGGCTTAGAAAATAATTTTCTCTTCAGGATAAAAAAAGGGAGTTTAAAATTTTGTGGTTTCTCCTATGCCTATTCCAGCTCTAAATTAACTCAGTACTAGTATATCTTTGCACAGGCCAGCATGAAGGAAAAAGCACAGAACAGCAATGATTGCTCAGCAGTCAGCACTGTACATGAGGCAGGGATTTTCCAGGTCATTTTTATCCAGTTCATCACTACAATTTGCTGGTCCAATTCTGCCAAATCAGCAGATATACTTCTTAAAAGAAAGCCTCACCCAGTTTTGCACAGGCAGCACTCTGGGAGTTTGCAGGGTTACTAGCACTTTTCATCAGAGATTCATTGTGAATTGCACTTTTAACTAAAGCACACAAAGATTAGAAAATTCTCACCACTGCTGGATATCTGCATATCCCCAAGTCAGTTTATAACAACTGATGATTTTGCCCAGTTGAAATAGCAATATGGTCCTTGCCTAAAGCAGGCTGAGACATGAACTGAACTGCTATAAAAACATATCCAAGGGAAGGCTTGTGACCAAAACACATGCTATTGTTTCACCTTTGTGGTTTGATTGATGTACACGGGAATAAGTAAACAGTTTTGCCTATTGATGGCCTGGTGGACAAAAGAATGGCTGGAATGAAATCATGTGAGAGAGAGAGAGAGAGAAAAAAAAGTAAAGTAAAATTGAGAAACATTTCCTTCTGGGCACTCAGACAACACTTCAAAAAACCGTTTAAAAAGGGGATACTCAGTATCCCATAGTAACAGTCTGCGCTATTGAAGTACAGCGCTGTGGGATTTATTTAAGACTGAATGGTACCTTGAACTGCCCTTAGTCCTGCTGAAGGCAATGTAGAGTGAATTATTATTCCACGAAAGCAGATATAGCCTAACTCTTACTTATTCAGGTGAAGGAAAACAGTTCTCACTGGGACAATCTCTGGTTATCGCAGAACCACAGAAAACTTGAAAGACTTTGACTTTCAAAGTCTTTTAGGGCTTCCCATTCCCCTGCCCTAAGGGAGATGCAACCATATCCAGTTAATTCCTGACAAATAGTTCTCCTCCCCATTCTTAAGCTCCCCCAAAGCAGTTCCACAGCCTCCCCAGGTGATTTATTGCCCTCCTAGCCAAGTCTCTTCAGCAGGAGACGGGTGCAGATATGCCCCAGGCAGAGGGAGGAGCAGCTGGCAAGCAGGGAGAGGCAGCCCACCTGCAGCCCACTGCTAAAGGTGGGCAGCTCTCCTCACCCGCTCCATCAGTCCAGGCCTAGCAGCACCTAAGGCAGCTGGAGAAGTTGCTCATAAAATGATCTCTCTGTGTTAACAGGACCATTGTTGTTTCAGGCAAGTACCTAAACGCTTCATATCCACCTGCGTAGTGATAAAACAGTGGAGAAAATCTACGCGGTAACAGGGTAAGACACACACTGGTTTCAGATACCAGGTGAGCTGATATGTCTTCGTTTCGTACAAGATGCTTTGAAGGGCAAGGCTATACATGAAACCTCTCCAAAAGCACAGGAGCTCTCTGGAAGATACGTGGTATGTGTCATGTTCCCTTTAAATGGGTGCTTTGGCCATTTTAGGAAAATCTTGCCTGTTGACTAAAGCATATCTCGGGGACGAGAAGAAAGAGATCCTTGAGGGGAAGGTTAGGTCTGCAGGAGGGAGTAAATATCAATGTGGGAGAGCTGGAGTGAAAGGGAAAAGAATAGCAGTGAGTGACTTTCTCTGCGCCTTCACACGCAGGCAAAACCCCTGTACTTTCTTTTTGTATAACATCACTAGCCTGCAACCCATACTGTCTAGTCCAGACTCTCAGCTTGTGCCTTGTCTCTGAATATCATTATCCTGGCCTTGCACGCCGACTGCAATCTTCTCCTGACATTCCCCGTCCCACTGACTTCTTCCCAAATGCTTCTCTGACCTTGTAATGTCCTTTTAGTCTTCTCTGTCTACACCTATCCTCTGTCACTGACTTGCAAGAGATTGATTCTTACTTTCCATGCCATCAAACTCATTGTGGGATTTTCAAGCTAGAAAGCAAGGTTATAAAATGAATGGAAACAGCCATTCACATAAAAGTTGCTCCTTCAAAAAAGTCATATCTATGCTGAAGCATTATGACTAGAATTGATTGCAGATGGATCTGACTGACAGTGTCATTGGATCTGACAGTATCTCATGATACTATCACTAAACAGGACTTCTCATTCACTGAAAATGAGCTCTGATCACTGTGTAGAATGGTGGCCACGGCTTCCATACCATACTCTCTTTTCTTTAGAATCATTTTATGTATTCAGGGTGCTAGCTAGGAACTTGTACTTCACTGACAACATGGTTCATTTCTTTTTACACTCCTACATCCTGCTGTAGAAAGGTTTTGCTTATGCTGTTGCAAAATCCCATTGAGTATATGTCCTGGTTTTGGCTGGGATAGAGTTAATTTTYTTCCTAGTAGCTGGTACAGTGCTGTGTTTTGGCTTTAGTGTGAGAATAATGTTGATAACACACTGATGTTTTAGTCATTGCTAAGTAGTGCTTACACTAGTCAAGGACTTTTCAGCTTCCCGTGCTCTGCCAGGTGCACAAGAAGCTGGGAGGGAGCATAACCAGGACAGCTGACCCAACTGACCAATGGGGTATTCCATACCATATGATGTCATGCTCAGTTGGGGGAAGAAGAAGGAAGAGGGGGACGTTCAGAGTGATGGTGTTTGTCTTCCCAAGTAACCGTTACACGTGATGGAGCCCTGCTTTCCTGGAGATGGCTGATGGGATACTTGCCCATGGGAAGTAGTGAAGGAATTCCTTGTTTTGCTTTGCTTGCGTGTGCGGCTTTTGCTTTCCCTATTAAACTGTCTTTATCTCAACCCATGAGTTTTCTCACTTTTACCCTTCCGATTCTCTCTCCCATCCCATTTTGGGGGAGTGAGAGAGCGTCTGTGTGAGACTTAGTTGCTSGCTGGGGTTAAACCATGGCAGTATATCAAAATGTATTTTCTTGTATGTGTAATTTAAATTAAGTCTCAGAAACATAACCATCACACAAAAAAATCTCTTTAAATAGGTTTCAAATATGATCCCTTCTCTCAAAATGACTGCAACACTGGACATGTCTTTCTGCCAAACTGGATGTCCCCCCAATCATCACAAGTTTTGCTTTTGTCTAAAAGCAAGATTTGTTCTTGTGGTAGCTACATTTTTGTACTCAGCTTCCTCCTCTACAATACTGTATGTGATCTCATTTGTAAGGTGCTGCTCTTCTCAGGACGCAGTCTATGTCTTTGTCACCTTAATTCTACCATGAAGTTAAACATCACTTTTATGCTATCACACTTTCAAAGACTCTTCTTTTCCATTCTCTGCTTATCTTGACCAAGGAACTGCGTAGCTTTTTTCAGGTTTTCAGCCTTGCAGCTGACCCAGAGAAGCGCTCTCCAGTTCAGCATGCTAGAATGTATCAGCTGCCCTTACTTTTTGAGCGCAGGGAAGAGAGGGCATCAATGAGATATGGGGTACCCAACACACATTAAAACCCATCAACAGCTTTTCCCAGTCCCTGCCATTGGTATGGACACATCAAAGTCAGGGGTAACGAGCTCAAATAAAACATGGTAGCACAGAGCTCACTCTGGATGGTAAAGGCCCATCTGAGAGGTTGGGTCGTCACTTATTCAGATCCCCACTAATGTATCCATGTTGGTCCTGGCAGATTGAACTAGAAAAATTGGCATAAAATTAGGTCAGGTATGGCTACAAAAAGCATCAGTGCAATGAAAATAGAGCTGCTGTTCAAATCTCATCCAAAAGTCTGGTCCAACATGTGTGTAATACAGCTAAGCTAGAACACCAAAATATGGTGCAAGGCAAAATTAAAGCCCACGATAATTAAGTGCAGCATGCTGCAGCAGTTTAAATTTAACATCTATTAGAAAGCACATACCGCTCCTCCCTGCTATCATTAATTTTTCTTCTCCATTTAATTTTTACGTGCGTATGTAGAAATATGCTGATGCTTATGTTGTCTCCCTTGTCTCACAGAAACACTGTGAAACATTCATAAAAACTGACTACCTGAAGTCTTGAATAAATCTTTAAATTTACTATTTCAGAACTTTACATTACATTCCTAATAAGTATTCATACACTGTTTCAATTCAAATCCAAATCTGACTGTTATTAGGTTATCACTAAGGTGAACAGCTTAATTCTCTCATATCCAATCATTCAATGTTACCTACTATAATGTGACATTCTATTGCTAATACTTTTTTTTTCAGATCTATATGTAATAACTGCAAATAAAATGATTTTCATACAGTTCAGTGGACCTGGATCAATAGTTTTGCTAGTTGATGGTCTGGCCTCGCATGTTCCAGGTTTTCTTTCCTTAGCCTGCGATGTGTGGCCAGACTCCATTAGATTGTCCATTTAGCTTATCATCAACAGTTATGCTATAAAAGTATGCTTTTATGAATACGTCCTTGAAAAGCTGTCTATCAGGAAACTTTTTATTTTAAATAAAATGTTGGAAAAGATTCCTAAGTAGCGTTAGAGCTTCTTCTACTGGGAAAGGTTATTCAAGGTTTAATGGGATTGAAATTTTCCTTTGCAATGTACTCATTATGAGCTACTGTTGTTCAACTTTTGAAACAAAAATGCTAGCTTGGGAATGCTGTCTTTTATTTAAAAATAAAAAAATGAAGTGCAGCTGACAAAGTTCAGATAATTGGACAGAGCAGCAGAGCTTAAACCAACAATGCATTCAGCACACTGACATGTGATATCTTTTGAAATCTACATAGGGTCTTTTAGCTTACAGTGAGCCATTTCAGAATCCCAGACCGTTGCAGAATAAAGGCTTTGCTCTTTCAGACTTGCACCAATTTCCAATGATATAATTATTCTTTCAGCTTCTCCTTCCCACCAGATCAATTCATATTCTACTGGGTAAACATACAAGTTTTTACGGACTCAGTCCAGAATCCTGCAAGTAATGCCAGAACTCTAAAAAAAAAATTAAAAGCCATAAAAATGCTATTAATGGAGCATCAGTATGGTCTGTCATTACAGCACACCATTCTCATTAACACATAATAAACCTAAAACTGGTAGAATCCCAATAAAACTGGGATAGGGGAAAAGGAGCACTAAAAATGAGAGCCACTGGAATAGATAGAACAGAAGCCCAGCAGCTGGCTGGTACCTCTAGTAGCCCAGCTTCTTAGGAAGGCTGTGTAGCCTGATTAAAACACCTGCTATTCAGGTTTAAGGTCTGAAGTACTAACTGTTAAGTTTCAAAGACCTTCTCCATTTTTTGGCTAGTATGACTTACAGTCTGGCTGCCATGAGCTTTGCCCCATTCCCAAACTGAAAAGACCATCTAGGGACAGACTTCTGTTTCACACTGGTTTTCTGAACTGGCTGGAACTGAATGGAGGAAAAAAAAATTGAATTCTATTACTTTTCCACCTCCTAATGTGAACAGTTCTATTCTGTCCTTGTATTGAGCCCAGAACGATTTGTTTAATTCTCAAGTGAGACTCAATGTCCAACTTTACCAAGCGTTAATCTAATACTACTGGCCAGCTGAACAGGCAGTGATGTTTAGCAAGTTATTCATTTTGCAGCAACCTGATGACGTTCCAAATAACAGACTGGTAGGTCTTGTAGGAAGATTTCACCTTACTCTCAACAGGAACGTCATGTAAAACCTTTGAACTTTCGCTTAGTATGTGGAACAAAGTTGTAACTCAATCAAACCTGCACCTCACTTGACTGAACAATCTCAGAAAAAAATAATCTTGATCAAGCCAAGCCATCAAGAAGCTCAGTCAGACTCCTGATGCAACAGGAGACTCTCAGAGATGTAAGACTTACATTGTGGAGGGAAGACAAGCTAAAGATGGAGGCAATACATTTAAACAGCCATGAGAGTAAGAGCTGGAATTAATATTTATTGCCTCCACAAGCAAATATGTTAAAAGAGAGACAAGTATCCTGACAAGTTGGAGAGACTTGGTAACCCTATGGTGGCCAGTTAACATACAGTAGTGTTGCTCCAGGAAACAAAAAGATTGTTTCATAAGCCCTGTGTCCCAATTCCTGTGGCCACATTTTGAAACATCCACTCCCTCCCCCTCCCCCAACAAAGAAAAATCCTAAAAATACCTTCTCCTTCTTACCTGCCTGTGGCCAGAGATTGAGCCCACCATGATAAATGCAGCAAGCAAAGATCTGCCAGTCCCAGAGAAGACTCTTTTTCACAGCAATGAAGGAAAACACATGTATGCTGCTGTTCCTTATGCTGTGTTTTTCCCATGACTGGAGGGCCATGGTTTCCAAATCTCGCTGCTTAACAGCCAACATGCATTCATATTGCATGAAATATGGTGGGGAGGTTAAATATAAAACAGGATGTAAAAAAAAAAAAGGCAGTAAGTCAACCAAATCAGACTCAGGATAAATGCAGAGACAGAAGAGTTTGGTGCAGAAAAAAAATATGTGACCAAAAAAAACCAAAAAAACCCAAACCAAGTGATTAGCATTTAAAAAATCTTTAAAAATAGCCTTAAAGACTATGAATTCAGTGCAATGAGACAGCAATGAAAGTATAACAGTAGATGTACTGCAGAAATGTACTGTGCAAAAATGCCTTCTGCAGCACTGGCAACAAATCCCCAGCTTGGCTAAATAAGGATAAATTCATGGAAATGCAATCTAGTGATAAGAAGCTCCTGAAGCAAGACTGAGGGCTCGATTCAACCACTGCTTCAAGCTCAGTTCAATACACTAGAATCAAGCTGGAGTTCAAGCTGATCCAGAGAAGGCAATTGTTAGATGAGACAGAGAACGGATAGACCTCCTAGTTAAGTGCTGGAACAAAGGAAGCGCCAGAAGAAATTGGGAAGTCACTGACTGTTTAGGTAGAGGCAGTCACACGGCCACATGCCTAGAAGTGCTGTCACCTAAGACACTGACACATCCTATAATGTTTTATTTTACTCTTTCTTCATGGAGTTATCTATCCTGTATGGACCCATAAGTGTACAGAAACCAGCTTCAGGGCAAGTGGTAAGCATTGCTCCTGGGAAGTTATTTCATTATGAATATTTTAACATAACTTTAGTTGTTTTTCCATCTCAGAATGTCACTATAAAAATGCCAGCAGGTACATTTCAAGTACAGGAAAAAAAAGAAAAAAAAAAAAAAAAAGAAATGTTAAGTTGCTGTACATTTAAAAGCAGCTGCATTTCTCCTTGCTGTGAAAGTGTGAGCAAAGTGTGAGCAAAGCCAACAGTACTGTCCTTCCTATTGTCGAAGGGAGAGCAACAGATTCTTAACAGTCTCCAAGGCAAAACAAGGGAGACCTTGCAAACATCTCTCTGTAGGGGCTCTAAACAATAGCAAAGGTTTTTTCCCAGGGTTGAATTTCTCTATTCCTTTGGCACGCTTTCGCAAAAGGGCTGGGTCCTTTGAGGTTATCTGCAATGTGCTTACGCTCAAAGCATTAACATGCCTGTTAGCTCTGCACCCTTAGCATACTTTTACTGTTATTAAAGAGTGATTATAACTCAGAAAAAGAGGATCTTGGAGATGAGGTACTGGACTGAGGTGAAGACAAGCAGGGCTCTAGGCTCTAACCTCTTCTCATGCCACTTCAGGCAAGCAACATGCTTCACATTTCTATTAACCATATATGCTTAGTTCATAAGCTCTTTGAACAGGGATGATTTCTTTCCTTGCGTACGTAGGTATAGAATAGCAGCACTGTGGAGCAATGGCCTAAGCCAGAATGCCTTGGCACTATCAGTTACACACTAAGCATTTTAATTCCTATGACAAGGCTAATTTTTCAGCCCCCTCTATTCATAAAAGAATTAAAAACATTATATGCCAGCTTCTCTTTTTATTTTTTGAGAATACTGAGCACTTATTTAAGTGCATCAGTCTTTGGCTGCACTGCCTCTCAGCTTCTCAAACACAAGTGCTTATTTCTTTGTCCATGTGCTAGTGATTTCCAGCTACATGGGGCATAGCATTCCCTTGTACCATCGACACTGTCGGGAAGAAACTACCATCAGAAAGCAGGTTGTGAGAACTGCAGCATGTGTGTTAAGAGTCTGCTGTCAACTGCTGCAGAGGCTGCTGGGTTTGGATACAGCTGGGGAGCACAGGATTATTTTTAATTGCCTCAAAGAATTAAAGTAAGACTGCATTGAAGATCTTCTCACCAGCTCTAAGTGTGCCAACTGAAGAAAGCTTAGGGGAAAACAAGGCATGTGTTGATTGTCAGACTATTTTAGTAACAGAGATTAAGCGCTATTTGGAACACTATATTGAAAATGAATGGGTGTGATATGAGCCAAGGTGTGATATTATTAGTAGGCACATTCTCATACCATCCCAGTAAACAAGTTACATACCTATTATCCATTGGCAGCCACTTCCAGCCCAAAGGCAGAGCACAGATTTAGTCCCATCAGCTTCAGGTCGATTCAGTACTACATCACCACGAAGTACTGCAGGATCCCTGCACTCCTCCTCTCAATCCTGGACTCATCTCATGAGAATTCATGGGGGAGTTGTGGACAGAAGTTCTCCCTTTCCAGGACACATCTACACTGGGAAACGATGGCAGAAGGCTCTTACAGATTTGCAGGAAAGGCACAGACTTGGCCACACAAAGATGCTGTAGATTGTGACAGCTATATATGCACAAAGCTTGGTAAACTACTGCAAACGTGTTATCTGCCTGGCCTCTTGCAGTGCTTCAGCTATTTAATCTGAAAAAGCCTGCCTTCTTTTTAAGCCAGAGTACTTAGCTGACCTTTCTCTGTGCAAAAGAATCCATTTTGTTTTGACATGTTATGCATTAAATTGTCTCCTTTGCATTAAGGATGTAAAAGCTTGATGGTGGTGCAAGATTCATGTAAGCGAATGACCTGATCTAAACCGAACTGAACTACTCCTGCCTGTTCCAGTAAGCTTTCCCCAGGTGCACAACTGCACATCAGTATCCCCAGCATGGTACAAAAATCTTTTATTTCTGAATAAAATAAAGGATAAGAATAATGGAAGTCTGTAGAGTGAATTATCCTCACTGCATGGAGAGAGAGTATGCGAAATAATTTATACAATTTTAAAACACCATTTCCCTTATTTACTAAATACAAGTCCACTCATCCCTTTGGTATGTGTACAAGCTGTGTTTCTATTTACCGTTGCCCACTTCTCTCAGAACTTCTGCTCAGCCTAAGAATTTATTGATGGGCAGACCAAACACGCTTCTTTAACCAGTTTTGTGAATCCTGGGCTCTGCACTGAAATTGTCTGTATCCAGCAAAGACACCACTCAGCAGAAACTGCAATTATTCAGCAGTTCTGCCGAATAAAAATGGGGCAAACAGGCAAAACTATTGAAAAATGTTGTTTATGCTAGGCTAAGCTCTGCTCAGCTACACAAGGTTACCCGTATTTGAAATACACAGAAATGGCCTTTTGTGGCAGCCACGGTTCATCTCCTGCACAACAGCAATGGGGAAAAGAACAAAGTGTATCAGCACTAGCAATATTTTAATAGGTCTAGGATTAAATTTAATTGCTTTATTTTAAAAGATCAGTTTATCAAATCCACTGTCTTACTCCCAGCTAAAACCCAGTCAGCATGCCTCTGGCTCTTTAAAATAGCAAGAGAGCATTTTTTTTCACATGTTAAGGCAGGCAAAAGCCATTTCTACTTTGCCTGGGATAAAACATATATGAGATGTGCTGTTCATTTGCCACTTCTTCCAACCTCACCTGTGAATGCTTGTGGCTGTTTAAGTAGGAGTTTATGGCAGCATGTTTCTAGGATCATGAGGTTGATGGCTCTTTCTCTGCCTCTACTTCGCTATAAATAGGAGAGTAAGCAGCCCCAGATGTAACACTTCTTCTCTGAGAGTAAGGATCTCCTTCACCTAGTTCCCAGGGGGTAAAAGTGAAGATTTAATCAGTCTTTACACTTTTATATTTTTTAAATTATTTAACTTTTATTACTGTTGCACCATTTATACAATTACATATAATTTCAATGCATCCATTGTACATTTTGTTTTTTCATTTGTTTTCCAATGAGTGTGTGTTGGTGTCTGTGACACAGAATGGAAGAGAAACTGGAACTGCAATGAACGCAGACTTTTTCATTTCCACTGACCAATAAACAGAACTACAGGTGCACCCAACCACGGACATGCATTAACTCGTCATGAGAAATCTAGGTAGGCTAAGTAGAATGAGAATGCTTTTTACTCCCAAAAAATATTTGGAGAGGAAGAATTGGAGGATTGGCATTGAGAAATATGTGGACAGCTAAGTGGGTTTTGTCTGAAAGTTGGCATTCATCCACTGCATAAAAAAAATATCAAAATAAGAAAGGCTGTAAATAAAAAAACCACAGAAAATACTGCTTTCATAAAGATCTGATTGCCTTGGCACAAACCCAGTGGGCAGAATCAAACGCATCACTCCCAAACCCCATTACAGAACAAAAAGAAGATTTTGATACATTGGTGGAGTGCATTTACACGCAGTTCAGATACAAAAGATGTGCTGTACTTTCAGACATCCATTTATTTTACTTTTTTTTTTAAATCCAGGACTTGTGTCAAGTTGGCAGAAAGTATATTAGATATTTCCCCACAAAAATACTATTCGGATTCTCCCCCCCTCCCTCCCTCCCAACTTGATGGGACATCCTTTTCATTTTTTCTTTTTTTTTTTTTTTCTCCTTTTCTTTCTGGGCAATACATATTTGTTATTTCAGATCTGAAACGAGTTAGTATAGCTGAAAAAATAAAAAAAAGACACAGGTTGTTTTAAGTGGTTGTTTCAACAGGCTGTCCAATTTAATCTTGCACTGCTATGGTTTGATCCGAATTAGTCGCTGGAACTTCAGAAGGTTTCGCTTCCTCTGGTGGGGCTGCAGGGTCCGAGGCCTTAGCAGTGGAACTAGGTGCTGCTGTTGCTGCCGCGGTCTCCTTGGAAGAAGGCGCAGCCTCGCTGCTGCTAGGTTTTGAGTCTGAAGCTGGGGCCACTTCACTTTTAGTTTCTTGGGCTGCAGGCGTTGCGGGAGCCTCAGTCTTTTTGGCTTCCCCTTCCTCTTTGCTCTTGTCATCTGCTTTACTGGGAGCTGTGGCTTCTGAAGGCTGGGAAGCTTTTGCATCGCTGCTAGGCTCAGAAGTTTTGGGTGCTTCGCTACTGGCAGCGGGAGCAGAGGCTGCAGTCGGCTCCTCTTGCTTGGGTGCCTGTTCGGTGTTCTTCTGTGGCTCTACTTTCGCATCGACAACAGCCTCCGACTTCTCTGGTTCTGGTTTCTGGGTTTCTTCCTGGGTCACTGTTTTCTCCTTCTCCCCTTCCTTTTCTTCCGTCTTATTGGCAGCAACCTGAGTATCCTTTTCGCCCTTTTCCTCCTTGTTGTTCTCCTTCACTTCTGTGGTCTCTGTGGTTTGCTGGGCATCCTCAGCCTCCTTGGGAGTCTCCTCTTCCTCAGTTGCTGCTCCTTCAGCCTTCTTGTCTTTGTCTTTAGCTTTTTCGTCATTGACACTGTACCCCTTCTTCTTCTTGCTCAGTTTGCCTCCCATGTTGGAGCTCTGTAACAGAAAAGAGAAGGAGGTGGTTACCCAAAGCCCAGCATTTGTCACCGAGAGAATCAAAATCAGATCAACTGAGGTGCAAGAGAAAAATTGATGCCGGCTGCTGAAAAGAAGACTACAACAGGTTTGGTCAAACTTTATCAGCTGAACGCACTGACGCCGCTGAGCACCGCTGCCGCTGAGCTTACGTCCTGCACAGCCCTGCAGCATTTCAGTCAGCAAACCCCCTTCCGCCACATCCCTTTAGGAACAGTCCTTCTCTGAACCCCTCTAACCCTGGTTACTTTTCAGGGGGGAGGGAGGGGAGGGAGTAACAAGATGATGGAGGACTAACATACCTCATGATCTCTTGTGTCCTGAGAAAGGGATATAAAGGGTGGAAGTAGAAAAAAGCCATATTTATATTCAGGTTGGGCACAAACTGAATTTGACTGTCAATCTTGGCATCCACCCCTGGTTAACACAAAGTCCACTACCACTCTAGCGAAGGCTATGAACAAGCTTTGCATTAAAGTTTGGAAAGATGAAAGTGAGCCTAGAGTCAGTGAAAAGGCTGATGTTCTTCCTAAGACATAAGACTGCATCTACTCACCCCACTGTCATCGCTTGTTACATACACAGCCAGCTCCCACTGTATACACAGCCTATGTATATACCCCAATCCAGGGCTGGTGGTACCCAGAGGCCAGGAGCGTGTGCCTCCCTCACCCAGAGCAGCCCCAGAAGTAGGAGCAGCTCCCGAGCGGGAACGTCCCCACGCGCGGAGCCCCCACCCAGCCCCTTCCCACCTCAAACTCCCACAGGGATCGCCAACCACAAGCCCCGCATTCCCGCACATGGCAGTGCCTCACGGTCCCCCACAGCAGGAGGGGAGACACAGAGCCTGAAACACAGCAAGCCTGCGACCACTCACTAAGACAACAGAAGCAAATATGGGCACTTCTGAATGCAGGCTTACATGTAGTACGTGACATGACACAGTAAAAAACACGGGGGGAAAGAGGGGTGCATGCTTTGTAGCTTCTGCTCACCGTTTGCAAGCATGACAAGTGATCAGATACACAGTTCAGTTGTTTAAAAGAAGTTGAGCATGTATGTAACCATATCAGTACTTATATATCCTTCATGTGGGAGTCTCAACTAAGGACATACAAAATTTTCCACAGTACTTCAAAGCAAACTTTGTCTATTAAAACAGGAGGAGACACATATATTGTGTCATTAATGAACACGAAAATCTCTATGATTGCCTAAAAAATGCACTTCTGGTATTAAATATATCATTCCTACTCAAGGAAAGGTTAAGAAAAAAAAAATCCTACTTTCATACCATTTGAAAATAGTGGAGAAGGTGATTTTTTTAAAATACCGCCAAACAAATGTTTTATAATTTAAGAGTTTCTCCAAGGGAGCTGAATCATTCTAATTTTCTGTTTTGCAAAGGTAGGTAGTCTCATAGGCCCTATATTTTTCACACACTTGCCAAAATTGTGGATATAAACCAGTAAAAATTCACAGGAGTGCTCATAGAAGGCTAAATAATAAATAATTTTTAATACCACTAAGAACTAGCTGTCTCCGGTAGATTTTCTGCTACCACAGATACAAGGCACAGGCACAGCCCAACAGCAGACTTTCCATGTCTTGGGTAAAAATGAGATATTATGGTCAGCAGAGACATTTCTGATTTCAGCGCTCAAGAAGAATAACAATTTGCAAGTACTGTTGAAGGATTAGCACACAGCCCTGCAAAATGGTAACCTAATGCTACTAAAACACTGCTTCGTTGTCTGAAATTTTACAGGGAACAGCAATAAAAGGATTAACTTCCACAGAGCCATAGCTGAGGAATCTAATCTCTACCTTCATGGCAGAGATACCAGCTTTTTAGGTATTTAGGGCAGGCTATGGACATTAGTCTGTTATCTGACAAATTTACAGGCTCCTTGATACTCCATAAATATTGCTCCAGATTATTGTTTATGTACAGTTACAACCAAAAACTTTGAAAGGGCTTTTTCAAGTCAGCAGGATCAGAGATTTATACTGAAGCCGTGTGTGTATCCCAATTTGCAATCCCTAATTAAGCCTGTATTTGTTTCCCGGCAAAGCCCAGACACTGTGAGCCTAATTTCATTTGCTGTGTCTTCTGTATTTTTTGCTATTTCATGGATAGTAGTAACTCACCACAATTTATATTTTCTTCCACAAAAAGCTTTTAACCACAGATACTGCTATCTACAGAATGCATATGCCAAAGGACCTTTAATAACCAGAGAAGCACGCATATGAGAAATGTGCTCCCAAACAACGCAAAGAAACACACACTGTCTTTGCTCGGAGGTATACTGTGAAATCGCTGTGTCTCAATTTGCATCACAGCCAGCTGGCTTAAGATACTGGAGCAGAAGATGGGGAAGAGGTTCAGAGACTATCATTATGCTCTATTAGTAAATATTTACAGTTACAAATGGACTGCCACCTTCCAGCATAGTTTCAACTACTTTATAACAGAATAGATTCACTCCTTGTGACATCTTACATCTCCCTATGTAAAAGCCACCTAGATCGTCATCGTTATATCTATGCCAGTCTATCATACAATAGCACAGCAATCATGAGGGTGATCGCCCAGCCCTGCAGGTAGCAATGCTATGATGTTCCTTTCCCCCTGCATCTGAATTACAAATACTCCTCCTCCTGTCCCCAGCCTCCCGATAACGTATCTGGGCTCCCCTGTCACGTTCTCCAGAAACAGCCCCCACGTGCTCCACTGCCTCAAACAAATGCTGATCCAGTCCCTGTCTCACCTTAACTGTGCCTGAAGCACAGCTCTGAACTGCCCAGTGCAAAGAGTCTCAGGGTGCAGCAGACACAAAGCAGACCTTAAAAAGTATTTTAAAACTACAACCAACTATACCTGGAAGAAACATACCATGTAGATCAAGCCAGTTAACCATCTCTGTGACTGTACTGGATATTCTTGCAGGGATAATCCTGCCTGGTGCCACATGAAAGTGAATCTCAGTGAATTGTCTCACAAGTGAAACAGACAGCAAAGTGCATTAAGTCATTGAGGTATGTATTCAGACGGTGTCAACTCCACTCTGTATTACTACCTACATATTAAGACTTGCAAGAGTACAGACCTTTTTGCTCCCTCACCACCAAAGGACTAAAGTCTAACAAAAAGGAGACTAACTGCCTGTCCCAGTGAGTCTGATGGCCCTGGCTCCATTGCTCAGCCTCCCCCACCTCCCCCGCCTCTCCCTAGCCCCCATAACCATTGCATCCACCTTGTGAATGACAGACCCAGAAAAAAAATTTGCCTGCAACTATTTATCATACAGATTAATACTCAATATGGCTTTTGTTATTTGCACTACCATTGACACATAGTGGTTTTGAATGAGTTCTAGCAGCTACTAGCTGAGTGCAAACCACATCCAAAAGGAAGATCCTTGAAAATTTTGCTACTGAGCACCATTCCTGTAAAATGGCACAGCACTTGATGGCTGTGCCTCTTCACTACTGGACAGAAAAAGGCGGGAGAGAGACAGTCTAGAAGCAGATTTTATATAAGAAGTTGCAATATATCAGTTAATTTCAGCGAACTTTTATGAACCAGTTGGCAGACCAGCGCATCAGAAGAGCAAGGTTAAATATAATACTTTGAAGTTATAATAGACTTCATCTGCTTCTCAGTATTCTTTGACTGTATTGCTGTTCTCATGGAAAAAGAAACAGATCCAGAGACCACTATGGAGGACTTCTACAACAGGAGCAAGGATTTCTTCAGTTTCTAAGAGCTGCTGTTCATTGTGCTCATCCTGAAGCTTCCATTCTCCTGCAGAAAGCAGGAAGAGAACTGGAGAGCTTGCACAGGTAACTTTCCTATTGTATAGAAGAAATAATCTGACTGTATTTGTATTACAAAAGATCACATCTACAGGTCACCTAGAGCATGTTTAAGCACTTTGAAAATTGAATATTCGTGATAATCAGGATTTCCTGGCATAACGGTGTCAAAAAAACGAGTTAATGTCCATAAGATCGTAATACAGCAGGAAGAAGAACTCACAGAACATTTTAGATTTTACACTTGAAGACCGAGTTCATCTGGTGGAGATGAATCCCTGGAACACAGGCAGCATACATTTGTACAGTTTGGGAAAGGAAATGTTATTTCCAAGTTTTATATTTCAAATTGTGCTTCTATAATGAAAAAATCCCTATAATTAGACTCTTACTATCTCTCTTTTCTGTCAGCAAGATTTATCCCAATTAGATTTCTTATGTGCTTATAAATTTCTAAACATTTCATTTAGCATACACTTTCACATCCCATGAAAGGGTCTGGCTATTACAGGAATGGACTTGCATCACCCTCATTCTCAGTACAGAGAACAGTGCATCAGGAAAGGACAAAAACACAGATATCACCTGTAAATTGCCAAAGCTAAACTTCCAAAGCTCCTGTTCATCTTCATGCAAAGTGTGGGGAGCTCAGTCCACCTCCAGAAAAACCAGTTCAGGAAGACAGCAGGTATCTTCTGAAATCCCACTGCCTTCAGCGCAATGTAGGCACGTGCGGTGGGTCAGGCCAAAGTAGCCCTTGCACAAGTCTGTTCCCAGGCATGAGTTATCTCACATCGCCTGCAGACAAGAGCTGTAAAATGCACATCCCTCCCAAGGCAGGGTTTCAACACTCCAAACCAAATGAAATACCGATCCCAGAAACTGCCCCACCCCCCAGCTGCTCAAAGTAAATAAAAAGATCTTGAAGAAACCATTGCATGTCTATACCTCATTGATCCACCCTACACCTCTGTTTTTTTAAAAAAAAATGCAAGGAACTTAAGGAAACAAGGAATTTCCAGACACAATTTTCAAAATATTTTCTGAAACTTTTATGAAAGAAAAAAAAAGAACTTACTACTCAAAATGTGCAGTACAATTTCATGCTTCCCATTACAGACGCACTCAGAGACACTCCTATCTCACCAGTCCAGGTCAATCAGTTTACCAGGTTAATGTTAGAAGATTAGCATACCCCTGTAGCATACCCCTGGATAAATTAGCATACCTCTGTAGCATACTCCTAGATAGAATTAGACTCGCTAGCCTTGTCTTTTATCAACAAAGCCATGTTTTTCTGTTGTTTCTCATTTATACTCACACATCTTCATTTTCCTCTGATGTTACTTGGAATTAACAGAACAGAAATGCTAGGTGTCACTGAGGTTCAAGCCTCTTCACATCTTAGTAGTAATGACCTCTTCTCTTCTCTTCTCTTCTCTTCTCTTCTCTTCTCTTCTCTTCTCTTCTCTTCTCTTTCTTCATCTCCTCTCCTCTCCTCTCTTCTCTCTCTTCTCTTCTTTTTCTCTTTTTTTTCTTTCTTTCTCCTTTCCCCTTTCCTACCCTACCCTACCCTACCCTATCCTAACCTACCTTACCCTCTTTTTCTGTGTTCTTTATGTTTCAGAGCAGCGATGGGAACCAGCTCTCCTTCAGTCAGGAGGGTTGTGCAGCTGGTGCAAGGGAGGCAGCAGAAAGCACACACCTGACCACCTCTCCCTACGGCAGAGATGGCTGGGGCTGGCACACAGCTGTGCCCCAAGGGCACCTCATGCAATTCCGCGCCTGCAGGGCTGTGAGCAGCGCACCACCTTCACATGGCAGTTACATATATCCGAAGGTAACAAGATGCTAGTTCATTAGGTGCACACAACAAAACATGGCCTGTAGTCTCCACATGCCCTGGTTGTTCAAGCCGACTCCTTAACACTAAACAATTCAGTGTATTTTTTTATTGCTGTGAGACACATGATAATAAACTGGCAACATCCTGGCTTGGCACCTGTGCTGTTTTCTTCATGGACCACAGATAATTTTTTTCTCCTTCCCTCGGCATGGGCACAGACCTGTAACTACTGTGCCTCCTTTCCTTCCTTCCTCCAAAGTCTCATGAATCTCAAGATCTAGTAAAGGAGTATAGAGGAAAAGAACAGTGAATATGTAAAATACAGGAATTGTGTTCACCTGATTTTCTAACTTTGATCTTTAAAAGAAGCCAGTTCCAATTTTGTTACTGTCCTGTTTTCTTTTAATATGCAGCCAATAAAGGAATTGTAAGAAGTAATATTGCTAAGTCTACAGGTTTCATTCTCAGCCAGATCTCAGTCCTATTTTCCTCTGGTTAGAAATAGAATACATTTGATGCAAATTTCTTTTAAAAATAAGAAAAATAAGAGGAACTTCCAACTTTTATATTATTTTAAAATTCCTGGGGACACATATACCACACAAAAACGGGAAGGATGATGTGGTTTTTTTAATATGGGCCGTTTGTCATCAATATATCTAAATTATGATCATCAATAATGGACTCCGATTATAAGAGTTATAATAATTTAAGCACACTGCAGGCTGATATATAAAATTGTGCCTGGCTATTTAAGAACTTGTACATGACTAACAACTGCTTTATTTGAGAACTACTACTAATACAGCAATTTATCAGAAAAGTTAATAATCACATGACAATTATTTTGAGAGCAAATTAAAAAGTTGTACCTGAGATATTACAAAGATTCATGTGAAATACTTCAGTTCTGAGCTATGTATTAAATCATCAATTAGGAACCTATTTTTCCAAGAACAACATGGGAATGAAGATCAGCAGCTTCATTACAGGCAAAGGTTTTGCCAAAACTATCAATTCATATTAGCATCAACCTGAAACCACAAGTACTTTGCACGTGTAATTCATCTTTGCACCCTGTCTAGAATAATGCTAGCTAGCTAGGCAGAATYCCTGAATAAAAACAAAATTTATCCATTATTTGATGAAAGAGTGATGAAGGTTTTGTGGGTTATATTGAATGTAACTATTGAAGACTCGACTTACATCCTCCTGACACRGAGGACTGTACAGCTGAAGACCCTGGAGACACAGTGACTGAAGATCCACTACCCAGTCTGACTCCGGTCAGACACCAGCACTACTTTAGCTGTAGGAGATTCTTCCAAAACAAATATATCAAGGTACTGCATTAGGCAATCTCTGTRTATTTCACCCTATATTAAAGCCACTTACGTGAAGTACTGACCTGTGTGCTGTATGAGCTGCTCTGTAGAAGCGTGCTCCCAAATGCCATACACCTCATTTCCTTAAGCCATTAGAAGCCCTTAGCTTCTCCAGCTACGAAGCTATCTTGCAGAAAACATGAGCAGAACATGGATCAACACAGTCTTGCCTTCCCGCGTCAACGAGCGGCATGGAAGAAATGCTCTGATGTGTGCAAACTGCCAGCTCACCCCAGGCAAGGCTGTGCTTTSTAGGCAGAGATAACATTTTTTATAAGCTAATATGGATAGAAATAACATCACCCCTATTCTCCTTAGACGATTGTCTACAGCTGATCCATTTTGGTGTTAGCATTATTCGATACTTTCCTATTGCTGGTTTCAAATCAGAATCACACTGGTTTTGCCACACCTGTTTTTTTCAGTGATCCCACACAACATTACATTGCCCAGCAGCGTAGGTACAACTGCCAGTGCCTCCAGTTTCATCCCCGGCAGCTCCTGTAAGGCTGGKTTGTATTGTTTATAACAGAAACACAAGCAATATTAAAAACTGAGCAACACAGAAGAAGCATAAAATACGTTATTTTTACAGTGCAGTGTATGTGTTGCTCGGCCTTGCATTCAGCTCATCCAGTGCTCTGACTGCTTAAATTAAATTGCCATCAATTTCTATTTATTTGCCTCATCTGCCCCATTCAGTCTACCAGCCTTCCAACAGACTTGAGACCCAGCTCACATTCAAGGCATCTCTCCTATATTCAGATTAACTGCATATGTTCTTTTTGTTGGATAATTAAAGCAGCTTGCAGACATGCTTATGCAGGTACACACACGCAGCCAAAAGTTAGCCTGCCCCAGACTGAGATCTTAATCACACTATTGTTAGACACACGGTTGGAAGGGGAAACTGCTGTAAACACCTGTTTTTCAGAGACTGAGATATTAATTTTAAAAGAACACTCTTGTAGAAACAGTTCACAGGCTTCAAAATAACCTGAAAGAATAAGCAAAAAATATAACCATGTGCCTCCTCCTTATTCTTTCTAAGTTGCCACATCACTTTGGGGTTTGTGCATGACTCCCCAGGAAGCAGTTTAATAAATATTTTACACTAGCCAAAGCTTTCTAATCTGTATCCTAGAATTAAGTTCCTAAATAGGAAATGATGTAAATTTCAGAGGTGCTTATTACCCACATCTTCCAAACAGTTCAGGTCCCAGGAACATGCACAGCCAAGGGAGAGGCAAGATTCCACACATACTATTCCAATTATGGCCAGCCACTTTTTGCCTCCCTCAAATACTTAAGACACCACCACCATATCTAATTACAAAAACACGCAAGGTGATAAAAGCCTAGATAATGGGATGATTTCCTTCTAATTCACATTTTGCTCAAATTTGGTCCCTCCAGCACTATCTCTATCATGGATCTCAATACCACAAATACGCTTGGCTGGCAGACCCCTGAACTGTTTTGGGTGCCTCCAAAAGAGACACTCCAAAAATGTAACAGTCAGATGTTAGTAAGCAACGAAAACATTAGCCTCCTCCACATTACAATCCTAGTGAAGAGCAGATGTGGGAAGACCTCATTCCTGGTGGGACTGCACACTGGGAAAGGGAATTTTTTCAAGCTTAACACCTATAGCTTGTATTTCTCTAGCCTCATCCTGAACAAAGAACATGCAGCCTTGTACTAAACATACAGTACAAGGCACACAAAGAGATTTCAAATTCATGCTTTCTATACCAAAAAAAAAGAAATTACTATATGATCCTCATTTACATGTTTTCTTCAATAGCAAAGGTTCTTGGTTACTGTTTGCATAAATAGCAAACTTGCCTGCCATTTCCTTAACAAGGACATGGAGACCCATGTTAACTTTTTAAAAAAAGCTCTAGGGTATTTAACTAGGGAACTGTCACTGGAGACAATTATTCATGGGGATCTACATTTACATTGTATCTGTTTAACATTCCACACTTTAAAAATCTGCATTACTTTAATGCCCATTTAACTGATCAAACTAGTTTCAATCAAACCTGAGACAGTCCTTGGCCTATAAATTACAGTATGTTACAAGAAATGGATACATTCATTTGGAAGTCTCGGAACTACCAATTTTACTTTGAAAATGGATTCTCCAATGTGATTGCTAAATTCTTTGGCATTTTTCTTTCCCATCTCTAGGCTGCTAATGGTGCTGCTCACTGGAAAAGCACTGGGTGTACACCCCGGCTGTAAGAAAACATCCTATGGCTGGGAACAGGATTCTTAACAGACAGCTCAGACCTATGATAGATCATAGCAATCCTTAGACTATATATTTTCCTTCTCCTGTTTGCATGACACCCTCACTACGGGCAGTGAAGCCTCGTTTACAATTACGAACCAAATCCAAATCTCAATTTTGTTTTGCTTTTTCAAATACCAGCTACATGGACTGCAGCACACCATTTCTGACTGCAGCACGTGACTCCACAATTGCACCACGGAAAGGAGGCAAACAACAGGGAGCAAGACGAGCCACCAGCCACCCAAGGCAGCACTCTCCGCTGCGGTGCGTGTCGTGGTGTTAATGAGAACATTGCAAGCACCTCCTTCCAAAATACACAGTATCTAGTTTACTCAGCTAAATAAAAGATTACCAATTTAAATGAAGTATTTATAGTTGGTTCCTTTATTCCATTACCTAACTATTAAAGTATTTTAAGGTTTAGGATCTAGTTAGCACGTTCTCTAAGTGCTTTTATCTGTTTCAGCTACATATTAAGCTGCAGCAATAGGTTTTGTCTATTTTTCTTCAAAAGGAAATTATTGCAGATCCACTTGATGCTCCAGGAAGTACCACAGCTTCAGGTTTAGACATTGGAAGAGGTTGGTTGATTTAAAAAAAACACCCATAGTTCTCCCAAATTTCCATCACAGAACATACAGCTGCTTCAGTTACTGGTGATGTGCCCACCTTCCCGATAACCTCGGCCCTGAACACCGCAACGACATTCCTCAGAAATGAAGGTATATGCAAGAATCACGGGATTAAGCCAATTTCATCCTCCAGTTAATACACAACTGCTAATGACAGTTAAATTAGCAATTGGAACATTATTCTGAAAATACCTGCAAGTTTAACATCGCATTAGAAAGCTGAGTACACTTTGTCTTTAGGAAAGTATTACACATCATGCCTCTGCTGGAATTTAACATCCTTCCAGCAGTCAATACAAAACCTACTTGCCACCTCAGCAGCACTTACAGGATATTTTACACCAACTTCCTGAAGAGCTGCTGCATTTCTCCTTGGAATAACACTTTTTGACTTTTAGTCTTGCATACGAAGTTTCATTTTAAACGAAAAATTCTGTACTGAAGTCAATGTATACAAGTCAAGTCATGTTTTGCGTAACATCAAAACTACCTATAATTAAACCCTGCAAGACTTTGGGCTGAATTACAAGTATTTTTCWTGTTGTTAAGAAAAAACTCCTCCTCGTGACCACAGTATCTGTGTCAGCACCTTATCAGCTCTCAGCTTCTCACAGCTCTGTTGTAATAATCTCTTGTAGTAAAGACATGCTCAAAAGAAATGAGAGAAATGCAAGCCTGAATGCTCAACATCTTGGAAAACTTTTTACATTCATGTTCGCGGACGCTCATTTGTGCCATTTACATTTTCTACCAGACTGTAGCTTGGTCTATTATATTAAGTTTGTCACTTGGGTCATTCTCACTTCCTGGTTCTCACACTAGCACAATATGTGGTTTTTTAAAACAGCATACATTTAACACAAAAGAAAATCTCATGTTCCAGACTTTCTTTTTTGATCTTATTTAGAATGCATGTTTATGCTGGATTTTGACTTTTTTTCCCTCTCCCTCTCCATTCTTTAAACAAAGCATTACATTCAAACTACCAGGCTTACCGGTTTCACTTTAGTTACTGGGAGAGGATTATCAAAATAACATGGAACCGGTACACAACAATCACTGGCAAGCAAAAAGCATTAAGCATCTGATTTCTATTTGTATCTTACAAATATCTCTCTCCATCTTTTTCACCACCACTCATTTACAYCCCTCTAATGGCTGTTCGAAGTACCAGGATGTCTTAGGCAATCTTTTATTGACTGGCAATATTCTCCAAAACTTGAGAAATGAGAGCTGTATTTCTTGACCCAGACGAAGAACCACAGGTATGCATCAACAAGTGTTGTCACATGGAGCCTATTACACTCCTTCAGTGCCACATTTTGATAATAAACTATACAAATTCAGAGAGTGCCATAGATGGTTGAGAGGAAAGAGGCAGAGTTTGCTGTTTGGTTTCAGTGGTGCAAGCTGACAGTGGGGGCTGCAGAATAAACCCAATCTCTATTTGTGTTGTGTCCCAACATGATAATGGTTTGCTTTGAGAAACCCACTTTGAGTGTTTCTAATAATCCCAAAGTAAGAGCTTTGCCAAGCAATAAGCSATACCATGTCATGTGTTAAGCTGTTAGATATGTCACCTTGAATTCAAGACTCCCAGATCTAGATTGATTGCCTAAGTTTCTTTCTGACATCTTTGCTGACTGTACTTTCTCTTTTCTTTCCCTTGGTTTTGGTTCGGCTTATATTGGAGTGGCGAATCGGCTCTGCTAGAGGGAAGGTTACATAAGACTGGACGCTAACAAGTCCATTTGGCAAGTTTTAGAGATAGCAGCTAGTGTAATCCATGAATTGCACTAAGAGATTTACGTTCAAACAAAGCAATGCATGAATCCGATTTAATAATTAATCAGCCAGAACCATTCCAAACTAGCAGCTACCCAAAAAGGAAAAGAACAAACAATGCAGAAGGAATGAAATGAAAAATAGAAATCAGGAAAGGTAATCAGATGCATATCTCCTTTCAATAAAATAGCTTGTTTTTCTTTTCCATTTCAGTATCAGTAGGAAATCTGTCCATCTTAGAGCTATCAAATTTAAACTCACAAAATGAAAGCAAATGAAAAATAACTTTGCAGGGATAGCTGTGGAGTTGGATGTAGTCCCTTTCCCTCCCCCTCACCTGAGCACTGACTTGCATTTTGTGTCAACATATGTAATTAATACCTAATATGGCCACTACTCAATTCCTGCAGTTCAGAATGCATATGAATTGCCTTAGATTATATTACTCTTGATGTAGACTAGCCCTCCATCAAGGCTGTATGTATGCCAATTCACAATTTTGGTCAACTCAGCCCATATAACAGAGAAAAGCTTACTTTCCAAGGCCCACATACTGTACAGAAAGCTATTTATAGAGAACCCTTGGAGTCACTCCTTCAGTTTAAAGAGCTTTTGGTCCATGGCTATTTGAAAACTTATTTATTCTAACCAAAGAAGGCAGGCAGACATCAATATAAAGTATAACTAAGCTATTTCAGCATTAAAATGAGAGAAGTCTATCAAAGTAATGGAGACTTGAGAAGTATGGAAAATTGATTTTCATTTTTCAAGACAGAGCCATAAATAAAAAGAAAAATACCACTAGAAAGTTTCTGTTAGCTCTTTCATCACTAATATGTTTCAGTAGCAGCCCATGTTTGAAACCAGCACTGGGGTCCCATTTTGCTGTCCCCCATATTAGCACGTACGTGGAATCCATCCATGCCTCAGCATATCCACGTTTTAAAAGTAGTAAGAGCGTATCAATTCATTTTAATGCCATTAACAGAATACAGCTGCCAAGACTCCCAACAATAACTGGCTTTTCCAGAGTTGTTTTTGTAAGCAGTTCTCCTGGCTGGTGAGATAGCAATGGTCAGACTGAGCAGCACTTCAGTTTGTTTTTTTTCCTTCCTGCACTGGTAGGTTAGCTGGTGGGACGCAGCCCCTGCATTCCCCTACAAGATCTCGTCGAGGAATGGGAACTGAGYGAGTGCCTCTGCCCTGCTGCCTCAGCTCTGGCTCCCAGGGTTTGGCAATTCATCTGCTCGGAGGGTGGGGAGAGGGAGCTGTGCTTCATAAACTTGAAGATGTTGGCTGTCACAAGCCAAGAGGCATTCAGCTCTGCAGAAATCATATACACAGTTCTGCTCACTGCAGTTTTCTGGGTAATCCCCCCACATGCCAAGTTGAGCACTAAATTCACACATCCCAAACAATCTTGAATCTAAGTATGATTCAAGTGCATAAAAGTCTCATATCCATATTTGGAAATATTACTTTCAAAGGTCTCATGCTATTTCAGAAAATGCTAAGTGAGCCAGTACCAAGAAATATGTCTCAAGAAACACGTAACTATTTTAAGAGTATTTGCAACACCAAATCTTCATTTAAGTCTCTTACCTACCACAATCTCTTACTCTCTTGTATTTCTTCTATTTTTAATCACAGGTAAGCAACACCACATTTAAGCTTATTCTATGATTTATACATAAAAAAGAATTTAAAAAATTTCAATAAATGGCCAATTTCACTACCCACTTTCAGCCCAGCAATTCTTCACTATAAAAGGGCAMGTCTTCTATTTAAGTATTCATTAGCTTTTGCAAAGGAATGATTAAAAAATGGTTTCTTTTCAAAGTCTATTCTGTGTGAACATATGGGACTAAAAAGAGGGTCCTTTTATGCAAGTTGCCAGTGACTGCAAACTTCTCTCATGTCACACACTTCTCCTGACAAAATCTGACATGAGCCACTTCATTCAAATGCAGAAATCAAATACAGAAAGAATTATTCTCTTTATTCAGGACAACTTAGGAAAATAATGCAAAACTACCATCACACCATTACATTTTGTCATACCYTGCCATTCACACTTAGCTTCACATGTGAAGCCTATCCCAGCTCTGCATCTTTCTGCAAGTCTAAAGAACCAACCCCTAAAATCACAACATGCTCATTTGGAGCAGGAGTTATCTTCTCAAGGTGAAATATGCCATCCTACAGCAGTGAGGGACAATATCCCTTGGTTTAAGCTTCTGGGAGCTGTAATAGTACCAAGCATACCATGGTAAAAATGACAGACGAGATCTTCCCTTCCAAAGCCCAAATGCAGACACATWTTACTGCAATAAAACTGTAACGTAGTATAAAATCATGAGAACATCTCTCTCTCCCTGTTTTCAGGGGTTCACAGCAGTTTGGGGTCAGAGGAGGCAAGAACCCAGTYTCTTCCAGTTGCTGTTGCGTGGAAGGCCACTTCATTTGCAGCCCAACTTCCCTGTTTGCAAAATGGGAAATCACTTTTCATCCTCAGAAAAGCTCTGCCTGATGCCAGCAGGTGCTATAAAGGGTTGGAGATATTTTTCCTGGTTTTAAAAAGCAAGCTCGTTCCGTATGACTTCTTCACCCCAAATCTCTGTTAGAGAAGGCTGTTTTTTCTGCATATTGGCACTGYACTGAATTACTGACTCTGAAGCTTACCATTATATCGCACATACTAGAATAGCATAATGAGCAAGTCACTCATCTACGTTTTACAATACTGTGCTAACATTGTAATATGGAGCTGTAAAGCATCTCTGAAAATTTTCAGGTATTGCTGAAAACTCCTTCTGGAACTAAGCTCCTTCGCATTTCTGCCTCTAGGAAGAGAACATCTGTACATGGACATTTTGATTTATAGTTCCAAATACGCTGATTTCACTCAGGTTTGGTTCACTTGATGAGAAGGATTTTTTCTCAACCTAAGAAAGCTCAGGTGTATCCAGCTGGATAAAGATGAAGCTACTGCTTGGCAGCCATCTTAGTGCTTTATTAAAGACAGATGTAGAGAAAACAAAGTAATTTTGCTTGAACAGAACATTGTGAATGTTCTACCCTTTTAACCTGCTTTCATTAGGTTTTCAGGTGTTGGACTGTCACATCATGGTCAGTGCTATGTTTATTCTATGTTTATTAATTAGATGCATGTCTTTGTTAAAAGAACATCCCTTTTAGGAGTAATTACTCAAATTTGAACAGATGCAAGAGGAAGCTCTAAACTGGTTCACTAACTTTCCAAGACCTTTTTAAAGATTACACAAGTTTGAAAATTCTGAGTTATATTTGTCACATACTGCAGAAGCTGCCTTTCCTACCTACAAATCTGAGCTGTAGCGAGTACATTATTACAGTCATAGAAAGTCATGAAAATTAGAAGCGTCTTCCTTTAATGTGCAATTAAATATCAACCACACATAGCAACACGGTGCTGCTAGAGATGATGCTCAACAGAGCAGGATACGAAAGGATCATCTGCAAGGAATGGCAGGAATTAGGGATTTGAAGGGTGACGAGTTTAGGTAAATTCCCCTCAGTAGCAGCATTTTCACACTATTCTCAAACTAGTCTGTATTCTGGAGTTTCAGAAGCCTTGGTAAGTAAATTAAGATCAGCAGCACAAATTCAGCCACATAAATAATATCAGAGGAATGAAGAACCGCCGCGGTAGGTCGCAGTTCTTAGCACCTGCTCTGAGGGGCAAGTGGCTACAAAGGACTGCTCTGCGGGCCCAAAGTCACAGATGGAATTTGTGAACCTCTAACTTTGTACTGATTGATTTTGATGTATTTTTTTTTTTATGTACATTTTGATGTAATAATTAGGTTTTTTTATTATGAGTAGATGAAGGGCATACACACGTTGTTGCAGAGACTTCCACTTCCATGCAGGTTACATCGTGGCAATTACGTAAACACAAGGCTTTTGAAAAAACCTCGTATCACTGTCTGTTGAGCAGGTTCACAACCTGTTGTATAGTCCCTGGTTGGAAAATAAATTTATCTTAAAAGCAAAAAAAGCTTTTGGATTAATTTCAAAAATAAGCATAATTTCCATGTAAAAAGTTCAAATAACTGTTACAGAGGAAGAAAAAAAAATTAAGAGKTTTTTTTTTTCTTTTAAGCTAAAATAAAACTACTTTCATTATTACATTTGTCAGAGGCCAGCCAGGAAAAATGTTATGTGTGCCAAAAAATCGTAAAGATCCTAGCCTGAGAAAGATGTGAGGTTAAAGTAATTAAATAATATGGGATCATAACCATATGAGACTCAGTTTCAAATGAAGTCAGTTTCTATGAACTCTTATATTTTTAAGTTGTCAGCTCATCATTTTATCATAACMGCAGAGTATTTGGAATTTTTTTAAAGCATCAGCTCTAGTATTTATCACAAAAATAATCTAAGCTTTCATTTCTAATCCTTATTTTAGCAAGAAAAGTCCTGAAAGACTCCTAAACCCAGAAGGCATTTTTTGTCTCATGGTTTCTTACGACATCATTCATTTTAAATGCTAAAGGCTGGGAACACTGCATGCTTGCAAGGACAGAAAGGTATGTGAAACATTCATTAAAAAAAAATGAATGTCAATTTATTTCAGTCATTCATACTTGTTAGCCTGGTATTCAGATAAATTCAAGAAACATAAGAGTTCTTTAAATTTATCTTAAAATTTGTGGGAGTGTCTCTCCTTAGTATGCTTTGTTCTGACAAGTTAACCTTACATATTCAGGAGTCAAGACATCTAGCACTACTTGAAATAAACCTGATAATGGACTGTACAACAAGGCCACAGGGAAGACAGAACTGTGGATGGGAAAGAAGAGAACTGAGTCTCTGGTAACTGGTATATCAGGAGTGCAGAGATGGGAGACTGTCAAAATCAGTACAGGTAGAGAAAGGAGGCACAATTTTTCCATTTCAAACCTACATGGAGAATCCAAAATTGTCCTAAAAAGTTAAATTAACTTTAAAATCAAAAAGTCAAGAACAATTTTGTTGTCTACAAGCTAGCTACAGTGCACACTGCAAGATAATCTATGCTATTAGCTCTCCATCCACTGAGATTCTGGAGCGTTTTGACATAAATTTCTTTGCTCATTTGCACTTAACTGATATTTTGGTGCTCTGAGTGGTTTTCCAGCTGGAGCACTATAACAATCGTTTGATTTTATTTATGTTATTTATATAGCATAGAATTAATACACAAATGAAAACATGGGAATTTGAAATTGGCTGCCTGTTAAGCCATTTCAACTGTTTTACCTGGATATTTTTGTCCATCTTTTTTCCTATCTCATTCCTATTTTTAACAACTGGCATATAACTATTTGCTATCAGGCTAGATTAAAACTTGTTTGAAGTAATGTGGTGATATTATCTGCTATACCGAGTAATTCAGATACAAATCAACGTGTAATCTCAGTATTGTTGAAGAGATGGGAGTTTCCTCACTTTTTTTTAAGTTCCAAATTTTATTTTCATGAGTTATATTTTCAAAATTCAGTTAGGTGCTCTTGAGAGTTTTTCCTTATGATCTTTCCCTCAAAGATAACTATAGATAACAGTGCAAAGCAAGAACTCAGTCTTTACAAAATGCCATCATCATTAAGAATAATTTTGCAGTTTCTCTTGAAGAACTACAAAGTAATGTTTAGAAATGCTAAACAAAAGTTAATCTGCAATGGCTGTCTGTTATTCAGTACTTTCAATTGAGTATTAAAATACTAAGTTTTCTATCTAGGAGACTGAAATTTAGGTGGGATCTTTGATCACATCTCTAGCATTTGCCAGTATAATTCTCTTTCAATAAAAAACAAGAAAAAGAGAGACAGAAAGACTCCAGCACTGTTTGCTAGCCCTACAAATGAAGTTAGAAACTGGATCAAAGAATACTGAACCAGAGGCCCTGAAGCCGGTTGGCTTTGTTGAACCCCACATTCAACRATTTTTTCAAAAATCATGTGTCTCATATGCAGCTCAACTGTATGACATCTACAGCTACTCAAATATGATCCTCAGTTACCAGAAATATGCTCATACTAGCAAGCAGCAGCTGGAAAACATCAGTATCAATGGTAAACCTGGATGAATATCAATATCTGCAAGCTAATAGCCAGAGAAAAGAAATATTACAGTTGTACATGGCCACCTGCCTATACAGATTGAGAGTGATTAACTCGCTCCTCAACTGACTCCTCAGACTGMTTTAATGACTTTAAAATATTGTTTGGAAGGTTATTGAAAGCATATTCTTTATATTTGCAAGGTACAATGCCATTTCCCCATTGTAAATCGCTGAGATTTACAGCCTCCCCCTGACTAGCACCTCAGCACAATGCTGTGGAGCAGAATGCACCACTGGGCTTACGAAGATTCGGCGCGTGTGATTAAGCATGTGGAACAAAAGATGTAGTACTCAGCTGCAAAAACATGTAACAATTAATTAAATATTTGACTACAGCAGGATGAAATTAAAAGCCTGACTTTCCATTAGCACTCTGTAACTCTACCTCGAACTAATGTCTATGAAAATTTAAAGCCTCATCTTCCCTCATGTGACATTATCAAGCAGCTGACAGTTCTGTTAATAAATAGACAGGAGAAGGGAGCAACAGGAGAGCAACCTTGTGCACATACACATTCTTTTGTTAAAAAGAGAGACATTAGACCATGACTGCAATTAAATTTACCAGGAAACAAAGTCTTGAGTCTGTTAAGAGGTAATGAGATCCAAGAAAAGGGTGTTCTTTCCCCCTCTTATTTGGTACTGGAAAGGCACAGAAAAAAGAAAAAAAAAGAAAAAAGATAAATGTCACTCTACATTCCCACTGAGATGTGGGGACTTCATTGAGAATATCAGTCTGTGCCCATTTTCAATTCATCGTTATCCACAGACAATGGGAGTGCATCACAGAGCTGTTTATTTTCCATTTAACACCCTACCTGGAAAGATCAGCAGTTCTGCAGCTCTGAAAGGCTCCGTGCTCCATTGCTGATCTTGTTAAAATTTGAGAGACCATCAGCACTCAAGGGCGCTATGCAGATTTTTAGGTGCAGGTTTATAGGGCTGAACAACCAGTCACAGTCTGAAACATTGGTATCTAGATGAAGACACTTCCATACAATTATTGTATGGGCACCTCCAAGATGTACGTTTGTTCTTGGAGCATGATATTGCTGGGAGGTTTCTATAGTGCTAAGAAGACTCACTTTCTGATCAGATACTAGCATAAATTTGGTACAATAGATTCATGGGGGTTATTATTCCTGTCCACCTAAATCCTCCAAAGACGTAAAGTTTTCTACTTTTAATGAAAAAGGAAAAAATTGCAAGCAATCCCACCATTTTTTTTCTGCCTGAGAAGCTGCAGGATTTTGCATCTCAGCTGTAAATAATGATTTGGTATCATTGAGTCATGGTGTCTAGCTGACCTAGGAATCTGAACAATCTATATCTCCCACTAAATTCAGTGGAAAAGGGGCATAAAAAGTGTTAAATGGTTCTTTCACTCTAGGCTATGCTTTAATTCTTTTCTACAGCAGTGTTTTAGATCTTAGAAATATTAAGGCATTAGGGAACCAATTTGGACATTACAAGCATAGTTGCCAAGAAAAACTCATGTGTAGAATCTGAGAGTTGAAGGTACCGAGGAAAGTTAAAACACAGATTTAAACTAAGACCACTAGCCAGAACATGAGCTACTGAAGTGCAAGGAATTATTGTAATTCAGAAAATGAAGTTACTCACTGCCATTGTCCATACTGAGCACGGTCTAACAGCAAACGTGTAACAAGCAATGCCAGGAAAAGGTTACCAAATTGGTCCTTATGCTTTTTTGATTATTCAAATGTTGTGTARGTATCTGACAAATGGTAGACATCTTTGCAGCCCCCAGGATTAGCAGTCATTTTAGGATGCCACTGATTATTTCTGAGGTCACTCTGTGTAAATGTTAAAGAGTGAAACTGCTTTTATGTCCAACAGAGTTTGCAAGAGAAGGGAAAAGGACAAAAGGGCGACCCTTTCCCTTTAGAACATTTCTGAAGAAAGGATGTCTCTTATCTGCTTCTACAGCAGCTACTGGAACATGGCAGGTCACCTCCCTCTCAGTGTCTTTTCTCCATGTTTTTACCATGTTTCTCACTGAAGGAATATCCAGTACATTATTCTAGTGATCCAGTACATTATTCTAGTGTGCAGGGCAGTGTGGCCATCATACAAAGAAGGCAAGATGTCCTGTGTTCTAACCAAGAAACCAAAACAACTTATATACAGGGTCAGTATGGTCCATATATCCCGATTAGCTCTCTATTACCATGACAGAGCACCTCAGCTCCAATGCACATTTAGCATGGGAAGTGTCCCCTTCTCCTTTTCCTGGCACCAATTAGCATCATCTTCCTGCTTCCTCTGTACTGGCATGAAACAAAAGACCGCACAAAAGAAGCTGGAGTTTCTAGATGAAAAGACACAGAGGAGGAGATTTACACTTTGAGGGAGGGGAGGAGAGGGACAGAAGAGAGGATAGAAAACTAGATAAAAGGATATATAGGAAATCTATCCTTCTCATGTTTAAAAGTAAGAATATGCTGCCACAAGACCAGCTTTCACCTCCTTTTCCATGGGACCCTTGCAAACAAAAAGTCCTCCCCACCCACAGCTGTAAGTCAGATAATGTCCCATTATACCAGGTGTTGTACATAGGTGTAAGATGTTCTCCTGGCCTAGGTAAGAAAGGTACAGCACTAGCAAAACAACGAAACAAAACAGCAAACAACAAAAGCTCTCTCAGACCAGTAATAGCAACTCCAGCACTGGAGCTCAGCATCTGTTTGGACACAACCTGGCTTGCCCAAAGTGCCTGGTGTCACTGAGGCGGTGGCACAGTCTGAATGCACAAGACTAGGCCCAGCAAGACATCAAATGAAATTTAACAGCAAAGTGTACAGAAAAAAGCAGTATACTTAACTCATTCTTGGTAAACGGCTATTCGGTGTAGTTGAGTTGAGATGCATAGCTGACCTAGGAATCTGAGCAGTCTACATTTGCCAGGACATTCAGCAGAAAAGGGGCATAAAAATTGTTAAATGTGTTGAAAAAATTCTCACCTTGAGTTTAATCTAGAGCAGATAGAAAATAGTTCAGTTATTTAGCAACATAAATTTTTTTTTTTTTATTTTAACATATCTGAAATTAGAGGCAATAATCTATGCCTCTGTAACTACTTTTATAACTSTTTATATTGCTATAACTACATAAACTGCATTTATATGCTGGAACTGATTTCTGGGCATGTCTTCTGTGACAAACAGGGATAATAAATCACAGAGTCTTCTGTTCTTCACTGGCACCTTCTGCTGTATGTCACACTTTGGTTCATACACTACCTTTCCCAACTTACCCTCCCCCTTCACTTACAGTAYCCCTTCACTTTTATGAAACACAGCTGTCAGGGACTTCAGTAACAAAGAAATTCCCAAATTCTCCCAGTCTCAGGGGGGAATTTTCCTGTCTATTGCACTGCTTACAATATTAGAGTGGTATTATGTGAAATAAGGCTGCCTTAAGAGTATAGCTGCCACTATCTATTGACACAGGACACTTTAAAATGAGAATGTAGTAAGAGTCAGAGTTCAAGAATCGCACGCMCAGTCCAGCTGGATAACATACAAACATCTTACAACTCAGTCTCATTAAATGAGTTCAGGGAAAGGGCACTGCTAAAAATGAAGAACAAATGTCTTGGTTTACAGATCTACGCAGCATTTGCTGCAGTACATTGAACAGTAACAGAAGTCATTTTGAATGCAGCCTCTTTYACTGAGAAGCACATAATGACACCGCATCTGTGCTGCTAAAGAGGAACCCAGAAAGGACACATACAGCCTAAGTCATTTGTGCTACCTTTTACTGAAAGGCCATACCAGTAGAACGTATGTTGATGTACAAAATACTGCTCCAGGATCTTCAATCCTTGCCCTTCCTTTCTGATCACTGCCTGTCCAGCAGCCAGGCTGTGGACAGCCCAGGGGATGCTCTCAACGACAACTGAGTTGCCCAATGTCACCAAGTTTAAGAGATTTGAATTCATGCCTATAAGCAACAGGGTAGAAAATCAGAGACTATACATTCATATTTTCACAGCAGGGTCATGCTGATACAAATCAGAGTACTGATTTTACCAGTAATAACCAACTGGTCCATAGCAATCATACTGGTTGTTGAAAAAAGGCTTTCTTTTTTTTTTTTCGCTAAAGTATGCATAGGCCTCTGTGAAAGAGCTCCATGTCAGGGCAGTTGCTTCTGAACTGCTACTCCACTCTTTCCAAAGATGCCTAAGCAACTTCCCGCACCATGTTTTATTTCTCTGCTACTGCAGAACGCCACGCAGCACAGAGCACACACCCCAGATCCCACTGGGATGGACGCGAAGCACTGTCGAATGCATCTGCCATGGTGGAACTGGGTCATAATGCCTGCAGTTGATTCAAAAGTGAGCTGCATTGATTTGGGATTTTGGGAAAGGGGCAGCAGCTCATTTCTCTAGTCACTGCTAAGGGGTCTGAGAAGGCAGCATGTTGTGACACATGAGATTCAGTTTCAAGTTCCTGCTCTGCTTAATTCAGGGTGACCAGGAATAAAAGAGCTCTATCTTGACAAACAGTTTGAACTTTGGATCTCCCGCAGCCTGATCTGTCCTTTAGCACACATGTATAAATTGTGCAAGACAGCCTTCCCTCTTCCACAACAGGAGAGGACCCGGGACACCGCCTGGGTGTAAAAAATKATATGTTTCCACAAACGAACAGTGCAATTAAATTTAATTTGAAGCAGTACAGCTATTTCTCTTCCACACACTACTCTGAGGGGAGGAGGAATAGATGGAAAAGGGCAAAACTGCAGCAATTTCATAGCTTACAGGCAAGACCCCCCCCAACCCTGTAAGCACAAAAAACAATGGCACCAATCCAAATATCTTCTTCCACCTTGGTGCCAGCTTGTTATCCAGCCTCTGGCAGAGAAACAGATCTCATAAGCAAGCACAAAGAATTTACTTTTTCCTTTCCTCACCTGAAGCTTTGAAGATATTCATCTCATTTTTACCTACATAACAATTTCTCCAAGTTTAGGCACAGCATTAGTTAACTTTTTGCAGCTAAGCAGACAATCAGAGAAAGACTCACAGGATTATAAGGATCATGTATCCATGGTGATTTTAATAAGAAATCTTTCTTGCAGTAGGATAGAAGCAAGAAAWGGAATCAGGCTTCACAGGTGATTTATTTTAGCTCATCTCCTAGGAAGTAGGATGTTACTGGTTTGATTGGAAGCCAAAAATTGTAAGCCTGGATCAAGTTCTTGAGATTCAAACTCAACTTTATTCGGCTCTCAGAAAGCAGGACACTGTGGCTGTCTTATCTTGAATATACCAGTTCTCTTTGGTATATTAGTTACAAAGTATTAGGCCAAGTTTTGACAGAGTCATGCTGTGAACATTAATTTCATCAACATAAATATCTTACTTCAGCTGCCCTGTTTCTCTTCCTGAAGCTTTCTGAAAGAGCAATATTTATGGTACTTCTGTTCCTCCCAAGGCCAYCAATGTTTAATAGTGCTCAGGTAAAGTAGCCTAATAGACATATACTTAATTTTGTCAATTCTTCAGCCAGGAAAGGACAGGAATTTTGCAGCATGTGTCAGGATGCTATGTAGAAAGGAGCACTAAACAGCTACAACTTTCATTTGTATCTATATTTAAATTACACTATTTTTAAGAATTTGTATACATATAAATATATGTATACATATATACATTTGTATACATATATATATATGTATATATACATATATAGGTTCTCCTGAGTATGAGTACCCCTTGTTTACAAAGCTGCTTCTTGGATCAGCTGCTTAAAGCCCCTTACTCCTTGCAGCTGACTGCTACATTTTCTGAAACACTTATTGTTACTATTTATTTTAATAAGCTATTCTATCAAGCATTTTTAAATTGCTCACCACCACAATATTTCCTGAGATCCAGGATAGGCAGAGCCCTTGGGCTTGCAATACCCATGGGATTCTGTGACGAAGCTGCCTAACTGCAGGTGTGTCCTAAGCAGTGAAGCCATTTGTGATGCTAGAGAGGCTATTCCGCGCCCATTTGGATTCCTCTGTTGTCTACAGCTATATTTTACTCAGTGTCCTTGCTCAGTCAAGGAAGAAGAAACCCCCAAAAAACTATGTCAACAAAGTAGAATTTGATAGAAAGACTTGTAAGAACACGGAGAAGAGAGACCTGTTTGCCTTGAGACTGACTCTGTAGGAGGGAGATGCCACGGTCAGAATTTTATTGTTGAACGAGCTAAGAACAGAATGGAAATTATGTTAAGACTTCTGAGAAAAGGACTCTGACAAATGGCAAGCCAGCAGTGAAATGTTTGCATTCCTTTTGCAAGGTCCAATAGCTCTGTTCCCATAGCTACTGTATGTTGAGATGGATGATATAGCTACAGCAACAGAGAGCCAACATCCATGTTCACTGTAAAATTCCTAAGTCATTACTTAATCCTTCTTTTACCTCCCTCCAAACTTCTAAAAGAGGAAAAAATTAGGGTTAGCTTGTTCTTGGAATGAATTAAAATTATGCTAAAAATATTAAAATAAAAAATCCAGTGCAGACAACTGGAACTATGATTTGCTTCCCTGGCACAAATTGCTTCATCCCATGATTCCCTTCTCCACACTGACTGGGGGCCATTGCTGTTTTGCTAAAAAGAGACCTGTCACTGCATTACTCGATGAGTGATGTTTGGCAGTCTGCAGCTCCTCCAGGTCCCACCGTATTCAAGTGCAGCACCCAGTCATTTATAAGCCAGTCCTTCCATCAGGTATACTCGGTTGTTTCTTATCTCTCACCACCCACCATTTCTACCCCACTGCTACTTTGAAGAAATACTTCTACTCAGAAAATCTGCAAATTTTCATGGCAATTATTTGCCTCTGCTTAACAGTGCTAGTTCCCTGCATAATTAAAAGGGAAATATTGCATCAAGCACAGAGAGTGTTGTTTAAAGCACAGAGTCTTTTAATCTTCAGGATGTCATTTGCCATGTGATTGCCAACTGGATAACGTTCGGCAAGCTAAGGGCATGTTTTGTTATATGTACATACAGCTAAACAGAAAAGAGTTTAAAGTTTCACCTACTATAATGATTTCTGCTTTAATGCCCAATTCAAGTCTCACCAAAAACAATAGGAGTCTCACTTAGGGGGATTTATACTGGGTCCTTAAAGAAACAGTCACCACAAGCCTTGATTGCCTAAGGGCCCTACACAGAAGTATGCCCTATCATTGCAGAATCCAAACGCCGAGATACCAGCAAAAGTCAGCACCCTGAGCTCTACTTAATTTTGCTTCAATGTCCTATTTAATACTGCTTTTTTTCAAAGCTACATAGTCCTACTCAAATGGTCAGTCTTTGCTAGAACTATAAAAGGATTAAGCAAAAATTAAGCCCTGATATAGCATAAATTAACCTGTAACAATTGATTAGAAAAGCACTGAAGCGGTTTTATGTTAAAAAGTCAACCCTAGAATATTCTCAATTAAAAAACCTCAACCTCAGTGCTCAGAAATAATCTCACAAGAGTCCAGAAGGCAGCAGAATCTCAGTGTAAATATTTAAAGTTTTAATAACAAGATGTTTATRCAAGCTCATAAATCCATGTGTGGCATAACTACCCAACGTCTACACTGACATTGCTAATTTTGGTTTGTGTGGACAGAAGGAAGGCTCAAGTAAATACTGCAGAGCATTATTTTTCCAGACCCCATCTTTCTGTCAGTGCATAATTGCTAAAGCAAGGCTTGCAGAGACATCCAGTTAATGTCAGGATATTTTTTTCCTGTCTGGGAAAGGTACGGCACCAGTAGCACGTATGCAGCTACTCCTTCAGCAAGTGTCATTAGTCAACAGTTTTCCGTTAAAAAATAAGTGAAAAAAGAATATAAACACAGCTCAGGTTTCACCTTTTTCAGAGGAGAAGATGACCACTCAGGTTATGAGAAATGACCATTTTAGAGATGAGGTGGTTGGGTTTTTTCCTCCTCCCAGCATTACAACGTAACTTTCCCACTCCCTGGGGCATAGTTTCTGAAAGAGGAAAGTTTCACAACACGGTGCCGGCCGGGCAGGCGTGCATACCACACACCAGCCTGGGACCACAGAAATTGTGCAGGAACTGAAACTGCTGTAAGTTCACAAGTTTTCAAATACAGAGCTGAATAYAGATACAAGCTAGCTGAAAAGTGGAAGAAAAGTACAGTTGATAGAGTTCATGCAATGTAGTGAGAGACAGAAAAACGCACAGTAAARAACTTATGTTTTTTTAATCTGGACCTTTCTAATTCAAATCACTTCACRGGTTWGCCAAACAGGTTGATATTTCATGCRTATTAAGGTATTTAAAGCAAATTTACAAATAATCTCATTTTTACCTAAAAAACTGTATCAGCTCTGGGCAATCTAACAAAGTAAGTCTGGTAGGTCATCAGGTCATCATTAACCTTGGTGTTGTAATACCTTTGAAGTATTGCAGCAGAGCTTATTTAAACATCTCAAGCTAGCTACCAGGTTGCACTGCTATAGTCCTCAATATCTACAAATTTGGGGTGATTGTAGGCTCTGAATGAGTTAGCAGCAGAAAAGGAGACAGGCTGCTCCATACAAGCTCTCCATAAAAACAGATGCACAGGCACCATTGGAATTTCAAACGGAACCAGGAAAGGCTTCCTAAAGGCTGCACAGAAATGTTTGCCATTGCCCTGCAAGTAACAGTTTTGAGGCCAAAAGTAAAAAGAGTAGAGAGATCATCAAAATTTTATCTTTCAACATATGAGATTCCACCTGCATACCGAGGTAGTGTGAAATATGTTTGGTACAAGCCTAAGCAAGGAGAAAAGAGGATTCAGAGGGCATGCGTGTACTCTGTCACTTGCAGGCCTAAACACAAACTGGTTCTCACATCAACATTTACATCAGATTCTGTAGGAATGAATGACCTGGGGGACCAGGACTGCCTCTTCTTCAAGCTGTGGCCATTCTGTGAAACCAACAACTAAACGTTATAAGAAACTGGCCCTACCTCATCTGGATTTAGCTTGCTCTATTGACTTGAAAAGACTTTGAAACGAAGAGTCCCCATGAGACAAAAACCAAGCCATGGCTCCAGAGAACCTAAGCTTCCTTCCTGCATGCTGGCCATTGCAGAGGGATAATGACAAGAATTCCTAATCAATATCACCATTTCAATATTAGTGACAAACCCCATAAAAGTTAAGTACAAAGCTGGAAAATAATTTGCTGTGGGATTGCCCSAAGCATGCTAAGAGAAAGGAGTGCCATTGCTACTTCTTCCTGAAGGAGAGATGGAAATCACCTTGTCGAATTGGATTCCAAGGCCAGAAAGACAATCTGAAGACTAAGAGGAGGGAATAAATCGTAAATTGTGAGTATCCTCAAAACTCAACATTTCCACGATACTAGTTCTGTGAATCTAAAATATATTTAGAAAAAGAAATCCTCCAAGTTCAAGAGAACTTAAAATAAACTGCCACTCTATTGTGGAGGCACCAGTCTTAAGTTACGGTTTTTACTCCAGTGTACATAATAAAAATGCCAGATCCGGCATTACATTTCCTCCGTTCTTCATTAAATTTACTCCTTAAATTTTACACTCTGATCCCTGGCATAACTTGAAGAAGGCCTCTCGCTCGTCTGAATTATGCGTTCTGGTGCGTTCAGCATAAGCAGTGCTTTCTCCCAGTAATGCAATGGACTCTCATTGCAGCAACACAGACTCAGCACAACAGYCTGAAAAAGAGAGAAAGTAACACCTAACAGATAGAGTCAACCTTATGACTTCCATCCTGCATTTATTACAAGAAATGCAGTAACTTATTCTAGCCCACCTGCACCAGGAGAAAGAAGGTGTTTTACATGCAAGGACTTCAGTGCCACAGCATTATTTGATAAATACTTCCAGAGCTTCTCAAGCAAGCAACTGTCATCCTCTGATCACTGTGTCAAAAATGAAGCTTGCATGGATGGTAATGAAGATTCAAGTATAAACAGCAGGTGGTCTGCACCCATCCAGTAAAACTAGCACTCAGCAAGAGAATTAGTCTTAACCGGTATTCTGGTAAGGAATCTGCAAATGAGAAAGGCAGCATGGAAGATCATCCCAGAGATACTTCATCTCAGTAGCTGTGACATAGTTTAAAAGAAGTTTGCAATTTTAAGTGATTCAGCTTTATTGTGTCTTCAAGAAAGAAAAAGAAAATAAAAAAAGTACAACAGTGATGTGGACAATACTTATCAGTATTGTTTTGGAGGAATCAGCCACACCATCATGACGAAAAAGAATTTTATTCAGACAGCTCCATTTTTTTTTATTTTTTTTGTTTGTGTGCACCAACAGATTAGAATAGAAAGTCGGTAAAGAGTCAAATGGATGCAAATAGAAGCTGTTTACAGTGAGTGGCCYGAAGTGACTGCAGGAAAACTCATTATTACTCAATATTGACAGTGGCAGCAGTGAGGTGATCCAGGAACGGGAAGGAAAAGAATTAGGAGTTCCTGATATGGGTGAAGTCATTCATTCCTAAGAATGTATCCCAAAAGGCGAGATACAAAAGTGATAGCTGAAAACGTTCATTTAAGAGTGAAAAATGTTCTAAGAAATGACAGTGGGAAAAGTTTGTAACAGATCTAGAAGCTGCCAGGAGATGACTGGTCTGATACGCTTTCTATGTTTTCATCTGTATTTGCAAGGTAAAAACTTAAGAGCTTCCCGCAGCAGAGCAGGATTGAGCAAATTCAGGTCTCCCCGCAGGCCTGTGAAACTCTGTTATGTAAGTTCTTTCCATTTTATATACCTCAATTATTCACTACTTCCAACATACCAAGCACATGGAAAATTTTCTAAGTATTTAAATGAAAGCATTTGCCAGCTAAAATTAATTATTTTCTCCAGCAAAGGAGGTAATCCAGAGAGTGAGACTTCTGCTTTGAGGTACTCATTTGCAAAACACCCAACTGTCTGGGGGTGGGTGAACTATCTCAGAGGATTTCTTAACCCATGAGAGAATTTCAGCTCAGTGCAACTGAAGAAGTGGCTAATGGTCAATGAACAAAAGGAGCTCCTTGCTCAAGGATATGATGCACTTGTTACGGCACTTAGTGCGTGCCTATTGGGCTCCATTCATTCCTATAGYCCTCAATGGAAAAACCAACGTGATAAAATTTAGGCCATGTAMGCGAGGAATTTAAAATAAACCCGAAGTAAGGAAGGACCAGTATTTTTGGAGATACTACAAGTACACAAAGGAATCATTGCCAGCTGGCAGACTGTGGGGGAGATACAGCCTGCCAGAACAAACTATCCTGTGCCCTGGCGCAAGGTTTTGGCAAGCTTTGCTGTGTCTGTTGGAAGTATAGTTCCCGTGAGCCCTGGCAGCACCAGGCGGGCTCTCACCTAAGCTGYGCCCAGGCAGGAGCGAACACAGGGAGAGGGGACGAAGGAGAAGAGCTGAGCCTATGGTCAGGCAGGGGTCTGGGACTACCTCACACCATGTGGGAGCACAAGAAGAAGCACTGGGATGGCAACTGACTGAAGAAAAGCCCTGGGATCCAAAGACATGAAGGATTTGGGAGAAGGATGAGGAAACAGCACAAGAGGGATTCCTAATGGCAGAGATGTCTGTGCCAATAATTAACTAGAGAGGGCTCTGCACATTAAATCAACATCTTTGAAAGAGGCTGTTGCTGTGATAAGAGATAGGACAATCGAGCCAAGCTGCAAGGGCAATGTCCCCAGAGCAGGAACGCAGAAGTGCCAGACAGGGGAAAATCACCCTCTTGGAGACTGGAAGAGATTATGTGCTGGGTTGAGACCTCCCCCGCTGGAAACAATCTTTGCTACCTTGGTTTGGTTTGGGATTTGGGGGCGGGGGTACACAGGGCTCGGGCAGGGGGAGCCGGGGGTGGGGGGAAGATAAAAGGGGAAGGAGATTGTTCAAAGTAGCAAGGCAACCCTTAATTCATACAAACAGGTTCCAATCTCCATAGCGAGCAAGAGTAAGTGTCTGCGCCTGCATGCTGCCTCCCAAAGGGCTGACAAAGGTTGGGTCAAGATTCAGGAGAGCTTGGAGGCAGCTAGATGAGGTCTGGCACTGAACAGGAGTTAAAATCAAGGAGTTTTGTACAATCAAACTRCCCTCTACCAAGCCTTCCTCATCTGTGTTTTTTCCTTTCCCATTATCTGACCTAATGAAGAATTGTCCATTACATTGGCCCAGCCCCAAAGCAGTTGCCCAAAAGGAGCAGAGGTGAAACAGCCTCCAGTATTGCAAAAAAAMCACACGTATTGGCAGACAGCAATGGATTAAATACAAGCACAGGGTTCATCTGTTTTTCCATTCACTCTAGTATTTAACTCTATTAAGGTTATTTTAAACAGAGGTCTCACTCACTGCTGTAGTGGGATATTTTTTGAAGTCATTCCAGAATATTTTTACTGTGCTGCTTTTTTTCTTTTTTTCCACTCTAATGGGAAAGCCTCACCAAAAAAAAGCCTCAGTTTTAAGAAAACACGTTGATTCTTTTATGTCCTCAAGGACTTSGCAAGCAGAGTCATGGCCAGGCAGCAGCTTTTACGTTTATGGACACGAAGGCCAGTGACATAAGGCACATGCACTCTGTATCACAGCTGCCTGCTATTGAATTTCCACAGTGGGTCAGTGACTCGATTACATAAACAGTGGAAATAAGTGATCAAATCATCCCCAACACAGCCCATCTATTAATAAAATAAAGTCTTGTTGGGTATGAAAAATCAGGAATTGGCAAAAGACAAGCTAGGAAGGTTCCCTGGCTTAAAAGACAGCACAGACCTGAGTTTGAAGTTACTGGCTCCAGTAAACTTGGCTTAAATCAAACTTCAATATCTACAACTTTTTGAAATATCATGCACAGATTCATTGAAGACATTGTATATTAGGATTCTGGCCATAAAAGAGGAAAAGCAGTACCTTACAGAACCTGTTTCTAACTCACACTTCTCATCTTTACTTCAAAGAAATCCTCAGATTGTTTTCATCTCTGTCGTATCTGAGGTATGATAACCATGTCCAAGTACAGTCAGCTAATTACCTTCAGTGGATAATTAGGAGCACCGAGGAGCTTGGCTTTCTCCATCAACGGTAGATTTCAAGAGTTTTGATTTAGGCATTTAAGTTTGTTTCTTAAGCTACTCGGTGAGAACTGCAACACTACGTTTTCAATTTTTATAAAACCTACAGAAYAGAGCAAAATCTTCTTTTACATAATAATGATGTGTTTCAGAGCACTACTAGCCCTTTGTTGTAGGGACCTTCACACATGATGAACTAAGGCTTCAAAACACCATATAACYCAGGCATATAATTGTAGTTGAATTCAAATAGCTGCTAACCACAGCTAAGTTACAATGCCCTACTAAGACCCAGGTCACTCTGAAGGGATAAAAAGAAGCAACAAGAGGGAAAGAGTTAAAGCACCCTCTGTAACAGTTAGCTGAATATCTCAATCAGCTGTTTTGTAATGATTTATTGCTTGGCCTAGGCAATTTGCTAAAAAAGTCGGGGTTTCATTTGTGGTCTAGGAAATGAAATTTCAGGTGCCAGTATCTCACTATCTTAAGACATAATGACATGATACAGTTTTCCTGGAAGCATGGTCAGGGAATTTCAAATTGCCACCACACTGTGTCAGAGTGAATCCTTAAATAGTACCTGCAAGATACCCTCTGAAGTCTTGAAGCGCTCCATGATTGTTGAGGCAGCAGCTGGTTGAAAAACAAAACATACTCTGATCTTTGCTTTATTGTTGATCTGCATGATGTCCCTCTTTTGGCTACTCTATGTGTTGTTCTGTGCAAACAATTGGACTATTTGTCTGGGAATAAAAATATTCTGTATAGTGAGAAAATGGTCTAATTTTTAATTTTCTTTTAAGATGACATGAGGAAATTCTTTCTGAAGCAGTGCAAGTTATATGTACAGTTAAAATGGAAAATAGAAACATTGTTCCAACAGAAAGAGGAAACAGTCTCAAAACACTTAATGAATTTTCCATGTATTGCTCCATCTGACCAGTTGCATTAATCGCACCATACAAGGAGCATCACACCTTCTCACCTCCCAAAACTGCACATATTTTAGGCATGAGAAAATTAAAACCATGTAAAATTGAGAAGTTGTAAGCCCCTGAAAACAGGTGTTTAAAGAGTCTTATCAATCACGCTTGTAACAGTGCTAAGTTTGGAGAAGATCTTGCTCTTAGCTTAAACAGACACTAGTGACTGATTTTACTTTGATATTCAGGGTTGATTTTTTATTTCACTGTTTGACTAGTTCACAGGAGAAATATTTGTACAAAATTTGTACTTGTTAGCTAGGACAACGCACACAAGCCAGTTGTTGAGGCCAACAATACCCCTGAAGCAATGCTTCAACGCTAGATTGCGGAAATAGCAGAGCAACCCAAATGAATCCYGAATTTCACGGGAGCGCTCTTTATATCCCTCTAATTGGGTGGACACATCAGTCCTTGTTAGAGCACCTCAGTGATTCATTTGTTGTTTACTGAGGCATGTGCTGGAAGAGTCCACTGGCATGCCTTCAAGGGTCACAGAGAAGCCTCTTCCATTGAAATTAAAAATCTAGTTGTCTTTAGCAGCTTTTTAATAAACAGGATTTCCATTTGACCCACATTAGAAGCTTGCTTTGTTGAGATTTAGAAAGAAATGTTTGTCCTTGCAAAAGAGCACATGGGACTGTTAATAGAATAGATTTCTGCAGYGATTAAGTATTATTAACACTTGAGTTTCAGCTCAAAATGAATATAGTTTCTTCCTTGTCTCAAGAAGTTCTTCTCAAGGAGTCACCTTTCTTTCTCTCAGAGGCAGCAGYCTTTATAGACACTAGAGTCTTTTTAACAAATGGATTTTCTATCAATCAGACCTGCATTAGGTGAGAAGCTGGAGTGCTCCAACACCTCATCAGGCATAGGTTTGTACAAGATCAACCGCAGCGCAGATGCATGCAGCCTAGCTTTAACACCAGCTACGTCAGGTGCTGGTAGTCACGCGGGCTATCCCAAAGCGCAGTGTGGGCTAACTATTTGTGTATTCACACTGCTGCTTGCACGGTTTCTGCAGATTGCTGAGCTCCATGCTGCCATGCAGCTGTAGCACATGCCTTGAGCTAACTCAAAATTAGTGGTGCCTCACACCACAGCCATCACAGCACCACCAGCAGTGTAGACATGCCATAAAATTCACAGGCAGAAGGAGAAGAAAGCTGCTTTCGACCCAGCAGCGCAGTTGTGCAGCTTGCCTGGCAGGGATAGCGGGTAAGTCCTCAGGCATAGCTCCTCATGCCCCCCACGCTGGGTAGCTTTCCCACCAAGAAGGCACGTGGCTTCGCCCAGGGGTGGTCGGGCCAGAAAGCTTCATGAGATCACAACTTTGCTCCAAATCACAAAGTGCTTTTTTCAGCCTGTTCTCCTTGATGGTTTTTAGCATTTATATCAGCAGTAATGTGCTTAGCCATATACTTGTTATCTGAGTATAAGTTACATCACATTTTTTACAAGCTTAAATTCCTTCGTTCAATGTGAGTTTGTTTTACAGAAGCAAAACCACTAGAAAACAGGAGTTGGTGTCCTGTTCCCTGTAACARAGGGAACACTGGTTTGCTATAAATGGCGTTTATGCTGACTATCTGTGCTGAAGGAATGACACTGGACTCATTAACATTTGTATGATGGATTCAGTCTCTATAGTGCCATTCATTTGTAGAAGTGTGCAAATATAAGGTAGTGAAATCTCCACCATTACTGTCATCTCTTATGTTGCCATTTTCCAATTATTCAGATATTTAYGGTTGAAGTTAAGAGGGACTGATATATTTTACAAACATTTCTGAAGAGCTATGTGCACAGAAAAGCTTTATAATGAAAGAYAAAACTGGTATATTTAACACTGATGTTTTCAATGTTATTTTTATTCAATTTAATTCAATTGAAAAGAATGGAACAAGGATACTTACTACTCCAGGCAATGCAACACTGAAACTAGTACTGAAACACTCAGTTGGAAGGCAGAACTATGGGGCACAGAGCAGTATAACATACTGGTGCCCACATTAGTAGAAGCAGTAGGGTAAAATACATGTGAAATTCCACAAGAGGTGGCTAAACATTCTCAGAGRGATAAAATTAGCTCCCACAGAGCTTCCTCATGAACGTGGCTATGGTGCTGCTGTGAACAGAGCTAGCTCACGCACTTCTAAAGCTACCAAAYGCACTACGAACATATTCCCACTTTTATGGCTGCGATATAAATGAGCAGAAAATTGTGGATCCATAGCTGTAGATCTGGATTAGGAATAGTCCAGTTGCTCTCCATTTCCAGATAAAATCAGAAAAGAAATTTACTTGCAGTTGGTTTCTCAAAAATCCAACCAATAGTCCTTTCTTTTTACTGTATTGCCTCAGGACATGGTAGAAAACACTTCTCAGGGAGTTTCAGTAGGCAGGAAGTACCCGATGAGTTACTGTATGAAAAGATAATATGATAGCTGGGCTCACCTCACAAAATACAGCTTTACACAAGTGCACTTACCTCACTGTCCTGACAAACTGTCTCATGTTTGTCTCATGTCCTGACATCCCCTCCCACAAGCAAGTTGTACTGTTTTCCTGCAGCCACATGGCTGACACGGTGGACATAAATACGAAAAATCTGTACAAAATTAAGCTCAGTTTTATCGCCATCTCATAAGGACACTGAGAAAACTACACATATTCATAAATTATGCCGAGCAGCTATCTACAGGATAAGACATGTCATAAAAAGTGCTAAGTTCCTGTTTACAACATAAAGGATTTCTTAAACTAGCACCAGTGTAGCAAYTGTTATGTGCAACACATTTTGATTGCTACTTTACTGATCTAATTCTATCAAGGAGTACAACCTGTAGTCTCAACGACCTGTTTTGTAGTGGGAATCAGGAATTACAGATGAAACAGTCGAGCTAAAATATCCTTTATCTTTTGAAGCAAACTATGMGTGACTTATAGTAAAAAAAAAAAAGAACAAAACTCCTTTGAAGAGATCATAAATATGTATTAGGAATTAAAATGTAGTCCCCTTGATTAAAACTGATGGAAATCCCCCCAACTCCCCCCAGTCAGCATTAAACCAACATTAAGAAAAACTTGAAAGTATGAACCCAAGTTTCCAGTCCAATGTAACAGTTTTATCATAACAACCTACTCACTACTTTTAATATTCGAATCAAAAGACAACATTAAAGTAAGWATTTAGTGAGCCTTCTGCAGCTGTCTTGCAGTGCCAGGATCACAATATCCCTTGAGAGGTCTGGCTCCTGCCCAAGGCACAGAAGTGTCGGATGCTCCGAGGCATCCCTTTACTTGCCCCACCACTTTATTCACACCTGAGTTTTACACATCAATCTCCATCCAGATGTAAACAAAAGGATTGCATCATAAACCATAAGGGTTATTGCTTGCTTTCACGGGAATCGAAACAACTTAAAAAGACAAAAAAAAGGAAGCTTAAGATTTAAATCGGTCTTCATTTACGCAAAATAGATATGGATGTAAGAGATGTAGATRGTCAATAGAGGTCACACTCTGAGTCAACTCACTTCTGATTTCCCATACTGGAACCCCCTTGTCAGTTCAGACATACAGTGGTCTTTGGGCAGATTTGGCCCTTTGGCACTGAGGTAATTCACTTACTAGATTTTAAACCAAAAAGCATTTTATTGGAAGATTGCACAATTGGTTTTAATCTGCAAAAGTTTGTGCAATTTTTTTTAAATTCCATAATGGGATGTTTCCATGTTCTAGTCATTAGATGGATAGTCTTAAAAATGTGGGTTTAGATGAAAAACATGCTTAGAGGAATAACATTAAAAATCATTAAAATCTTGAAATGAAGGTGTATTTAGCTGATACAGCTAAGCCAAATTAAATAGTTYGCTGTTTCAAGTAGGATGGGCCCACTGCCCGCTCCCCTTCCCTTGCAGCTCGTCTGGCTCTTAGCTGAGCCCTGGGCAAGGTGATTCAGCTCACTAAGCTGGGAGAAAAGGAGCCCAGCCAGAAAAAACAAAGCAAACAGGGGAGAGCATGCAGCCAGCCCACCCTAAGGAGCTGCTGATTCAGTTCAGATGTCCTACCTGCACCCTTGAGGTGGAAGTATCTAACACCATAGATGGGATTAGTTCTCAAATAAGGAAAAAATCCCACACTTTGTAATGTAAATTTAAAATTTTCACGCTACGTAATTTGCCTCTAACRTAAAGTAGCGGGACCAGCTCCGTGGTTAAGATTCATGCCAGGCACTTAAATGGCAGTTGGGGACTTGAACATCTTCCTGGAAACTCCTACAAATAAAATACTGCAAAATGGCAGAAGGGGTAGATATTTAATTTATGAATCCAAACAAAGACACTGGCTTTATAGTAGAGCTACATCATAAAAAGCTGTCCAGTCTCCTAAAAAATTGGTATTTATGGCATTTTTATATGAGCTTTCGCAGTCAGACAGGCAAAAAATTAGTCACAGGTTTAAACCCTTTGCTTAAAGAGAGTCACTTTATCTATAAAAGAGCATGTTTCAACTCTTCTCTGTCTAGTTCAGACCTGAACCCCAGCTTYCAACACCTCGCTGAGTGCTCTGACCAGAGACATTCTCTTGCCAACTCGTATTTTATATGGCATGGAGTAGCCAGCTCCATCAGCAGAGGCTGAGACTGACCCAACCAAAACTGGACAATAGTCTGCTACATATATTACTTACTCGTTTTATAGGAAACCAGTCTAATACCCCAGCTGGAATCAGCAAGAGCAAAAATKTGAATCTTGGCTGTCCACATGGGTTTCTTATGCATTAAATGATTAGCTAGCTCAAAGTGGGTAAGTCTGTCCTTYTTTTCAGCTAGAAATAAAAACCTGTATGATTATTCCTACAGAATTTGAGCTGAAAGGAGTCAAACATTTTCCAGTAGAAAACATTTCATTGAAGGATTCCCAGCCAGCTCCATTGTCACAGCCAAATCTCAAATCTTTTTAYGACAATCTTTTTAAAAAAGAAAATAAAAATTATAAAGTCAAAAGTACTCTTCACATGACTAGAAACTRCTGATAGGATTTTATTTAAACTTTCCTCCTATCAGTATTACACTTCCCATTTGGTGAAAAAAATGCAAAGGATGTGGTACTACACAGGAAGCTACAAAATCTATTAAAATATATTCAAATTTCAAATAATTCATATTATAGTTTTTGCAACAAGTTTTCTTATCGCTGCACATCCTCAGGGTGCTTTACCAATAGGCATGTGATATATGCCTTTCTTTAATTAACACTCATTAGTACATAGGCTTTGTGTGCTACTGCATGCGTTAGGTCTTAAACCTCAAAACTCTATGAACTGTACTCTTTATTAAGTGGCTACTTACTTTATGGCACAAAATGGAAATGTTTTTACTATCCTACTGTTGCAGATAGTAGTCTCAAAAGCATACTGTAATCCTGAAATACAAACTTGAGTGTTGATTTTAAAGTTCATGTTTATTTTCATTGGCCTGCCTCTTAAGTAGAAAACGTTTTTGTAGAAGCAGACTAATTATGCCAGCCATGTCTGGTTTATACATGTCAGATATTTCTCTATGACAAATCAGCCCAGCTCTGGAGTTTAAACATCGGCATGCACATAATACTTGAAGATAAAAACTATTTTCTAGGCCATACCAACCCTTGAACGAAGTTCCAGAATGGTCATTTTTAGCACTTCATCTTGCTTACCTGCAAGCAGATGTACATCTGCTTGTACTGCAGAGCTCCATAAGGTGGCTGATGAAACAGGCTTGGTTGGATCGCTTGTGAACAGTTTTTACCGAAACCAGATTCACCACCAAAACACAGCTGAAGCCAGCTCTGAWGCAGGATGTTGACTCAAACCCAGGACAAGCAGTGAAAGCCCCAGGACCACCCTAACCCACCATCCTTATTCAATAGCTCCCACACAGAGATCTGCTGCAGAGAAGAGGGCGCTGCCTGTGTGTACACTSGTATACACTCCCTGCCTACCCTGGTATATACCACTGCATAGTAGTACGCGCTTGCATAGCCTAGTATATCTGGGACACACTCCCTTCCCTCACTGCCATAATTACTACGTCTGCTGTTTCTCATGTACAGGCCCATGTACTGGAAAAAAAAATCTCTGCTCTACAGACTGTCCTGCAGCCCTTTGTGCCAGTTTATATGAGATTATTAATATTAATAAGACCTAATGCCAGGGATTTTGTCTCTGACCAAAATAATCCTAACCYAAGGCATATTTTTTTCTGACTTATCTACTCAACATGAAAACTGCACTGCTGCACACACTTACCTTCTACAGATTAAAAAGATAATCCTTCGTCCTCTTCARGCAGTAGGAAACTCGCCTTCAACATCGATACTATCCAAATTAAGCTACCATTGGTTTCTCAAAGGAACCAAAGAGGAAGACAGGAAGAAAAGCAAACAGATGACAGAACACCGGGATTTAATGGTTTGGTAAATGCTTACGTATTACAATTGCAAACACRAGCACTGTTACATCACATAAGAGCATCAGACCCCAATCAGTGCTGCCCACCCAACCATCYAAATGACTGTGGAATTCTAGCGGCTCACAGCTCTGACTTTGTTAGTACAACTCAATTAGATTCAAAGCAAATACTCACTGATCAACAACATAAATAAAACCGGAATCAAGACCACGGCTCTAGTTCTGCTCCCAAACATGCCCCCCTCATTGAACCGTTCGCTTTAGAAAATGCCAACACACTGTTGTGCAYGGCTCAAAATCCATACATCGCTGAATAATCTAACAATTAGCAGCTAAACGAAGGTGAGCATTTCCTCATCTCTAATAACATCAAGATACGGGCAGCTAGCCAAGAATCTGATTCATTAAACAGAAACATACGTACAAATCCTGCAAGTGCTTCTGAAGAGCACAACACTATTTCCAGTAAGCACATACGGAAACTAAATAAATCTCAGGTTGCCCTCAGGTACAAAAAGGTTGATTGATTTCAAACACGTAGTCCAAAGTAGCCGCAGCATGGCTAGTCCCTGGTATTGAACCAGGAACTTCAACGGCAGCTGCCTACCTGCACACAAAAGATACATTGCACAAAGATATTTGTTCAGCTAAACATTAAGTCTATTCAAAACCATTTATGAATACACACCAAGGATTTCTTTAGAAATGAGCCTAATTTATACCAGGCTTACCCTTCAAAGCTATTATTATTATGCCATTAAGTTTGAGCAACCATGTGTTGAAAACGTGTGTATAGCCTTTGTTACGCAGTTAGATTCTCCACTCATCTGTGGAACAACTCAGCAAACGCTGGGCCTATAGATTAAGTAACAAAAACTGCAGCCTACAGATTAAGTAACAAAAGACATCCTAGCGTCTTATCAATCAGAATTACACAGCTGTCCTCAGATGCAGTCACAAAATTTCATCCTGGGCTTACAGAGTAAAATTTTCAAACCTACCCACATGATTACATATCACTGTCTTGAAATAAAATTTAGGAACTGAAAAGCCTCAATCATTTTTGTAAGCTTTACTCCCCTTCTTGCACATCAGCCCAAATTAGAAGAATAGCCTCAAACTTACAGCACATTTCAGAAATTCTGTCAAAAGTGCTATGAGAAATCTCTGTTTAACAACCTATGCTGTTCAGCATCAATAAATTAAATCTCCTCCTGGCAGCTCTAGAAAAGCCTTAGTTGTGTATTTCTTTCTAGCATATACCATGTCCATAAAGCATCTTAGCAGAGGATTTATCTTTTGATCTCTATTTTAACAGAGCTCAGACATACTGCCAATAAATTAGTACACTTGGGAACGATTTTGTTTCAACTGAACTAATTTCTCTGCACTCAAGAACAAGCTCGCTCCAAAGGTTCCCCGTATGCCTGATCCCACAAACCATAGGGCTGGAAGGGACCTCAAGAGAAGTCTAGATAGTCCCTCTTCTTGCCCCAAGGCAGAATGAGTTATATTYAAGTGATTTCTCGCTGGTTATTTTCTTACCTCTTCTTAAAATAATCATTCTCTTCTTTACACTGCACAAAACCAATGTGTTCATTTTTCCTTTTCATAGGTCCTCTTTGATCACTCCTATTGTTTATATGTGCATCCACTTGAACGGTATCTCTCTTTTATGTGGCATATGACCCATGCAAGAAATATCTTTAAATGTTCAATGCATAGTATATGAAAGGAAATTCTTAGATGTCCATTTTAGGACAATTAAAAGGCAATTTATTCTATTTTGGCTGCAAATGCTTAGCACAACTAGGGAGTGGACCTTTGTTATTCTTGTTGTCCCTTTCTGGTCAACAAAATCTTCTTTATGGTAATTCTGATTAAATATTCTTTATGGCTACCACGTACCATCCTTATTAGAAATGATTCCACAGACAAGGAATTTTTACTATGATTTATTCATTTCAAATTGCTCAAACTATTTTAACTCAGGTTACTGACCATCTTCCATCTGTTAGAGGGCAATTGGCAAATATCTTCCATGTACAGTCTAAAGTTATATTTATCTACTCGAACAGTGGAAATCCCATTTCTTGTGTACAATACAGTTACTTGCTAGTCCTTAGTGGGAGAACAGAGAAAGATGCCTCCTCGTTTCCATGAAAGGCTTTAACATGACTGTAAGTTACGAGATGTATTGCTACCATAAAAAAATATTCCACCATGTTAATTAAGATGAACTCTCTGTATTTTTTATTTCAGATGAAGGGCAGCTGGGAGGTATTCCCTGCTGTGACTCCATAACTTTGAAATATAGTCTCTTAGGAACCATGAGCAGAGTTAACCACAAATAGCTAGATGCGCCTAGATACATCAAGTTATATTTAACTATCTCTCTAGCTAATTAGATCAGGGAACCAGGATCATATGGCTAGATTAATTAAGATAAAACAGGGCATTTGTAATAATTAAATTAGATATTTGGTCTCCTTTCCAGTGCAGGGAGYCAACGAACATCATCAGCACAGTAGCTGATGACTGGCACTTCAGACCATGTATGCCCCATGGATGGAGGCCCACAAAGCCACTGTGTTTGCAAGACAGCACAGAAGGCTCCTGTGGACAGCCTCATATTATTTGTTTGTTTTAAGAAGAAGACCGGGCGGCCAGAGGAGCTCCTTCCCTGGAGGAGTCCCTGAGGCTGCTCAGAGGAGAGAAGGTTTCCAGAGACGGCAGGGTGAGACAGGCAAGAGATTCAAGCCAGGAACCTGCAGCTCAGGAACAAAACTGTAAAAATGCTGTGAGGAACATCTAGCAGACCCACAGTCAGACCCCAAAGGTGTCGGAAAGGAAGTTCGGGACCAGGGAGGACTGTGGAAATTTGCTCCAATGCAGAAAACCACTGCGTACTTGAAACCAATATTAGTATTCGAAACTTGCAAGGGCTCATGGGCAGAGATCAGGTTGTGAATAAACCTTCTATCTACTATTTTGGTTCTCTCATTGCTGTAAGTTTTCTCTATTAAAGGAGTTAATTAACTGAGATGACTAGTTGTAATTCTAATGAAAATAATGTCCTTTGAGTTTTTTGGTATTCTTTAGGAGCTCAATGTACAGGAGATGATTTAAATCAATCCACTTCAGTTCTCTGGCCCCCTACTTGGGGACCCTCCACAGMGACCAAAGGCTATTTTGTGTCTTCACTCTGTAGCTACAAACTTGTACTTCAGAAAAAAGGCATATGTATTTGCCATCATGAACTCATTCGGCCTGGACACGGCCCTCATCTTGATGGCATTCATAATGAATTTGCACAGCAATCATGTTGTTGTCTCCATCATTTATAGATGTTATGTTTATTTGGACACAATAAAAATTTCAAGCAATTAGAAGTGGATCCAAAGAAGGGTTTCTCTATGAAAGAAACTCAGGCCAGTATGACTGTGACAGTTACTGGCCTTTATGCAATACGCAGACCAGCAAAGCCACAGCTTGACAGACTAGCTTTGTCTATTATAATAGCAAATGTTTCCCCTAAAAGTGTGTTTTGGAAGGTTTTGCAACCCACTAATGTAGTTTAATTATGATCTTGCAGCAATTTGTTTAATGTCCTACAGGAATCAAACAAATCTAGTTCTTCTTGAAAATAAGACTGACAATGCAAGCTATCACATACAGGGTTGTTGGTGGCTTTTTTTTCATTCAGTCAAGAGCCAGTTTTGCTTAAAACTAAAACAACACATAAAAASGAAAAAATACTATTCCCTTTCAGTCAGCAGAAGGAGAAATCACATTAGTATTTCTTCAAGTGATAAGAAGTTAAAAGTGTTGAATGCTTTTTGTTGGCAGAGTTCCAAGATTTCCATATTGCTACAGGATTTGCATAAAACTTTGTTTAAGATCAAGTTCTCATGTTGATAYGATCTCACTCTAGTGAACATCTAGATTTGAGAGCCATATCCATGCAAACAGTTGGGGTCTAGTAGCATTAGTTTTAGAGTTTAGAATTAAAGTTTTGCAGTAAGTGGTTCTGTTCTTATATCTCCGTTCATTACACAGGAATGACAACACTTAAGCTTATGACATAAATCTTACTGTGTTCTGCATATTTGCTAACGCACATATTGCATGTTACTGTGTGATTAACAAGGTGTTCTCTGAAATAGGTTGAGTTAGTTCACAGCTGAAAATATGGACTTCTAGAAAGGATAACCAAAGGAAATGGCAACATAACTACTATGATAATTTAATTGAAATACAGATAAATAATCTACAGGAACATGGCAAGGAAGGATACAGAGCCAAAGCTAGCTGAAAAATGAGTAAGTACTAGCTTGAAGRCACCGAAACTTTTTTTACTTTGACACATTTACAAATATGCACAGAGATAATAAGGTATATCCCAACTTGTKAGAATACAAAGTTTCTGTCAAGAAGCATACTGAATGGCTTCTTTATCCAGGAGAAAATGTGCCAAAGAACTTCRGGTTTTAAGTAGAAAGGAAATAAAAGCTGCTTAGATAAACATTTCTATTCTCAGACTGTAAATTTATTGTCATTGTTTCACAGCAAACTCCTGGACAGACTTTTTTTCTGAACCACAAATCTGTCAGTGTAGAACTTCCTTTGCTCCCTATCACCTCTGTGTTTTAGATGGTAAGGCACTCGGATGTTCAGTCTCTTGCCTCGCACAGTCAATGGCTGCGGGGGAGCATGCAAAACCAGTTCGTTTCCCTCAACACCGTCCTCCATATATCAACTCCAAGTCAGAACAGAGATGGCAAGTATTTAAAGACACRATATTTATCCTGCTTTGAGCAAGGGGGATCCATTATATTTGTCATTTGTTGACTGATATGTTTGCTTTTCTCCATAACGCCTTGGTGATGGTGTTGTTTCAAGAGATGTTTACAAAAACAACTGTAGGTGTTTTTGACCCTTGGTAACAGAAGCTACCTCAGCACTGGAGGCCACTTTCAAGACACTGTGCCATAGTGGATTGTCAATACAGTGTATTGTTCGGTCAYGAATGAGACACCACGAGGAGTGCCACATTTCTCTTGCCATCACCACCAATAWTTTGTTCATGAATCTGTCAGTCACTAGCTCATCCACAGAAGAGGATGACAGTTGAACTTGCAGTGACCTAATAATTATTCTAGTGCTTATAAAAAAATACTGTAATATTAGTTTTCTTGAGCTCTGTTGAAGCTTTTACTCAATATTACATGCATAGGAAAAGAGTACACTCGGGTRAGCTATCATAATTCAGTGCACGTGGCAACTCTTGCTTAGCTTGGTTCTAGAAGTATTATTCATYAAGGCAATGTCATCAGTTCAAGGCAACTGGATGTAAAGCATGGGCCACTATGCAAAAAGCTGATGTTCCTCTAAGTATCACCTAGAGAAGCTAGCACAGAGGAAATCATTAAAATGTACAATACTGGTGAAACGTCAGTTGGCCACAAGCGGCTTAAAAGGGTTCTGCTGATACTTCTGCACTGTARGATGGTTTTCTTCAAGGTGAAGATCCCTGAGGGTAGGAAATGAGAAAAGGGAACAGCRTACAGGAACAGAGAATGGATAAATCCTTCTTACCAAAATCCTTCCTTGCAAATGATACCAGATCCATCAGAAAAAATTGTCTGCACGGACAACTTCTCAATCTTCTTGAACTCTCACATCGTACATGCAGTTCTCTAGAGGCATCAGGATGCTCTTAGCTATGAATGCTGGAGTTATGCAGAGCACGTATGGACTGCAAAAAAGGAAAGAGTTTCCACACTTCCACATTTGCTTTAGTCCACTAATTTAGGCATTTGAATTATAGGCTCAGGGGCCATCCTGGGCACTCAGGTGCACTACAGAGGCCTCACGTGCTCCTAGYGAAAGCTCCTAGTGAAACGAAGTTACAAACCAACAGTATACTCTCCTCCATCTCAAGCAAAGTATGGAATGGAAGAGCCTGGAAAAGCTGGCCAGATTTTCATTTTTACACTCTGGGGAGCTGTTGTCTCCCTCGCTTCACAGGGCTTGTAGATCTGAAAAGGAAAGCAATAGTCAACAGGCAGCTTTCACCCACTCTTCAGTGAGACCAGCTATTCCCAGTGCGGGCTGTACATTCACTGGTGCAGAGTTTGCACACAGGGCTTAGCGATGCTGCTGGAGGAGAACGAGCCCCACTCTCTCAGCCCATCTGGTTCGGAAACCAGTTGGTTAGAGCAGCTAGCACATCTTCACCATTTGCCTCAGCTTTTGTGGTGACGGCAAGAAACCCAGAAAAGCTGTTTTCACCACCTCAGAGCTCACTGAATTTGCTTCCTCCCACCAGCTCAGCAAAATTAGTAGCAGAAGTCAATCATGCACTTACCAGTGCTGGCCAAAATACAAGCAACAGGAAACTTTGCGTATGAATGGGGAATGCCGAAATCATCTGAGCACTGCATCTAGTGGTGACAGGTTTCACTCTATCCTTTTCCAGACTCCCAGTTTTATACCACCTCTAGCCTGTTTTTGTTTTTGTTTTCTTTCTCCCCGAATGACACGCTTCACTGCTTTGAGGAAGGATAATTACAGGAAGCTGATGTAGCAATTCTCAGGCTCCAGTCTATCTTGGACAAACAGATGTACCAAAGGGTTTCTCATGGTTTTACTCTCCCATGTCAATTACGTGTTTGCAACTGGGTTTTCACTGTTTTCTACATCCTGATTTGCGTTTGTTTTGTGTGTGCTTTTCTAAGGTAGTTAGATGAGAGAGATGTGTATCAGTTCTATTATTGTTGATCTAAGTTTGTTTTGTCTAAGTTTGCTTCATTTCTTCTCCATAGTTCAGCAATCATCTTAAATTTGTCTAGCAGATGCACAGGTACAGCATCCTCCTATGTGACCACCTTCTACTTCAACCTAAAACAGTCAATAACGTCAAGCTGTAATTTGAATATGAGCCCCTCCTTTGCCAACCCATCACACAAGGAAAACAGTAATAGCAGAAAATAAATTCACAAACTAAAACCAGGCTCTATCCTTTTGCGGGGGTTATGCCCTACATCCCATCAAGTATTTAAGGACTATTGAAACAGGAGATGGCCAGCAGCCCCCTGATTTTACTACTTGTACAGACGTGGCTTCCATTTGTCATGTAAAGTCATGATGGCATAGATTTCTTTCATTAAAATTAATCCTATGGGAAGCTTTGCCATTATAGTTACTAGGCTTTTGCCTGGAGTAAAAGGTTATGCTTCAACATTGCATTCACATCCTCTTCATAGCAATGCGTCAGTACAACCACCATCACGACATCATTAGCAARCATCCATCAACATACTCTTACAAGTAGCAAAAGGTAGGTGGTTAAGGCCCAATCTTATTACACATTCAGTGTTGTATCCTTTGTAAGGACGGCAAGTCTCTAATCAAAATGAAGCTCCTACCATCAGTCCTACAGTTTACATTAAGCACCAAGCGCATGCTGCTCTGAACAACTGCTAGGGCAGCGTACATAAAATTAAATCTTTTGAGAAGACATTCAAATTCCTACAGGGTAAAAAAACCAAAAACCCCTGGATCAGCAGATCATAATCATACGTGGCACTACTTACCAGGCTAAAATCTAAACTATGCAACATGTGACTAAAAAGCATGTGGCTTTCCCGACACTACAGCACTGGTGAGGTACTTGGCAGCCTATACCCAACAAGTCAGATCAACTATACCGCCTACTTAATTTCTATTCTGCAGAACACAATACCAAACACATCAAAAGAGATCGGCCTCTGATTTATATCCTAAGACAGAAGGWTTTTATTAATAAAACTGTTTCCTCAGAGTTAAATTCCATTAACCATACTTAAGAGGGAATTACTACACATCTTGCTCCCAGGCAGAACCTGACCATTCCACATGTGTTACAAATCAGTATCTCTTTACATTTATTGGTGTGCTGAAGAAAGTCAAAGGATTTTATTTTCAGATTCTGGCAAGTCAGGAATCTTTCATGTTTGAGGAATCATGTTGTTATCAATCAGTTTCTATTTTAAACTTATGAATTTTCATATCAAATAACCAACAGCTACATTTTTATACTAACCGCGTTTCTCCATCTTGAAGTAAGAAGCTTAGCTGGCATCACGCTTTTAAGAAAGACAGCTGTGAGATACTAGATGCTGTAGAGAAGACTTTAAAGTCCTTTCCATTCTGCACGAGGTGTTTCCCCCCTTCTTTCTCCTGCATTTTTTTTTAATCTTGAAAGCGTTTCCTACTAATGCATGAAACCTCTATTATGCTGCATATGGTTTCTATTTTCAAGTCTCTAATGCTTTCAGGAATTTCTTTGATTTCTCTAGTTGTTACCTCATTCTTGTCATTCCTGATTGACACAGAAGAAGCCACCCAAGCCCCYTCTAAGTTTTCTTTCTTTAGTTATGAAGCTGTCTCAATGCATCTGTATAGTACTTCAGAATGGCCTGCCTTTACTACCCTTGTAGGAATGAAGGTAGGGCCTTGAATATTGGTTGATATCTCTTCATTATATTTGAATAGTATCCAGTTTCCTTACTTGAAGAACTCAGATTTTAACCATTAAATTTACAGTGCGCCCAAGGATACTACATTTACACCTACAGACCTAAATCAAGACCTGGGATTTGCGCACAAATGTGTACATACAAATGTAACATCCTCTTCTTGCAGATGGAGAAAAAAAAAAAAGAAATATTCTGAAATTCTTGTTTTCAAAATTAGTGCGAAATCAGCTTTCAATGGCAAGTTTCCAAATAATTTGTAGCTCAATGGTAGCTGAATGCCTGAAAATGTGGCCGCACAGAACTATCCCAAGATTTCATGGGAAGGACTGTTTCTGCCCTGCAACCAGCTTCTGTCCCTCAGTGTATCCCATCAGGACATGGKTGGATGCCTGCACAAGGGAAGAATTTAGCATTGTTCAGACGGAAGCTGTCCTGTACACAGGAGGCTCTGCTGAAGGACTTCATGGTTCACTGCATGGGGCAAAGCTACCAGTGGGACACAGCACAAACACAAGAAGCTTCATTTGGAAAATACACTTTATTCCAGAGACTTAATGTTGAAAGATAAAAACACACAAATACTTAAGGACTARAGATAGCTCTAGAGATGGTTCTGAAATTATGGAGTATGCACACACTATAATCTCAAGGAAACAGTATGCTCCAAAGGTATGCCACTTTCTGAAATAAATCAATCTTTTATCACCAGGTTGCTTCAGTGGGTGTTGCATTTCAAACGCAAAGAAGCACAGAAAGAGAGGAGGGAAAAAAAGAAAAGAGTAAAAAAGCACCTGATCATTGCTTCATGCAATAACTGSAACAGTAATTTTACCAGTTTTACCTTTTAATGTTGATTTTATTTTAACTGGATAYGATATGCTCAGAGATTCATATCAACAGAAGAACTGCTGCATGATTGCTTTTTGGCAGCTACATACAATTTCCCTGAATTACACAATCAGCTATTTCATACACGAAGCATACAAGAACAGACAGAGCCACCATGAATTTCCCAGAGCTTTGGGCTTATTCCGTCTGCAGACCAGAGTTGGTGCTCTCCTGTGAGACTAAAACAGCCAGACAAAAAGAAAATATTCACTGCATACAGTCCAGTAGGTAGGAAGACCACAAAGCAAAGCTTCTCCCTTATATGAAGTTCTGTGAGACAATGAGTAGAGACAGCAAGTGCAAAAACCTTTGGTAAAGGTAAAGGTAAAACCCTGCTTCTTCCTTTTYCCTCGCCCCTAAAGCTTGTAGGGTCTGCCCAAAATTCTCAGAAACACCCTGAATACAAAAGGATTGTGCGGGTCGAGGTATCTCCACTGAAGACAGCAGTAGCAGCAGATGCCGCATCTTTCCCTGGTACGGCACTCCCACCCCACGCTCTCACTGCTCCCGTGCTTCATGGGGAACAGCTACACTGGGGAAAAAAACCCTCGGTGTTTGAAGCCTGGCCACTAGTCTAGGTGGTGCCTGGCAGGCATCTGGCAAGCAGAGAGGGGACAGTAAGACAGATTTTAGGGCTCTGATGGCAGTGCTTCTTCAGAAGACAGCTTAACTGAAAACACTGGAAATACCAAATAATCACCATGTGAGAGGCCTTGGGGTATATGTTTTCCAGTGAATGTTCATCACCCTAGAGGGGAAGCAATAAAACCCACTGCCACCCTCTGTTTAGGAGCCCACTTGCAATACTCTTTTGTCATCTTTAACTCCAGCTTGACAAATACACCAGTTCTCTATGGTCAGAAACTAACAGTCATTAGCTTACAAAATTACCCATTTCCAACAGGCTTCAGCATGCCCACCCTAAAGAGAAACATATATCCTAATTTTGGACAAGAGCATCTGCTGGGAAGGAAAAGGGGCGGCGGAGGAACGCGCACCGATGCCAGCATCGAGATGCAACAATTCGAACAAAAGAGATTTCAAGATGTCGCACTAACACACCAAAAAAAAAAAAAAAAAAAAAAAAATCTTCCTCTTGAAAGATTGAAGGAGGTGCTCGGCAGAAGGAGATGCTTCAGCACACCGGGCGGGACACGCAGAACACGAGTGTCTCCCCCTAGACGGAGCCCGGCAGCAAGCACGTCCCCGCGGCGTGGCTGCTTCACAGGGCATCCCACCGCGCCACGTACCGCGCACCCACTTTGCCCYCTTTGACCGAAAGGACCCACAAATGGACCTGCCGTCCCCGCGCCGCCGTAGAGGACCCCCCTGCGCCCCCTCTTCCGCGCCACCCCCGCAGGCCGTTTTGCGGGTGGGGAGGGGGGAGGTTGGAGCCCAGGGCGGGGGAGCTCTGCGGGCACCGAAATGCGCTGCGGAGGGGGGGAGGAGGGGGCAGCACTGCCTTCCTCTTCCCCTTCAAAAATGCCGGATTTTGTCTCGGCGAGGTGAGGGGGTGCAGGGGGGGGTGGGGGGCGGGTCAGCTCACGGTACCAGATGCCGCAGCTAAGCCGGGCACAGTGCGGGGGTGACGGGTGTTGGCGTGCGGCTGCAACGCCCCGATTTACCCTCCGGGGGCCGGGTGAAGCCCCTGCAAGGCGGGGGGGTCGCAGCGCGGCGCCTTTGTTCCGCCGCCGGCCCCATCCCCGCCCCCGCCTCCGCGCATGCGCCGGGCAGAGACAAAGGCGCGGGCAGGGGCGGTGGGGCGGCAGCCATGCCCCCGCGGCGCCGCGCCCCCTGCGCCGGCCTGCGGCCCCGCCGGGCGCTCACTCGGCGTGGGTGGGTGGGTCCCGTGTGCGTGTGTGTCTCCCCTTCCCCCGCGTGAGCCGCCACGCCCAGCTGAGGCAGGGGGAAAGTGCCTTGCGGGAGCCGCGTTTGAAAGACACGCGTGTGCGTGGGGAGAGGCGGCACAGCGAGGCGGGTCGGGARGAGAAAGGAAGAAGGTTGTGGGGAGGTGTAGCTTGCTTAGGTAGGGAAAAACGGAAAAGGGGGGAAAACGGGGGGGGGATCTGCGGGAAGAGGGGGGCGGCATTCGATGAATATTCATGACGGCAGCGCCTCGGGGCGCCGGGCGCTGTGAGCCGAGCGGCACCGGGGGAGCAGCGCCGGTCCCCGAGCCCCCGACACTTCGGCATCACGCCCCGCCAAGAGCAGGGATTAAAATCGCCGTCGCGTCCACGCGCACGCGTGACCGCGAAGGCAGCGCCGCGCCTTCACCGCCTCACCGAGAACAATCGCATTGTTACCCGCCACAATGGGCACGCGCCGCCCCGCGCCACGCCGCCACCGCGGGCTGCGCGCCTCCG
>JASVER010000001.1:25316467-25340645 GCA_030449065.1 Oceanodroma leucorhoa | reverse complement strand
TATTTTTTTTTTTTAATTGTTATTAATTTTTTTTTTAAGCAGCCTCCCTTTGGAAACAGACTCAAGGCACCAAAAAGAAATTGGGCATAAACCACTATTTTTCCCACCACACCCATCGTTATCCCCCCCCCACACACACACACACACCTCCCCCAAGACAGCGTTATCGGGCATTTAAATTTCACGGAACAACCTTCGGTCCATCTTSTGCCTCGAACCCGCTCCTGGGCGGTCTCCCTCTCGAGGAATCGAGTTCCTCGCAGCGATACTCCTCCAAAATGTGCCCGGGAAGGCGGCTCCCAGTCTGCTCCTCTCTCCCCACTCTCCGATTCAAACGTACATCTCCTTTCCCCACATCCGAGACACCAAGAGGGGTAAAAAATTATTAAAAAATGCAAAGCTCTTGGGGTCTGCTACGTAAATGGCATAAGTGAGAYATACCGCTTCTTACCTTTTTATGTTTTTCCTCTCTCCCCCTCTGTGTATTTGTGTGCTGGGGTGTCACAAAGAGAGTCCCAGGTAGCCCAGAGCCTGCTCGGCTTGGTCTGACTGTGCTGTGGCTCTCCCCTGCTCGCTCGCCGGGACCGGAGTGACTAGTGCCTGCTGGAGCAATGCCGCCGCTACCGCGGCTGCTGCCTCTGCATTTCTCACTCTCTCCCCCTCCCTCTTTCCCTCCCTCCCCCCTTCTCTGTGACAGTCTGTGGGCAGTTCAAAAGCCACACGCACTTATTTATTTATTTCTCAGGCTCGCGGGCGGGAGATGCGCTGCGCGACGTTCACGCTTAGGGGGCGCGCGGACCCAGGGTTTTAAATATTATCCTTGCACGCCGCGGGAGGACTTGCTCGGAGGTCCGGAAACGTACCTTGCAACCTTAACGTCCCCCACCCCAAAAAAAAGATCTCAGGAAGGATCCCGACGAGGAGGGGACGGGGAGCGGGAAGGGAGAAGCCAGCCTTCCTGCCCCAAGGAGAGCGGGCGCGGCGCGGGGTCGCACGCCGAGGTGCGGGGCGCTCCGCCGCCCTCCGCACCCGCGCTGCGGCGGCTGTGCCCCGTGGGGCGGCGGCGGGCCCGGACCCGGCGGAGGTGGGAAGCTGCGCGGCGGAGGGGACGGGCGAGCCGGGCAGGTGTAGCCCCTTTGGGGAGCCCTCGCCGGAGAGGGGCGGCACACGCGGAAGAGATTGAAAAATCCCAGGCSTTTATGCTTCTGGCACGCTTAAGGAGAGGGTCTGCCCGTTAAACACAAAAGGCAAAAAAAAAACCTAGAGGCAAGCAACACGTTTCTCAGGAGAATGGATCTCTCCCGGGCGCTCCTGCCGCTGAAGAGCTGGCCTGAACGTCGCTGGGGCTTCAGGTCTGCTATCCCCCCAGCTCTCCCCCTGCTCAAAGGCGTCCCTAGGGCCGCCACAGCACCTCCGCACCCTCCGCCACAACCACGGGCACTGCCCGCACCTTCCCACCTCCCTCTTTGTAAAACCTTGCCCCCAGGCACAGCCCGGCTGCGGCGGAGCCGTGCGCGCCCTGCCCGCCGCTCCGCGCCCGCTCCGCGCTGGGGGAGCCCGGCGGCGGCGGCTGGTGCGCGGGGCTGGGGCGCCCTCTGCTCCCCGAGCGGCAGGCGGGCAGCGGCTGCTGGGCCGGGCCGGGCGCTGGCTCCCGGGCGGGTGACCGCCCCCCGTGGTCCCGCTGCCGGGGAAGCACCCGCTGGGAGCGAACGGACCCTCTGGGACGCGCCGGTTCAGGGGCGGGGAGGGGAGCGATACGGCTACGCCACGGCTTCAAAGCCAGCAGCACCATCTTTCAGCAGGGATGATGAAGGCTGTTSCCCATTCATTTGGGGACAAGGACCGAGTGAGAGACGCGTGGCTGGCCCGTGATAAGGACAATTCCGGTTTGCATTTTCGATACAGACGGAGTGAAAAGGGCACAGGGCATGCGGAGAGGGCAGGCGCGGCGCGCTGCGGGAGCGGCGGCGGCGGGGATGTTTTGCTGCAGGGAGGTGGTGTGCGGTGCGATGTGCGGCGCGAGGAGTCCCGCTTCCCGTACACTCTCATGTAGGAAAACAATCGGGCAGTAAAATGCATTTGGGGTTTATGTGTTTCACGCACCGCACCCYGCAGCCTGTGGCCGCGCCGAGCATCCAGCCGCTGCCGGGGCGGGGAGTCGGTCGCCGGGGCTCAGGGACGGGCGGGCAGCGCGGCGGGAGCCCCCGTTGTCCCCCCGCGGTCACACAAAAGCCCCGGGCGTGGAGGGAGGGAAGGAACGAGCACGGGCACGGCGGCTCCCCCGGGCGACTGCAGGGACAATTCCCCGTATTTTCGTGCAAACCTTCACATGCTAACCTTCGCTTCAGCCTTTTCCTCTTTTTTTTTTTTTTWTTTCCTCCTTAATTCTCTTAATTCTCCTCCATATCTCCGTTTTTTTCCCGGTGGTTTAACCCTCGCACTGCAGCTGCGGGGCGCAGCAGCTCGCCATGCCACACCTGCCCAAATGCAGCATCCCACCCCTCCCAGGGCCGGTGCGGGGCTGCCTGCGCCCTGCCGCAGCTGGGGGAGGGAGGACAGGCGGGACCCCACACACATCCCCACCCGCGACATCTCCCCGCTCACGGTAACGGCTTGCTGGGGGGCGGCTGCACCGCACGGGTGAGGCAAGCAGCATTTACCGTTAAATTGGGTAATCGAGGAAAAAAGAAAAGGGCGGGGGGAAGCGCCCTGGCACGTCTCAGCTCTCGGGGGAGGGGGGGAGCTGCTCCCCGCGGGGCCGATGCGCGTCCCGCCCCCGCACTGCCTCCGCGGCTCTCCGCGGGGAGAGGCGGGCCGAGCGCCCCGGGGGCCATGGCGGCTGGCGGCCTCCGCGCAGCCSGGGCGAGCCGGGGTCCACCCGCTCCTTTTCTCCGGAGCATCCCTGTAGAGGGAGCAGTAGCGCCGGCGCCTGCCCGTCGGTGGCCTGCTGCAAGGTCAAGAGKGAAAATCCCTCTCCCCGGTTTTATTTCTGAGCCACGCATGTTCGCGAGGCAGGGCTGGAGAGAAGTGACAGGCAAGATGGGTCCAAAATCTGCCCAGGAAGTAAGGCAGAGACAGGCAGAGCACAGCAGCAYGCCCATAGAATAGCTCAGTCAGGGCCTGAGTGCCTGGGCTGGGCTGAAGTGGGGTCCTGGACCATGGGTAGGGCTCGGGGGAAGCCCCGGGTTAGGCTGGGCAGGGACAATCAAGGCTAACAGTGCCCACGGGGCCATGACATTAAGATTGTCGAGATTGTCCTGTAAAATTGTCCAAACAGTACAGAACCAGTGTGAAATAATATCATAGAGGGAAAGAAAAAGGCCACTATTTAAGCCTGTACTTGAAGGTGTGCGTAGGCAGTGAATGTTCACCTGCATGGTATAAAGCACTATCTGACTTGATAGGGGAAAGGCAAGTTACAGAGGGTTCCCAATATATCAAGGAAATAAAATTCCTGAGTGTGTACTGAGTCATTTGCTTGAGAAAGCCTGTACAACCAGAAGTGGCATGGAAATAGTCATTGCTGCTACCAGTTTGAGAGGGGTTTTGATCCTTTTGCTGTTTTCACCAGCTAGAGGGCTGAGATGATAACCATGGTTTACCAGCTAGTATTCTTTTAAATATACCTACATGCTAAATTACATATCTCCGAACAAACCCCCAAATTCAGAATTCATCAAAAGCTCCCTTTAGTTACTTTGCTGCATCAAGAAATAATACATATCTGGATATCTTATTTGATAAATGTGATAACGTTTATCCAAATGGTGATTCTAGACAGCCTTTGAACATCTTTGTCATAACTAAGGGTGTGTAAAGTATCCCCACTTTTTCCTCATGTGTCAAAGGAATTGAAAGAAAAAGTTGGTATGAGGAAGAAGAAAAAGCACTGAACAGAAATATCTGCAAAAAGATGGAGAACCAGGTCTGTTCTGGAAACATAGGTACGTCTTCTGTGTATTGTTCACTGCTTTTCTGAAATCCAGACTGTCACTCTGCTGTGACAAACATCCAACTACCTCCCTCTTAGCCAGCTCCTCTTGTCACCTCTTGCCAGTTACTCCATCTCGGTGCCTTTCCCTCCAGCTTCAACCTTTCAGGCCCAACTTTGTTTAGCCCTGTCTGTCTTCCAGGTCTCACCTGCTGCCATATTTCCATCTTCCCCATTAGGGAACAAATCCAATCCTAAATACTTTTTTTTTCCTCTTTAATTTGTATTCAGTTTGTTCTTCTGATGAAAAATCAACTCTTCGCTCTGTGATTACGTTAGGTCTGTCAGACCATGGCTCGTAGCTCAGCATTATCACAGCACAAGCCCCAAGTACTTACAAGGCCACCTCCCCTCTTCTTCTTCCACTCTGCCAACATCCCTCCATCCCTGTCACCCAGCACCTCCATTTCTGTGTCTGATCGCTCTTTGGTCTTCTTCCTCTTGAGAAGCTAGTATCTAGTAAGGAGCACCTACTCTGGGGAAGTAGGGGCCTTTTCATTTTACTCTGTAGGAAGAGAGAAATGACCAGCAAGCGATCACCAAGTTAAAAATCCCACCTGTGTGCTCCTCTTTCAGAATCAGCCTAGCAAGAGAAACGCCTCCTTCCTCGCACTTACCATCACAACAAAACAAAAGCAAACCCAGAGTCGTAGCAGCTCAGGGCTTTCCAAACCTGCCAACTTCGGCTGCATCTGGGGGCGCAGCCTGGCTCCCCCCGCCTCCAGCTGCTGCTCTATTTCCACGCTCACACCACGAGAGGGAGCGTTTTGTTCAGTTTATTGGCAAAACCTGGGTTCCCCCGTAACGAGGCRAAGAGAAAAAACGCAGTTTCCCGTATGTACAGGTTTTCCCAAGACCGTTTACCCCATAAACATTTTCGTGATAACATTTTTTCTTTTACCATGCAATGCAATTTTTCAACATTTCGTAAGATTATTATTCATTTACAGTAAGTTTTATAATGAATATCTAAAATGTAATTAGAGTCTAATTCTCTGTTGATTCACCCAGTTATAGAGTCATTTATTCTGGGGAAAATAAGAGATGTCAGTGTAAGGCATATGTAAAATTTTCTATTTGCAGTGGATATCATTCTCCTCATAAATGTAAATACCAGCTACATGAATTTCGAAAATTGATTGCAATAGCATAGGCAGACACAAGATGATTTTCATATATTTGCAGGCAAAGCACATTAAAATCCTAAAATAACAACTTTGATAAATCGCWACTGGAACACCTCAATCCAAATTTAAGTCCTGAAATGAAGGCAGATGCAAACCTCTGATAACAATTTTAATCTTAATGACCCAAAGTTGTATGGTGGTAGGCATAGCTAAGTCTCATTTTAGTAGACTGGRTGTTTCTGTTTATACCATAAAAAGTGGCGCTTCATGCCTATAGCCAGGTAGGGATCTGTGGGTTGTGAACCCTGCTTTACCCCAATGTTCCTGGCTTCAGCTCAATCTATAACGCAAAGCATATGTGCCTCCCAGGAGGTCTTGCGCTAGCCATCAATTTTAAAAGGCTTCCCTTCTCCACAGAAGTCTGTATGCAAGTTTTCCCAAAGATGGATATAGTTGCTGTTCTGACAGTACAATTATCTGGGTTATTTCTGTCTCTTACCCCAGTTACCCTAAAGAGTTAGAGTTACTTATGTACTAAAGAAGCAAATGTGCTCAACTACTATAAGCTTCCCTTATGATTTATGTATGCCAGGCTTCTCTGTGACAATCTATAGGTTAGATCTTGGAGTCTTTGCTCTGTTTTCACTTGCAAGTTTCACCAAAGCAACAGCTGAATAAGATATTCACTATTTGGCTTCTATGGTCACAAAAATGTCTTTCAGTTAACAGCTGGAGTGACTATATCAATATATTGATAGCGATCAGAATTGCCTTCTCATGTAGTATTTTCTTCTGCTCTCATTCAACTACAAGAATGCTAGTAATGTAGGATCAAATGCACGACTGACTGGATGATCAACTAATATGACAGCTACAATGTACTTCCTGCAAGGTAGGAGAAGTGAGGTGCACAGAAAAGAGTGACAAATACCCCAAGAGAAGAAAAATGTGATTCTCTGCTCCAGTACTTGGTGTTCTGATCTCTGCAATGAAGGCCGCTTATATATTTTACTTACTGGACTAAACATTGCTCTGTTTGAAACACAAGTTGTTGGATTCCTACCTTGAGAGAGAACTCATGGCTGTGAACCCCAGGCCCATGGCCCTGAGGGCACTGTTAGCCCTCACTGTCCCTGCCAAGCCTACCTTGGGGCCTCCCCCCACCCCTGCCCATGGCCCAGGACCCCGTTCCAGCTCAGCCCAGGCCATCAGTCCCTGCCCCAGCGATGCCACAGTTGTGCCTGATCCCATCCCTGTCTCTGACCCCATCTTCTGCTCTTTTGACTAAACGTCCTGGATGGACCCTGGATCTGCTTTGTCTCCTCACCTTGCCCTCCTTCAGCTCCTGGCTCCTCGTCCCTTGTGGAGCAGTCCTGCACTTGCTGCTCCCCGATATCCAGTTTGTCACAGGTGCCTCCTGGCAGCCCAATTAGTTGTGTAAAGACAGCACAAAATGCAGTTCCTTGAAGTAACTCCAACTTAAGCCATCGGGTTTACCTGGCTCATTGCTCCTTGGTGAAGGCACTCATGACATTGGTACCACTGCTCTGCTTTCAGATTCAAACTGGGTCACGTGAGGCCACTTCAGGAGGACCTGCATCTGTACTTTTGCAAACTTAGTCTTATAATTAAAACACTCCTAACACTTCCAATGTCACCACAGAGTCAAAGCAGAGAAAGGACAAGATGGACACCAACCTCAAATTTGTCTAACAGGGGCAAATATTCCTGACACTTATCTGTTGTTGCTGCCACTCCTGTCCTGGAAGCTGACTGTGGGAAAGCTCAAGGGTTCATTGCAGGGGAGAAATTTATAGGATCATTTGGTTGTCTTCCTACTGCTCTAGGTTACAGCACTCATTTATATACCTTGCCCATCCTTTTCCACCCTCTCCCAATGAAGGGCATTTCTAGGTCAGGCACTGACTGAAATGTGGTGTTCTGAGGATCTCTGGTGATTGAAGTGGTCACAGAAAAGAGTTTAAACCTGCATAAATTACAGCAGCTCTAGTCCTATACAGCCACCTTTCTTAGTCCCCTTTATTCCTTCAACTTGGAGGCGCTGGATTTAAAGCTGTCTGCCTCTTGTACTTTATTGTGCTATTTGTGCCAAGCACAAGCTGCAAATGACTTGTGGAGAGTCAAATTAAATAACTACRTTTGGGTGGCTAAAGCTTAAAATATTTGTAAACGTTGAGATGAAAGTGGCTCTCCCAGAAAATGAGAGCCAGGTAACACTCATGCCTCAAAACCATTATTCCTCAACTAACCACCAGACATGTCAATAGCACGAGTTGTTGAGATCACTCCCATGTGCRAAAACACTCCTCTGCTTCCAATCAAGAGTCAATTGTGGAGATTTCTCTGAAATTGAAGTGTTAGCAGTAGATCATCACAGAAAGGACCTAGTGCTTCAGACTAGCGAATGCAAGTGTGAGCAGCTACATGGTGAGTTATGCGACCACACCTAGATGACCTGTCCTTTCCATACCAGAGATGGGTACATTCTCAAAGCATGCACCATGCAKTCAGCCACAGGATTCTCCGTGTTGGAGCAAGACATGCTGTCTGCTTCCCAAATGCTTCTTTGAAACGCTACACTACTTTGATATTTTTATTTTCATATTTTCACGTGCCAAGTTTAGTTATCAGAGAGGGTGGGTGAAAGTACTTGAGCTTTAAATAAACCTTGTAATGTGCACTACCAGCTGTTTGTAGCTGAATGACAGAAGATCTGTAGCCAGGCTGTACCTTTTGCCTTTATTGGGTGAATTTTGTGGATACTACAAATGAAAGAACATATGGGGAATCCTGACATATGGTAGGATCAAGGTTGTTACAGTGCATAAATCAAACGCTTACACACACAAAATGGTTCAAGCTTTACTGAAAAACTTCAGAAGGAAAATGATAAAGGCCAGTGGGATCTGTGGAGATCCAGAAGCTGATAACTGATTGTGCTCCAGCACAGAAGTATCAGACATTCCCTGCTTTATCAGCTACAGTTCATTGACCTGTGTAACTGAATGACTTCATGTAATGGAGGCAGATGCTGCTTTTGCTTGCCCAGCAGCTCGTATTTGTTTAGAGACAGGTAACAGCCTTGGTGACAGGCACAGGCTGCTATTGTCACCACACCACCAGTCTGTCCTTCAGTGAAGATCAGTTAATTGTGGTAACAGCATCTGACCATGCAAACAGCACCTCCAGTTTCTATTTAGTGAGTTAAAAAGCTGAGAAAGAACTTTCCAATGGGACAAGGAGGGCATCATCTTTTCTCATCAAAGTCACCGAAAGAGGCCCCACTGCYGGTAAGTCTGACACAAAGCTCACAGGAGAAGCAGCCTGTTTGACTGGAAAGTTGTAACTTTTTATAAGGAGTGGTTTCCAAGTATTTCTGGAACATCATAATTTCCAAGATGGTCAAAGTCTCTAGCACCTTCCAGAAGAGCTGTGACCAGCGGGCCATGGTGTGACCTTGCAGCCTTGACTTCCTCAGTGTATTGTCCGATAGGACTTCTGTGAAGAGGCATACAATTCTACTTCTGATCAATGAAGTTCATAGATGCCATCTTGTTTTGACCCCATCTGCTCTGTAGTCTCAAGCAAACGTGTGTTTTAATTCATCAGTCAGGAAAACAAGGCTAATACCACACCTGGAGGTAAGTCACAGTTTAGTAAATGTGTACCCTGAATTCCCTGAGCTCCATAAGCCTGAGGCTGAGCTATTAATAAGCAAAGATTACAAGCCAAACCATTAAAGAGTTTTTGTTCCAAATATGGTAGCCACTGCATTAGTGTAGTACACGGCATAGTACAAAACAGTTGCCAGTTAGCCAAATGATGAATTGTTTAGAGTTTAAGAGACACTTCAGCTCTTCTTTGTACTCTTCCTGTCCACCCTCTCCCCTTCCTTCCCTTACAAAACAGCACTTTGGCTTCTTGCCAGAGAGGCTGTAGTACTCAGCATGGCAAAGGTAGGAGTTTATACCGTCTTTCACCAATGCTAAAGGAATGTAAGGGATCTGCGGGAATTCATAAAGTAAGTAAAATCAAGTCATAATCGAAACTCAAAATCACCACAGTCACCTTGCTTTTCAGTCTTTCATGTGATTTCATCTGCGCAGTCTGTACTGTTGCAGTGTTAGGTCTTTGTGACAAGGCAGAAACTTTTCCTGCTCATACACACCCATGCATTGTAGGTTCTATCCAAGCCAAATAGATTAGTAAGGTCATGATGCTGGCCAGGCTCCTGTACAGTCTAAGGATCATAAAAAGCATAAGGATGAGTGGTGCCCCTATAGTGGGAATAAAAGAGCCTAAGAGGCAACAAGGCTGGATTTTCGTGGGGGCTGTTCCCCTCTTTTGTATCAATAGCTAATGACGGTGCAGCTGGCTCAGGCACCTCCTGCTGCTTGTCCCAACTTAGCCAGCATGACCGAAATTAGGCGTCAGGGAGGATATACTGATGCCAGAACTGCACCTTAGGCAGATGATTTCCTCCTTGCAGAAAGAGAAGAAGGATGTTGGAGGGGCTATCAGATCGGTTCAGGAAGAAGTTTACCTACACCTGCTTTTTGGCACAGAAGCCATCGGTACTAAGAATAAAAATCCTTACTGTTGCATTTAGGAAGAAAAGCTGACCAGAGCATATTGGGGCAGTCATATTCTGAGTAAATACTGTTTTTCCACAACAGATGCAATAGACTTACTTTTGAGAATTTCATGGTGACTTTGCAGTGGTATGTAATGAATACAATGCATAGCCATGTGCATGGTCTGAAGCTCCACTCTTGTGCAGTCTACAATCTACATCTGGTTTTCTTGTTCTGCCACATCTACTTGTAGAAGTTAGTAACATAACTTAAAGCAAATCCTGTTGCCTTCTTTCTTTACATGTTATTTTTTAAAAGACTGTTTTAAAGCAGTTTAAGTTACTGTATATTCTGGCCTGAATGATTACGCCTCTGAGCACAGATGAAATGCAATATTAGAGGACAAAAGCATAAACTTTCCCATGTTGCTTTCTCAAATACTTTCTTCTGTCTATAGAAGCAAGCACTTGCTAGCCTTTTCTCTAACATAATTTTGAAAATCTTTGCCAAAATTACCAGTTACAGTGTAGGCCTTTCTCACAGAGAAACTAACCTGTAGCCAGCAATTTATTTTACAGCCATGAAGCAATTTAGTCACAAGAACCACTAGATGCCCCAACCGGATAAAGAAACAGGAGCTTGAAGGAAGGCTGTCTTCTCCTCCTGTTCCTTGTAACCATTGACATTTGTAAAGCTGCTTTCAGCACAAACTGCAAAGACACTTTAAGCTGATACAGCTCATTCCTGATACCATGCGATGAATGAAAGATGCTGAAGATTTGCCTCCACTTCTTTCAGCTTTCTCATACCAAAAAAAGCTAGAACAAGATTTACCTTTGTTACTCARTAAATAACAGGAGTGTTGAATCCACCACAAGGTAGTTCTGCTGTAAGGAACCATGGGAAGAGTATACCGCAAGCTCCTGCACCGTTATGGTAGAAAGGCTGAACCAGACCATTTTTACCAGGGTATATTAGAGTTAATATTATAAAGAAAAAATAAATGTCAGCAGTTTGACTTGAGGTTGCTTTCCATTTGATTGCTTAATTATCAGTTTCTGGATTTATGTGCAATCCAATTTTATTGGTTACCGAGACCTTTCAAAATATAGTGCCTGAATATAGTATTTCTCTTCTCTCTCCAAACAAACAACTCTAAAAAATATCTGCTTTGAAATAGAGGGGGAAAATAGACCATAAACTGAAATTAGTTCCCTAGCCAGAAGTTTTCGCTGGTAATCTGAATTTTATATCCTTCACTGATATACAGCGCATCAGCAAAATAAACTGCTTGAAATGCAAGATTTCAGTTTGGACTAGAGACACGTCATAGCATATTACAAGAGCTGTTTTGAGGGAACCTTGGGAGGTATGTAGTTTGGTTTTCTACTTAAAGCAGGTCAATCTTTAACACTAAATTAGGCCTATCATGGCTTCATCTGGCTGAGTCTTGAAAACCTCCAAGGGTGGAGACTCTGCAGCATCTCTCATAGCTTCTTCCAGTGCTGCACTACCATCTTGGTGAAGAATATTTTCCTAATGTCTTATCTGAACCTCCCAAGTCACAACATATGTTGTTTACCCTTATCTGCTTTGTGCTTGCTACTGTGAAGTCTGGCTTTGTCATCTTCGTAACTTCACTTCATGTAGTCATAGGCTATTCAATCTCCCCTTTGTCTCTTCTTCACCAGACTAAACAAGCCCAGCTCCCTCAGTTTTTCCTCATTGCCCATGTGCTCTCTGTCCCTGGCCATCTTGATAGCCCTCTGCAGGACCAGCTCCAGGTTTTAACATCTCTCTTGAAGTGTGTCGGGGGTCCCAGAACCAGACACAGTAGTCCAACTATGGCCTTCTCAGATTAAAGCAAGGAATAACCTCCCTTGCTCTGCTGGCCATGCTCCCTCTAAGGTAACCCTTAGCTGTTTGCTTTATTCATGATGGGAGCACACAGTTGGCACATGTTCAACTTGGCATCCGCTGTCACACCAAGTAACACCTGTAATCCCAGGTGCCTTCCGATGAGGCTGCTGCTCTGCCAACCAATTCCCAGCTAGTACTGATAACCCCAGATGTACTTTTCCTTGCTGAGTCCCAAGAGTTTTCTGTTGCCCCAGTCCCTGAGTTTCTCAGGTCACTGTGAACTAAAGTTCTGCCATTTGCCGTGTCAGTAACTGCCCCCTAATTTAGCGTCATCCACAAATTTGTGGAGGGGGTGTGTGCTGCCTCATCATCAAGACTGTGGATGAAACACTGGATAATATGGACTGTAGTGTTACCCTCTGAGAGACTCCACTAGTTGCCATTCAGACCTCAAGCCATTGATTTCTACCCTCTGAGCCCCAATTTCTACCCTACTCAAGCCCAGACTTCCTCAGCTTCCAAGTAAGATTTTGGATACAGTAGGAGGCAGTGTCAAATGCTTTACTGAGGTCATGTATATTAAACCCACCACTCTCCCCTCGCTTACATAGCCAGTCATTTGGTCAGAGAAGGTAATCTGTTTAGCAAAGGATGATTTGCTCTTTGGAAACCTGTGTTGACTAGTCATCATTACCTTCTTGTCCTTTGGGGATTTGGAAATGTGCAGAGAACATGCTCCTCAGCTGCCTCTCCTGATTATCATTATTTTCCATGGACAGAGGCATCACAATCACATCAGCTGTCTCTGTCTGCACCCACCTCCTCCCATGGGCTAAATACTTCCAGCTTCTCTAGGCAGCCCCTAAACTGTTGTGCCCCCTACCCACCACTTCCTTTCAAATATGTGCTGGTACACACAGAGCTCTGGGAGCAGGTTTTGTCTGTGAAGACAGAAGTAAAAAAAGGACTTTAGTACTTCAGTTGTTTCCGTGTTTGTTACTAGACTCATTCATCCACTGATCTACCTTTTCTCTGAACTTCTTTTTCCAGCTAATATTCCTGTAATATCTCTTATTGCCCTTTGTGTCCCTGGCCAGTTTTAGCTCCAGACCCACCTTCTGTTCTGACCATCCCGATTTTGTCCCTACAGCATTTGTCCTTAAGCGTTGCTGAGCAATATTGTTATACATTTCTTTCATTGCCTCTCTTTGTTTCCGCTTCTTGTGCACTCCTTCTTTGTGTGTTTTAGTTCATTGAGAAGCATCTGGCTTAGCCAAGCAGGCCTTCTGCCAGAATTCCCGGTCTTCCTGTACAGCAGGATGGTTTGTTCCTGAGCTCTCAAAAAGTTTTCTTTAAAAACTAGCCAGCTTTCCTGGGCACCTTTCCTCTTTGTGGCTGCTTCCCAGGGCACTTTGCCTAGCAATTCCCTAAAAATAAGCCAAAGTCTGCTCTCCTGAAATCCAGAGTCCTAACCCTGCTGTTTTCCTTCCCAGCCTTCCTTCAGATTCTGAGCTCAATCATCCTGTGGTTACTGCAACCCAAGCTGCCAACCGTGACTGCATTTTCCACTAGCTCTTCACAGTTTGTGAGCAGTAGGTCTGTTAGAGCATTACCTACAGCTGAGCCTCTAACATTTCTGTGTTATGAAATTATCACCAACACAATCTAGGGTTTTCCTGGAATGCTTACATCATGCCCTGTTGTCAATGTCTAGAGGGTTGAAAACCACAGGAGGATGAGAGCCTAAAAACAGGAGACCTTTACTAGTCATTTTAGAAAGTCTCATCTGCTGTGTCCTCTTGGTCAGGTAGTTCTTACAGACTCATCCTCAGTGTACGCTCCTCCTCTGTTCTTGACCCAGAGACATGCTCAATGAGCATGTCCTCCAGCTTTGTACTGGAGGACTGGACAGTCAGACTCTTCACAAGCCCCTGTCCTCTTCTTCCCTGCTTGTCCTTCCTAAACAGCCTTTACTCATGCCTGACCATGGGCTTCAGTCTCTGTTCACCAGGGATTTATGTTATACAAGAGGGAAATACAGGATCTGCATTCAAGTTGTCCAACCTTGATGTCTGTTTATAGCTAGCTTACTGTTCACTTATACAAGTTATGCAAAACCTGCTGTGTTAAATGTTGTTTCATATTTTGGAGGGAAAAGAAATCTAGGACCTGTCCTCCTTGCCCTTCTGCAAACAAGGGTAGATGAAGTTGTGATCTGAAAGGGGACAACACAGCTGTTCCCTGTGACACGGCTCACAAGCACAGACAAGGTGTGAAATGAGCCAGGATGAACCACCACACAAGTTTTCTACACACACCTGCATTTGCACCCATGGAAAATACAGGAATGGTTATAACAGCAATGACTTCACCTCCGCTGTGAAACTACACTTATAGAATCATAGAATCATAGAATCAGAGAGTCATTAAGGTTGGAAAAGACTTTTAAGATCATCGAGTCCAACCGTTAACCTAGCATCCATACCCACTAAACCATGTCCCGAAGTGCCACATCCACATATTTTTTGAATGCCTCCAGTGATGGTGAYTCCACCACTTCCCTGGGCAGCCTGTTCCAATGCTTGACAACCCTTTCGGTGAAAAAATTTTTCCTAATATCCAATCTAAACCTCCCCTGGCACAACTTGAGGCCATTTCCTCTCATCCTATCACTTGTTACTTGGGAGAAGAGACCGACACCCACCTCGCTACARCCTCCTTTCAGGTAGTTGTAGAGAGCGATAAGGTCTCCCCTCAGTCTCCTCTTTTCCAGGCTAAACAACCCCAGTCCTTCAGCTGCTCCTCATAAGACCTGTTCTTCAGACCCTTCACCAGCCTCGTCACCCTTCTCTGGACACGCTCCAGCACCTCAATGTCCTTCTTGTACTGAGGGGTCCAAAACTGAACACAGTATTCGAGGTGCAGCCTCACCAGTGCCGAGTACGATCACCTCCCTCCGCCTACTGGCCACACTATTTCTGACACAGCCCAGGATGCCGTTGGCCTTCTTGGCCACCTGGGCACACTGCTGGCTCATGTTCAGCCGGCTGTCGACCAGCACCCTCAGGTCCTTTTCCTCCGGGCAGCTTTCCAGCCACTCTTCCCCAAGCCTGTAGCGTTGCCTAGGGTTGTTGTGACCCAAGTGCAGGACCCGGCACTTGGCCTTGTTGAACCTCATACAATTGGCCTCGGCCCATCGATCCAGCCTGTCCAGATCCCTCTGCAGAGCCTTCCTACCCTCAGGCAGATCAACACTGCCGCCCAACTTGGTGTCATCTGCAAACTTACTAAGGGTGCACTTGATCCCCTTGTCCAGATCGTTGATAAAGATGTTAAACAAGATGGACCCCAAAACTGAGCCCTGGGGAACACCGCTCGTGACTGGCTGCCAACCGGATTTGACTCCATTCACCACAACTCTCTGGGCTCRGCTGTCCACGCAGTTTTTTACCCAGTGAAGAGTACACCCGTCTAAGCCATGAGCCGCCAGCTTCTCCAGGAGGATGCTGTGGGAGACAGTGTCAAAGGCTTTACTGAAGTCCAGGTAAACCACATTCACACTCTCCGCTCATCCACTAGGCAGGTCACCCGGTCGTAGAAGGAGATCAGGTTGGTCAAGCAGGACCTGCCCTTCATGAACCCATGCTGGCTGGGCCTGATCCCCCGGTTGTCCTGCACCTGCCTCGTGAGCGCCCTCAAGATGAACCGCTCCATGATCTTCCCCGGCACCGAGGTCAGGCTGACAGGCRGTTATGCTGCACACATGACCATTCAGGCGGAGGAAGAGCAGAAAGAGAACTTGCCCTCAACTTCAAAGTAGTAAGCACATTCCTTTAACTCAGGAAACTCTCATGAAAATGTAAATATATCCTATTTCCTATTGTATTCAGTAGTGCCTATATACATACACCATACAGGTCACAGCAATCTTTTATAAAGCTCCAGCCAAGCTAAATGCTTTTGAAATGCTAATGAACAGAATGAATCTGTTCTTCATAACCCAAGACCCTATGCACTGAATAAGGGGAAGGCATCCTTTGGAAGGGCTGACTATCCCCCTTCACATGGGAAGCACATTAGGTTTGGAGTGTAGAGCTTGTGAGTGGGAATCCAGAGGCACCTGGATTCCCACTCATGTGGATTTTGTTATATGCTTGATTATTTATAAAGCAGCTAATTTAAAATGTATTTCAGCTACAATCAAGGAAAATTATACTTGTATTCCATGTAGTAAACTGTAAGTCAGACTGTATGAGGCTTGTGGATCCCTCCTGAATTTGTGATGCCAGAATCTTGAACAGTGTCTGGCTTCCTCACCACCGCAAATAGGAATGCAGCATCCTTATGGAAAAGGTACAAATATGTGTGTGAATAAGCAGATATCCCCTGAAAAGTTAAGAATCACTAATGTCAATGAAAATGCATTATAGATTACTTTGGATTTATTGTCTCAGTCTTAGGGTGAATGACAACTGTGGAGAATACATGTTTTCTGCGTTTGCTATTTGCTGACAAGCCCAAGAATTCATACTGTGACAAGAAAAATAGCTTTCTGGACTCCAGGACAATGTTGACAATGCCACTGTTGATGCTCTATATGTAGCAAGCTTTGTATGAAAAATACAGTGTTTGCAAGCAGAAATACAAAGTCTAAACTTCTTTCCCCTACCACCTCCACAACTTTGAACCGATCAGGCAGTTTTATCCAATAGTGACAGAGATCTCACATGAAAAGCTTGCATGTGTTCATTAAAGAAATGACCTACTTTTCTAGAGGGACTCTGTTTTTGGTCTACTTTGGGGAAAGGTTGCAATATGAGCTTGCATATCAGGGACATCAGGAAGTGCTCGTATAAGCATCCTGAGTGCCTTGGGTTTAGGAAAAACTTTGGATAGATTTTTAGGTAGAGAGTGGAGTCAGGAGGCAAAAAATTATTAAGGGCATGTTAAGAACGTCTCTCGTGTGGCACATCTACATAGCCAGTCAACGTCTGACRTAAACGAGACCAGATGTGCTGCACAGATGTTGGATGGTCTGATTTTACTACACACATGCTTTGGAGTTGCTGTGTGCACATGCAGCATAACATATGTGTGGTAGACACTGAATATCAGCTACAAGGATCTGGAAAACAAACTTCCACTTGTTACAGTAACTTCGATTGCTCACAGAGCTCCTTGTTTTCTTGCACAAAGCCGTTTCTCTTGATATTGTTAATCTAGCAAGGCCAGCAGGAGGATCACTTCCTTCAAACACTGTGAAGCTCTGTAGTGCATAATTCTCATAGCTTCCCAGTTGGCTCCTGCCTTTTGGGTGGGATCACAAAGCACCACAAACTTGTGTGCTACAAATATCACCCAATGCTGTCAAAGCAGTTCAAGGCAATGTAGTTCTAAGTCCAGGATGGTGGGTGGTCGTCTTAGACTCTTGGCTTTCTGCAGCATGTGAACACTCTCCAGTAGTGTCATAAGCAAAATAAATTATTTGTCATGTGTTTGGTCCCTGCTTTGAGAAAGCAGGCATAGCCTTCAGGTTACCTCCTTGGGAATAAGCAGAGCAGCACTGTTTGCTGCACTTGTGTGTCCCACTCCGATGGAAACTGGGGAGCCACCCAGATGATTTAATCTTGGTGACAAGTACCCTTGGAAAGAGTAGATCAGCACCGTTCTATGCAGCAGACATCGCTAGAAATGGCATTATCAGAAAGCTTCATGCTTTTGCTCATTTACCGAACCAAAAATCAAGCAGAATCCCATCAGGGACAGTTTTGACCCGAGGGGAGTGACTCATTTCAACTATTTGCAATCTAAATGAACTTCTGAAAGAATAACATGTTTATCCTTAGGTCCTACAAAAATAGCAGTTACTGATTCCAAATTTCCCTCTGTTTGAATCTGATACCTTTTGTTTTCTATTTTAAGCTCATACAAGTGGGACCAAAACCAGCTCTCAAGTAATTCAAACATCCCAGGCTGCCTGCTGGGATGAGCAGTGGTCCTATGCTCCTAGAGCAGGATCTGATAGCTAATTCTAACTCCTGGTTTTGGGAGTACTAGAGAAGGTGCACAGATTAATATAATCTACCTGTCTGGGGCTCTTGCTATGCCCAGGCTTACCCTACCTTATCTTGGAGTGGGACTCCTGGAAAATCATTGTCCTGCCCACTCAATCTTCCACACACAGGAAGTAAGCAACAGTTCCCACCTTCTATTTCTCAGCCAAATGAAAGCTGTAGTGCATAGTTTGTAGGATCAGGAGCAGTGGCCACAGAACATTTGCTGACTTTCCTCACAAGAATCATGGAATCATGGAATATCTCGAGTTGGAAGGACCCATAAGGATCAGCGAGTTCAACTCCCAGATCCTCGCAGGACTACCTAAAACTAAACCATATGACTAAGAGCATTGTCCAGATGCTCCTTGAACTCTGACAGGCTTGGTGCTGTGACCACTTCCCTGAGGAGCTTGTTCCAGTGACTGACTACCCTCTCAATGAAGAACCTTTTCCTAATGTCCAATCTGAACTTCCCCTGGCACAGCTTCATTCCATTTCCTTGTGTCCTATCGCTGGTCACCAGAGAGAGGAGATCAGCACCTCCCCCTCCGCTGCCCCCCTTGAGGAAGTTGTAGACTGCAATGAGGTCACCTCTCAACCTTCTCTTCTCCAAGCTGAACAAACCAGGTGACCTCAGCTGCTCCTCATAAGTCTTGCTCTCGAGGCCTTTCACCATCTTGGTCACCCTCCTCTGGACACACTCTAATAGTTTGATGTGCTGAATGGGTTAGTCCACAGATCCTTCACTATAACTGGAATTAGCTGAGGGAGATAGTTCTGGAGGCAGTGCAGCTTTCCACAGTGTAGAGAGACTGGGAGACATCTCATTTTGTCAGCCAAAATCACTGCTTATTAGCAAACCTGAAGGGAGTCAGAACAACAGATTTACTCGCAATCTGACTGTCATAGCAAGAAAAGAGCCTTTTTTTTACAATTAAAAATATTCAATCTTCCCTAAAATGATTGCTAGCACTGCTATTGGAAGTGCATTGTATGTTACAAGAACATGGTGTTTATAGTCAGTCCCTCAACATCTTTATGATTTTACTCCTATGAAGTGAAATATGAAGTGACTAACAGTCACCGGAACTAAACAGGATCTGAGCAAGGCCATAATAGTACATTCATTAATAGAACAGGAGTCTATTTGGGAAGTGCAAAACATCTGAGATTTCTCAATTGTCTTCAAAAATTGGAACATAGTGTGTTATTTTTGTTGACATTTGTTGTGCTTCTAGTGAACAAATAGGCTGGAAGGATACTAACAGGAAATTCTGTTCACAAGATAAGCAGCTGTTAGCCCCCAAAGCTTCAGAAGTTCATAAGGGCAAAAAAAAAAAAAGTCTTTCTGTGTCTGATTTAATGAATAGTCAGCATTCCACATCAGCCAAAGGAAATGCTTTGGGGGCAGTTTTTACAGATGCAATGAAATCTTGTGTTTGTGTGAAGAAGCACAGAGCTTGCCATTTGTTTGTGAAATAACAGTTTCAAAGGTTATGCTTTCACCACAAAAATCTTGAACTGTTGTCATTCCAAAATGCTTGAGAACTAGCCTATTTTGTAACTTACTGTTTAATTTCTGGAAAGAGACTTGGTCCAGAACATGTCATTGTTTTCAGATTGGAAACCCTCATGATTTTAATGCACATTTCTTGAAAAGTGTTCTGGCCTGCCTCATAATCATCTACAAAGCAGCTAACAGAGAACTGCTTCAGTCTTTTGGTCTTCTGTTTGTGGCCCACAGATGCTACAGCTTTCAAGTAAACTTACAAAGGGAAGAGTAACAAAAGCACATCAGTAGTAGACCGTATGATCCATTAGTAAGATCATAAAATGGGTATGTCTTCATCAAACTTCTCAGTGCTGTGCAGTGAGATACATCTTCAGCTGATGTAGATGGCATAACCTCATTTATTACTGCTATGCTAATTTACATCAGCCAAAGCTGCAGACCTGGTGAGTCACTGGTAATTCTGGGAAAATTCCATGATTCTTTGGAAATAGTTGTTCTTGGAAAAGTGATGTTGGATTTTTGTATACAAAGCATGTTCAAGGACTGTCCTTCATAGCAAGCAAGTAGTAAATTTAACTTTAGACATTACTATTTCATACTAAAACGTGAAAATAAAAATAAAAATGAAAATTGAACAAGTTACTGTGGGTTCTGTATGATCTATTTGTAGAAGGGTGGTGAAACTTTAGAGCCCTGAATTCCTTCCAATGGAAAAACCAAGCTCTAAGGAGCTTGGCATTCATGAAATCTTAATCCAAAAGGGTCAGAGAAGTAGGAAGCCATGCTCCTTGCAGAGAGATTGACATAATGACTTCAAAGCCTTCACAAGCCCAGGGACAGAAAACATGGTAGGCCTTCAGTCAAGCTGCTCTTTAGTTGTCTTCAACATATAAGAATATGATAAATTATAACATTTGTGTTCTGCTAAACTTTGGTAGTCTAACAATGGAGTTTGGCTCCTTTTCTGTATTTTCTCTTCCCAGTCTAGGATAGAATGAAGTTTTCCTTGCGGTGTACAAGAAATGTGTATTTAGATGCCTCTTTGACCAAAACAATGTAACTGTGCATATGGAGTTCTCATCAAGCATAGGGTGGATTTAGTTTCTCAAGAAAATACAATGGCCTTAACTGCAATTATATACAAGCACCACGTTATTCAATTTCAGAGTAATGAAGTATAGTAGGAAACAGCCTAGACAAGACAGAATATGTAGAAAATGCAGCACTAATTGCTTGCACAAACACTATCATTGATTGTCCTGGTTTTGGCTGGGATAGAATTAATTTTCTTTCTAGTAGTTGGTATACTGCTATGTTTTGGATTTAGTATAAGAGGAATGTTGATAACACACTAATGTTTYTAGTTGTTGCTAGGTAGTCTACTTCTCAAGGACTTTTCAGCTTCACATGCTCTGTGAGGTGCACAAGAAGCTGGGAGGGAGCATAGCCGGGACAGCTAGGCCAGCTGGCCAATGGGGTATTCCATACCATATGATGTCATGCTCAGCATATAAGGCTGSGGGAAGAAGAAGGAAGGGGGGGACGTTCAGAGTGATGGTGTTTGTCTTCCCAAGTAACCGTTATGCGTGATGGAGCCCTGCTTTCCTGGACATGGCTCAACACCTGCCTGCCCATGGGAAGGAGTGAAGGGATTCCTTGTTTTGCTTTGCTTGCGTGCACGGCTTTTGCTTTACTTATTAAACTGTCTTTATCTCAACCCACGAGTTTTCTCACTTTTACCCTTCCGATTCTCTCCCCCGTCCCACCAGGGGAGAGTGAGTGAGCAACTGTGTGCTGCTTAGTTGCTGGCTGGCTCTCCAGTCAACGAATCAGCTTATGGATGGGAATTAGGGAGTCTCGGTTGGTGCGATATTGCCGCCGATGCACTGTTGTGGTAGCGATCAGCACCCGTTGTTCTTCAACCCTCAGCAACCCCACAACAGAAGGGTCSTCCGAGAGACCAGGCAAGGTGGACAGCTGTTTAATTTCCTCCGTCTCCAAGGCAGCTATACCAAAAGCCCACCTTTTGGGTACCCCTTTGGGTCCTTGAAATACCCTCTCCTGAGGTAGTCTTAAACCGCGACGTTGATAAGCTGAGAATCTCCTCAAGCGTTATGGAGGATGGAGCAGAGGACCACACAGCTGCTCTGACCATGTCTTGTATTTGGACCAGGGCTCTTTTTGCATTCAAGCTTCTTCTGGGCCATGGCAATTCCAAACTGACAGGCACTTGAGTATTCAGCTGCCTTGGACCAGAACAGATCCAGTAGGTCTGACCATTTCCTCCAATTTCCCCATCACTAATGCACCCTCAGGAGCTGCAGGTGTAACTGATGCTGGAAATGACACTGTGAAAAGGGAATACACAATTTTTCAGGAACATTCTGGTCTCAGCGTGACAAATGATGCTTTTTTTCTCTGTATATAGCATGTTGTTTTCTTAGTAATGCCTAAAGCGCACAGAAGTAGAAACAAGTTGTGACATTTATATACGTTGATTCCTGTCCTCACATTTGAAAATATGTTTTCTCTGGGAAAAGTTGAATAATTTTATTTTCTTCTTCTTCTTTTTTGTTTGGGTTTTTTTGTTTTTTATAAAAAACTTTTCAAAATGAAAATAGGTGTTTCAATTTTGGTTGAGCTTGAAAGCAGTATTTTGTTGCAAGAGAAGACATTCTTTGAATTTTGTGATGTTTCTGTGCATATGCATTTCATTAATGTGTATTTGTATAGAAAAGCTTATATAAAATTTCATTAATTAAAAGTCACTGCAATGCTTCAGAAATATATTTAAATGTTTAGTCTACAGGAAACTTGAATTTCCCCTGGATCACATTCTAAATTAACCATCTATATTTTTGAATGAACACGCTTCAAGACTGAACTGCTGCACTAGGTCATACCTCACTGAGCTTGGACAGAAATTACATGTTTTTTTCACCCCTTTTTTTCTGACCTGGGTGTTTGTGCTGCTTTCACCACTTTCCTCGCAGGGACTGAAGTTCCTGCCTCCCTGTTGTTAAAAGCAGCCCGCTGGATTTAGCTGAATGCTAGCACATGGTACATTTTTACAGCAATCTCACCAGATTAAGTCAGTAGGTTCTTGTGCTTTTACTTATAACACAATTTTCATTTGTGTCTATACATAAAAAGTGCTGAGGGGTTTTGTTTGTATTAGCAGAAAGGATGAACTGCCCAAAGGCTCCTGTGGAAGTGGTAAAAGGCTCCTGTTTTGTTCAATGGGAAAATCCACCCTGGCCTGTCTCTGGGACCCAAACACAAAACTGAGCATATCACACTTATCCGAGCTACTGTCTCAGGCTGCCTGCCAGTACTGTTTCAGAAAATGCTCAAGTTCAGCTTTCCAAGCTGTCCTTCAAATTCATACAGACAGCTGCCAAGAAGCTTTTTTAAGCAACGGTGAGTCTGAGACTTACTGAGGCAGAAGGGGAAGGCAGCTGGTTTTAGTTATCAGAGATAATTTATGTATCACCAGGGATTCCCTGCTAGGCATGGAGGGACTGACCACCACAGAAACAGGGGGCAGCAGCTTTTATGGAGACACATTAGTGCTTGCTTTGCTGTCACTATGCATATTTACTGGTGTTCATGCCGTCTTCTTTCTTCACACAGGGAATCCAGAATATTTGTGAAGTAGCATGCTTCAGCCTACACTAAAACACTCACAGACAAGGTGGCTTTCCCTCCCCCTTAGTTATTTCTTCTCAAAGATCAATCTGGTATTTTGTGGGGTAAATTTCACTTCAGTATGGCATCAGCCATGTCACCACTCCATGGACTGTCACTGAGCTAACCCATAATATGCAACATCCTTAACTCTCCTTTCTCAGCAGACCTTGGTAAATACAGTTGGCTAGATGATACCGTTTGCTCCAGCTCATGAATCATATAAACTTTCTGCATCTGCTCRTTAAGTCAACCACCTCAAAAGGTTTCATTTTCCCCTTCCCTTCCCCTAAGTGATTGGTTACACACAGGCAAAACACTGTCTGATATTTTAACRTTTGCAAGCTACTTCCCCTTGCAACTTTGAAAACTCCTTCCCATGTTACCTATACAAATACGCGGYGTTCATTCATCTGGAATTAGAATAGGAAAGCAGTTGAAGCTGTGAGGCTCTTTGTGATGTACTTAGAAATACGTAGTTAGAAATCCAGCTGCTCTCCTGCCTCCCTATCCCTTTTCCCATTCCTCATAATTCAAATTCCTTTTGGCTTCCACTTTCCGCACTCAACCTCAGCCCAAAAGTTATTACGTTAGATGTCTGAGTAAAATCTGTTGAGCCATTTTCAAATGATTCAAGTGTGAAAAAACACTGCCATATGCTCTGACCAAATACAAATAAACAGAGGGAAAATTTAGAGCCTTTTTTTTTCTGTAGAGGTCACTGAAGAAAGTTTCTCAAGTCTTTTCAGCTTGATGCAGAAGTTTAGAATGGAAAATTTTGGTACCCAGTGTAAAGTAGCAGCTCCCCAACCCAGCCTTGTATCCCTTACTTTTCCCCAGTTCTACAGCAGGGCTCCAAAATTTTACCTATAAGTGCATGTGGGCACACATAYAAAGGGCATCATTCAATCTGTGCTGTCTGTGCTGACAGCAGCGGAATTTCAGTTTCCTCTCTGCTTGATGGAAGTTTACAACTATGTTAAAAAGGGAAACCCAAAGCAACGTGCTGTTTTCTGTTTCAAGTGAACTTTGTTCATCCAAACAAAGTGTCTGAAGGGAAGGCAGAGCAAGGACACTACCTGGCAAGGCCTCCCGCTCAAGGCCTATCTAGAGCTGTACCCCTGGAGATCCAGAGGAGGTGCTTGATGACTAAAGAAAGGCAAAAGTCATACSCATGTTCAAAAAAAAGCCCAAAAGGTCAACCTGAAGAACTACAGGCTAATTGGTGTCACTTTGATGGTCCCTGGGGAGATAATTAAGCATGGATTTACCAAGGTGTCATGGTTTAACCCCAGCCAGCAACTAAACACCACGCAGCCGCTCGCTCACACCCCCACTCCGGTAGGATG
>JASVER010000001.1:25238148-25316327 GCA_030449065.1 Oceanodroma leucorhoa | reverse complement strand
TAACAACAATAACAGAATATACAAAACAGGTGATACACAATGCAACTGCTCACCCCCACGTGTTCCGAAYGAACCGCCCGAACCCACCGAACCGCGTGCCCCCCCTGAAGGAACCGCCCCCGGTTTTTAAGCTGGGCATGATGTCACATGGTATAGAATATCCCATTGGCCAGCTGGGTCAACCGCCCCGGCTATGCTCCCCCCCAGRTCCCTCTGCMCCTTGAAGGGCAGGGGAGGCTGTCGGTGCAAGCACCACCMAGCAACAACCAAAGCATCAATGGGCCATCAACATTCCTTTCATTACCAAACCCAAAACACAGCACGCCCTCCAGCTACAGGRAAGAGAGTTAACTCTGTCSCAGCCGGAACCAGGACAGAAGGGTAAATTATGCCTGACCCACCTGATTGCCTCCTGTGTTCAGGATCTCAGTTTCTGGACAAAGGCAGAGCACTGCATGTCATTTATCTTGACTTCAGCAAGGCTTTCAACACAGCCTTACACAATATTCTTGTATCCAAGTTAGGATGTTACGGTTTGGATGGATGGACAACCATCCATCTAAAAACTCATTCATTAGGCTCATAAGGGTAGGGGTTAATGGGTCATACGTTATCTGTAAGCCAGTAACAAGTGGAGTACTGTGGGGCTTTTCCTGCAACCTCTCCTGCTTAACACCTTTATCAATGGCCTGACTGCACTTTAATCCAGTTTGTAAATGACACCAAATTGGGGGAAAATAGTTGACACACTCAAGGTCAGGGCTGCCATCCATAGGGACCTAGACAGGTTGGAGGAATGGGCCAGCAGAAACTAGTTGAAATTCATCAAGGACAAACACCAAGTGCTGCCCCTGGGCAGGAAGCTCTGGTGCAAGGACACAGGCTGGTCCCTGCCTGGCTGGGAGCAGCTCTGCGGGAAGGGGCCTGGGGGCCTTGGCAGGCACAAGCTGTGCATGAGCCAGCAGTGTGCCCTGGCTACARGGAGGGCCAACAGCTTCCTGGAAGGTATTCACAGCCAGGACATCAAGGGAAAGTTTTATCCTTCTCTACTCAGCACGTCTTAAACCACGCCTCAAATACTTCACCCCGTTTTGGCTTCCTAATATGGCCCACAACACAGTGGGCATAAGCTGAAACAAGAGAGGTTTAGGCTGAAAAAAAGAAAAAGGACTGGAATAAAGAAAAAAATACTTTTTACACTCTGAGAACAGTCAAGCACTGGAACAGGTTGCCCAGAGAGGCTGTACAGCCTCTCTCCTCTCTCCATCCTTGGAGAGTTTTAAGACCAGACTGCATAAAGCCCTGTACAACCTGGTCTGATCTCACATCTGACCCTGCTTGCGGCAGGAGGTTGGAAGAGACACCTCGTGAGGTCCGTCCAGCCTGAATTGTCCTATGATGCTGTGTTGCATTCAAGAGTAGACGCAGCCTGTCCTCCCAGCTCCACTGGTGCAAATCAGTACTGTAGCCTGAGGGTACCAGTACTGTGGCCAATGTGGTGGTAGGAGACAGAGGAAGAAACAATGAAAGCACACTGTCTGCAGGGCGGCATGTGTTCCCCACCCACCTGCTCACCTTGCCCTTTAGCCCCTGCTACACTCCCACATGCATGATTTGGAATATTTTTCTATCATCTTATGTATCAAAAGCATTAAAGACAATTATTTCATAATCCACTGACATGCCCTGTTAATTCCATAAGTGTAAGAGTAGGATCCAGCTACTTTGAACTTGGGGAAAGGAGTGTTGCTATTTGTTTCAAGAAGAGGAATTTAAGCCAGAACTGCTATTATTTCTAAGACATCTTCCCCCCAAGATCAGAAGGTGACAGCCTGCTTTTGCCCAAAGCAGATTTAATCGAATTCAGTGATACAAATCTCCTTTTTTTTTCCTAGAGTCAGCAGTAACCAAATTAGTCTAAGAAATAATTTGGGACTTCTAGGGTATAAAACACTAAGTATCATAGAACATGAAGGCCACTGTTATTCTTACTTGAATACAAGGAGTTTTAATACGTGAGCAAATCACCATTTTCCAGACTCATTCAGAAGCTCAGTGAAGTAACTGGGTTTTCCCATCTACTGCCAGCTGGCACTGAATCAGACTTAATGTGCAGTAGTGGAAATAAGACTGGTAGGTTTGAGTCATATTTCAGTCATGACAATAGGTCAGCTTGTATTAGAGAAGCAGTGGATATGGCTGTAAAGAAGATTAGTTCCCAGGCATATGAAGTGGAATGGATAATGAAAGACTGCAATAATGAACGGTTGTGAGAAAGCAGAAGGAAACTAAAGTTGCTGAATGAGTGAGCGAATGTGATATCAGAACAAGTCAGACAGTTTATGTTGGAAGCTGATGTGGATGAATGTCTGGAAACAGCAATGGAAGATGGAAAAGCTATGATCTAAAGGTAGCAGGACAAGATCTTTTTCAATAACTTAAGTACAAAACTGGAGACTAAGCAAGGATTTAGATGGCTAACAAGGAAGAGTAAGCACTTAAGTACTTAGGAATAGTGTAGGATCAATGGTTTCATCTTCAAAATGAGGCTTATAAAAAATTTTATTTCAGTAAGAGTTATATTTGCAAATAGAAGTTACAAAATTTTCAATGTAACACACAGTACAAAGCCATCTATAGCATGTAGTAAGTTTTACTACTCTCATATAGTCCAAAACATTACTGAGTTATAATAGTGGTATGTGATGTAACAGTTAGGTGGTGCTAATCTTACCTACTTTTCCTTAACCCAAGAACATCACAGGACAATTAATAGAGTGATAAAGTCTCTGTACTAGGATAACAATTTGTTTTCTCTTAGTTCTTCTTTTTGAGTTATCCCGTACTTAACCACAAGACTTTTTTTATGATAAAAGCAAGAAAAGTGAAGAAAAAATTGTCTGAATGCATCAGCAAGTGAAAAATATGCTTGATTTTGCATTTGACAGTATTAAAAGAGACTTATTCTTAAATGAACTTACCTTGGCATATAGGTCCTCCTCAGTATCAATAGAGTCATGGTGTATTAACAATGAACGCTAAGTAGTGACATACTATAACTGAGAGAACAAAACCCTAACAAGTAAGATTATATTACTTTGGAGTGTGCTGTTGCCAGACCTGTTTGAATACTTCTGAACATGGAATTTTGACTTGGAAAGTGAGACCTACATGAATGATTTGAAGTCTGAAAGCCATGGTTAGGAATGAGAAGAGTAAATTCAGTCTGTTTAGTGAATTGAAGCCTGCAGAACTTAATCACTGTCTCTGTCACATATGAATGAACTCCAGTGCAACAGGACTTGCAAACAAAATTGCAATAAGAGTAATTTGATATATTTTCTTTAGTGTCAGGATTCATACTGATCATTTTCTAATGTTGTTCCTGACCCAGGTTTTGTTATATTTTCTTCAGGTTGATAGCACTGGAATGAGACTGAGCTAGGAAAAGCTCAACAGAAAATCAGTTTCACCTGAAAACATAAAAAAATAGTCACTGAACTTGTCAATATGCAGGACTTCAGGTACCCCAAGAGGGAACAAGGAGGGAATGAATGCTGCAGAGCTCCTGTCCTTTATTGCTTAGCTTGCATTAAATAATTTACTTATCACTCATGTTGAAATCTGATATTAAAACTAAAATGTTATCTCCAGGGCATAAAGCCTTAAGACATTTACTGGTAAGAAAAACAAGAACTAAGCTTAGATTTTTGAAAGAAAAATGGCAAGTATTTTGAAAAAGAAGGAAATAACTTGTGAACATTACTGGAAGTCACAACACTCCATTTAGTTTTTGATAAGGCTTTTCTATGCTTTCTTATACAGTGGGTATTGATAGACCCAGTCCATAAGTAGGTACGGTTGATGAACGGATCTCCTGTACAAACGCGGTAAGGGGAAGGATGACAGTTCACCTCATCTGGAGATAGCATTCCCCAAAATTTTAAGTACCCCTCTTTAAATTGCTCATGTCCCTTCGCTCTCCCCAGTCTTTCCTACATGGCAAATTTAGTTTTGTCCCTAATACAGAAGGCTGAAACAGTCACTATCTTGTTCACCGGGAAGGAAAAGTAGCACACAGTTCTGACTGAGATGTATACAGGGTGGCCTTCAGTACAGTCTGTGCTTGAACGATTACAGACCGGGATTTGAGCCTTCAGTGACACTGCTCGCTTGCCTGCAGGTTCTTCAGTTAAGTGATCTGCCGGTGTTTGAGGCCCACAGTGAACTGAATGCGTTAGCAAGGTCATTAGGATTGAGCTCATCTTACTCCTGTGCTCCTCATGTCCTCTTATTCTCATGCCAATTTGTTTCCAGATGCAGAGATAGAAACACAGGAATGCCCAGCCAGGTAAGTGTGAAGTGATCTCAGTGCAATGTAGTTAAAGCTAAAGTAAAGGTTTACATATGAAGGAATGCATATCTACATCCTTAATCACACGTTGATTTACTTTGGGTAGTTCCATTAGGCAAATGCAAAAGTAATGTAAACTTGGCAGCAAATAGGTACATAATTTTGAAGGCCATCAAATGAAAGGAGAATTTAGTACTGAGTAAGTGTTTTCCTAGAAAACAGGTTTACTTGTCTAGAAGTGTCCTGGGTGCCAAAAACTCATTTGTAAAAGACAAATGACTCCACAGGAAAACAGAAGGACTGTGCAGCCCATGCACTTCCCTTAAGCTATTACAATGATTGACTCAAATGGCTTGTTATTTTAAGAGACTTCCAGCAGGAACTGGAGCACACTGTATACTGTTTATGTTTTAAGAAAACATGGACTTTGTTGATTTACAGCTCTCTAGGTTTTTCCTTTAAGCAAAAATACAGACTCCAGATGAATTCCATGGAAGAAAAAACAAAACAAACCAAACAAACCCCCACAAAATTCAGCAGAAAACGCTGTGAGTAGAGTGAGACAACATTGGAGTCAGGTAAATAGCAGCATTCAGTTTCCCAGTTTCACCATCTGCTTTTTAACTTCACTCCCTATGTGCAAAGCTAAAAATTTTAGAAGGGCAGAGGGTCACCATTACTTCAGATAATTGGTATTTTAAATATGTTAGAAATACCATGAGCGCTGGCAGGAATCCATTAATTGCAAACAAAGAAGCAAAATTTGTCTTCTCAAATTTATAATGAAAAATCCGTGCATTACACTAAACCCCTGCAAAGAAGGAGTCTTTAGAGAGCAATTCAGTTCCTCAAAGTTTCATATTTTCATCAGAATATTCCGCTGCCTTGTGTATCTTGAATAGCTGTTTGTACAAGAGAATTCATAACCAACAGGAACAGAGTTCATAGTGCATGAACTCTGACTTCATACTTCTAGAACAAACATGAACTTAAATCCGTACTTTTGAATGGCATTTGCATTGGGACATTTTTTAATTTTTTTTTATTTTTTGTGAATTGTGTTAATCTTGCCATTTCCCCACTTAGTGGCACAAAATTTTGCTTTAGGTTCATGAACACAAAGGTGCTTCTTCAATTTTGTCTAATTGTTAAGGGACAATCTTAAAACCTTTAGCCACTGTATCACAGAGTGCAATGACTAAGCCTCTGAAGTAGAATATGCCACACCAAGATATTTTTCCACAAACAGTTTAAAACTATAAAGCAAATAAAGCTAAGCCTTTCAGCATGTAGTGCAGCCCAAAGCCTGGCGTTCGAGTCCAGGTGAAGAGAAGGAGCATGCACAAAGGTCCACACATAGGACATATCAGCAGGTGGTTTTTAACAAATAAATTTCTTCATGTAGGCATTTCTGGATGACATCTAGGATAGCCTGACTGAAGAAAATAGGAATTCCCGCACCCATTTAGTCTGAAGTGAAAGTTTTGCATACATGAATGAGACTTGTTCCCTCTCCACCAAGTCACATCTATTTTGTTTTACTCTGGGGAGATCCCATCAACTTCAGTTGAATGGAGGGGGAGGATTTAGCAGCATGAACTTTTTAAAATTCAACATAGCTTCTACTAGTCCATTTTTAATTCACTGCTGCTTTCATGAAAATGGTACTTATTAGGTAAACTTTCATTTATCCCATATAATTAGTTGAACTAATATTGCTTGGACAGTTCTTAGAAATGTGATATTAGTGTTGGCAGAGTTTCCCCTATTGTCTGCCATGTTCTCTAAAATTATGCCAAGCCACAAGCTAGGTCATCACTGCTTTTATAGACTCAAGTAAAGCCAGCTAGCAATAGTATTCTTTCGGCAATTTTAGAGTTGCTATTTTAAAGCTCCTTTGCTTGGAGCTATCTAGTCTCAGGGGTTACAAAAGGAATCCTAGACTTTCCAATATAGCATCCCAGACAAGGATGTACCCTGAGTTTTCAGTAATTGAGAGGAGCCGTAGGATTAGACCATCATTTGATACTGTGTTTGGATAAGACCCTCAATTTAGATGTTATTCATATCAGATGTTTATTTTAAAGTGAAGCATATTTAGGGTTTTAGTAGCTCAAGCCAGATGCTACGTCAGCTTTCTCCATGCTATACATAGCCACCATCTGGCACAACTGCATCAGCACGAACCCCCAAGGTTACAAACTGCAGCTCTCTGTGGCACCAGTGGAGCTTAGCACAGTTTCAAGCAGGTGCAAATTCAACTCAAGCTGGAGATGATAGGTTACTGCAGGTCTAGCACTAGAGCAGATCACAGGTTGCCAGCATCTAATGTGTAACATTGAGGCTAGCATGAGCTGAAGATCAGACATTTATTCTCTGTTTATCTGCATTTATCTAAATTACAGACTGAGAGCTTTAAATGAACTATCATCTTACTTACATGAGACTACTGGACCCATTTGTTAACATTCATAATGCTGAGTCAGCTCACTCATAAGCAGGGGTTTGCCAGTCAGGTCTCTAGAGAAACAGCCAGCCTGGTGTTCAAGAGAACTGTGTTACAAGAAACTTAATGAGAAGGACAATAAACTCCATGTAGATGAAAATATTTCATGTTGGGCAACATAATCAGTATTCATTAATTGTGTCCACTGTTGACCTCTCAGACTGATCCAAAGTATATTGGCTGAATCTTTTAGGTGAGGTTTTGATACTTCAAATGCTCAGAGTTTCACCTTTTAGGGTAGTCTTCAGACTACTATTCAATACATTCAGCTGCAGCTTTGGTATTAGTAAGTGATACCAAATATTTTATGCAGCAAATAAAGATTAACTGTAGATGCAAAATGCACAGCAGTCTGCACATTAATGCCTGAACTATCATTATACTTCTTTGCAGAAGCTATGATGGACTGTCCTTAAAAAAGTGTACATAGCCTATTGTTATTCCACACGTGGCAGCAACTTCCAGCCAGACGCCATAGAACAATGACTTAATTGGGCTATCAGGTAGACAGCCTGCATGACCATATTTGATGAATTTTCTTACTCTGTTTGCCAGGATAACTAATTAGAAGCAGCTCGTCCAAACATATTAGAAAAGAGCTTAACACGACACCTGCTGTGCATAGTTTGTGTGCTGCATACACAAACAGTGCAGAATCGCTGCTGCTGAGTGCTGCCGTGCCGGACATGCTAGAACTCCAATATGAACTGGAGTCAAAGGCAGCCAAGTGATACGCCACAATCAATATTGCTACTGCGTTCTTCTCAATCCCTTTGGCGGCAGAGTGCAGGCCACGGTTTGCTTTCACTTGGAGGGGCGTCCAGTACCCCTGGAATCGACTGCCCCAGGGGTGGAAACACAGCCCCACCATTTGCCATGGACTGATCCACACCGCACTGGAAGAAGGTGAGGCCCCAGAACACCTGCAGTACATTGATGACATCATCGTATGGAGCAACACAGCAGAAGACATTTTTGAGAAAGGGCAGAAAATTGTCCAAATCCTTCTAGAAGGCCCGTTTTGCCATAAAACAAAGTAAGGTCAAGGGACCTGCACAGGAGATCCAGTTTTTAGGAATAAAATGGCAAGACGGACGTCGTCAGATCCCAATGGATGTGATCAACAAAATAACAGCCATGTCTCCACCAACTAGCAAAAAGGAAACACAAGCTTTCTTAGGCAGTGTGGGCTTTTGGAGAATGCATATTCCAGATTACAGCCATATCATGAGCCCTCTCTATCAGGTGACCAGGAAGAAGAACGATTTCAAATGGGCCCCTGAGCAACAACAAGTCTTTGAACAAATTAAACGGGAGATAGTTCAGTAGCCCTTGGGCCAGTCCGGGCAGGACAAGATGTAAAGAACGTGCTCTACACCGCAGCCGGGGAGAATGGCCCTACCTGGAGCCTCTGGCAGAAAGCACCAGGGGAGACTCGAGGTTGACCCCTGGGGTTTTGGAGTTGGGGATACAGAGGATCCAGAGCCCACTATACTCCAACTGAGAAAGAGGTACTGGTAGCATACAAAGGGATTTGAGCTTCGGAAGTGGTTGGTACTGAAGCACAGCTTCTGCTGGCACCCCGACTGCTGATGCTGGGCTGGATGTTCCAAGGGGAGGCCCCCTCTACACATCATGCAACCAATGCTACGTGGAGTGAGTGGGTCATGATGATTGTACAATGGACTTGAACAGGAAACCCCAGTCATCCAGCAGTCTTCAAAGTGATCATGGATTGGCCAGAAGGCAAAGATTTTGGAATGTCCCCAGAGGAGGAGGTGAAGCGTGCTGAAGAGGCCCCACTGTATAATAAACTACCAGAAAATGAGAAGCAATATGCCCTGTTCACTGATGGGTCCTGTCGTCTTGTGGGAAAGCATTGGAGATGGAAAGCTGCTGTGTGGAGTCCCATACGACAAGTCACAGAAACTGCTGAAGGAGAAGGTGAATCAAGCCAATCTGCAGAAGTGAAAGCCATCCAACTGGCTTTAGACATTGCTGACTGAGAAAAGTGACCAGTACTTTATCTGTATACTGACTCATGGATGGTGGCAAATGCCCTGTGGGGTTGTTGCAGCAATGGAAGCAGAACAACTGGCAGCGCAGAGGTAAACCCATCTGGGCTGCCACATTATGGCAAGATATTACTGCCTGGGTAGAAAACCTGGTTGTAAAAGTACATCACATAGATGCTCACGTACCCAAGAGTCGGGCTACAGAAGAACATTAAAACAACCAGCAGGTGGACCAGGCTGCTATGATTGAAGTGGCTCAGGTGGATCTGAACTGGCAACATAAGGGTGAATTATTTATAGCTTGGTGGGCCCATGACATCTCAAGCCATCAAGGAAGAGATGCAACATACAGATGGGCTCGTGGTCAAGAGGTGGACTTGACCATGGACACTATTGCGGAGTTTATCCATGAATGTGAAACATGTTCTGCAATCAAGCAAGCCAAGTGGTTAAAGCCTCTCTGGTATAGAGCATAATGGCTGAAATATAAATATGGGGAGGCCTGGCTGATTGATTATATCACACTCCCACAAACCTGCCAAGGCAAGCGCCATGTGCTTACAATGGTGGAAGCAACTACCAGATGGCTGAAACATATCCTGTGTCCCATGCCACCACCCGGAACACTATCCTGGGCCTTGAAAAGCAAGTCCTATGGCGACATGGCACCCCAGAAAGAATTGAGTCGGACAACGGGACTCATTACCGAAACACCCTCATAGACACCTGGGCCAAAGAGATGCCATTGAGTGGGTATATCACATCCCTTATCATGCACCAGCCTCTGGGAAAAGCAAATGATACAATGGACTGCTAAAGACTACACTAAGAGCACTGGGTGATGGGACATTCAAGCATTGGGATACACATTTAGCAAAGGCCACCTGGTTAGTCAATACCAGGGGATCTGTCACTCAAGCTGGCCCTGCCCAATCAAAACTTTTACCTACTCTAGAAGAGGATAAAGTCCCTGTAGTACAGATAAAAAGTATGCCGGAGAAGACAGTCTGGGCAAGGGCAAACCCATCCTTGGGATTGCTTTTGTTCAATGACAAGGGTGTACTTGGTGGATAACGCAGAAGGATGGGGAAGTCCGATGTGTACCTCAAGGGGATTTGATTTTGGGTGAGAATAGCCAATGAACTGGATTGTATGATGTTAGTTGCTATATAATACTGTATGTCACCACTATTATGGTTGCTATATGCCATATCAACGGTGCTACAGTGAAAATCACCTAAATTAATGAAGAATTAATTTTGATGAAATCAGGCAAGTGCAGCAATGGTAGAACCGGGCAAGTGCAGTGGTGATGGAACCAGAACTGGCTTCAGCACGCAACAATCCAACACCACACACCATCTCTCCTGCCCTGAAGGACTGTTATGACAGGTGGAGCCCAAAGTCATAGACTAAATGAACTCAACAGACTTTTTAGAGCGATGGCCCATAGACTTAGGAAATGATATCTGTATATATTGAAAGGCAGGAAAGGTGGTGGTAATTTATTGGCATGTCTTGGAAAGTGTGGGACCTGGGCATAACGTAGATGGTATAGAATAAGGGGTGGATGTTGTCCTGGTTTTGGCTGGGATAGAGTTAATTTTCTTCCTAGTAGTTGGTATAGTGCTGTGTTTTGGATTTAGGATGAGAATAATGTTGATAACACACTGATGTTTTAGTTGGTGCTGAGCAGTGCTTACACTAAGTCAAGGACTTTTCAGGTTCTTATACTGCTCTGCCAGCGAGCAGGCTGGAGGTGCACAAGAAGCTGTGAGGGAACACAGCCAGGACAGCTGACCCAAAGTGGCCAAAGGGATATTCCATACCATATGACGTCATGCTGAGCAAAAACTGGGGAGAGTTGGCTGGGTCCCTGGCTGCGGCTCGGGAACTGGCTGGGTATCGGTCAGCGGGTGGTGAGCAATTGCATTGTGCATCACTTGTTTTGTATATTCTTTTAGCGTTATTATTATTTTCCCTTCCTTTTCTTTCCTATTAAATTGTCTTTATCTCAACCCAAGAATTTTACCTTTTTTTTCTGATTCTTTCCCCCATACCACTAGGGAGGAGTGAGCGAATGGCTGTGTGGTGTTTAGCTGCCTGCCGGATTAAACTACGGCAACGGTGGAGAAAGCCAATGTGTGGCTAATGAGTAACCCTGCATTTGCAGAACAACAGAGTTTTTGGCATTTCAGATGTACTGAGGAAAGCTGAGGTTAACAATTTTGAAATTGTCTATTTTATACTAAAAGACAAACAGCTATATGCTTTTTGATTTGTATTCTGCTCTGCATTGCGACGTAAAACTGAAACAAAGGAATAAGAGGGAGAACTTTGTGATATCCTTAGAGAAACATTTGTAAGGGGCCATCCTCATGGCTGCCAGGACAGAAAATGGTGTAACAGTTCTGCAGGGTTATACAAAAGGTACGACCAGCCTGACAGCTAATACCTAGGAAAGAGTGTGGCAAAGCACTCATGTTGTGATACATTCCCAGAATGCTTTCCCATCCTTTAGCAATTTGCAGTTTGTTGGCTTCCAGAGGCAGATGTCACAGGCTTTGTATATGCTAACCCTTGATGGATACTCTTCTACCAATGTTTGGTTGCTTTTTGAATGCATGTACACTACCAGCATCCACACCACCCCAGGGCAAGGGATTTCTTGCAACAGTTTAACTTTATATTGGATGAAGAGCTACTTCCTTCTCCTTTTATTTGGAACCTCCTTACTTCTAATTTGGCAAGATGACCAACTCTTCTTCTCTTGGAAGAACTGTCAGACAGCCATTCCCCCCTCACCACCTCCAGGCCGCTCATGATTTTGTAGCACTCAGTCATATCTCTCTCTGATTATCTCTCTTCCAAACTGAAGAGCCATGGACTTAGAAGGGAATCTCTTCCATACCTTGCTGTCTTTCACTAGACCTCTTCTAGTTTTGTTTTATCCTTTTTGAGTTGACAGTGAAGAACTGCACACCATACTCATGATGGGGGTGTGCCATGGAAGTATTCAGTGACATACTGATATAGTCTGCCTTCTATATCTTTCCTAATAACTCTCAACGCTATCCTTGCTTTCTGATTGCTATTGAGCTGATGTATCCACACATTAATAACTGAATTCTCATTTGTGAGTTATAATAGTTTGTTCAGAATCCATCAGTTAATATTTAAATTGGGAGTCCATATTTCCATGAACACCACTTAATATTGATTTACAACTGAATTTCATCCGTCATTTGAAATTCTAGTCATTCAGTCCAGTAAGGCCTACATGCAATTCATTCTTCCTGTCCTGTATAAACTGACGTAATTGGAAGATTTTCTCACCTTGCTGCTCATGCTCTTCCAGTTTTTTTATGACTGTGCTGAACAGCAGATCTCATCACATCAGCCTTATCACATTTCACCATAACGTGCTGCTGATGTCCTCCCTCCACAGCTAAAATTAATCTTTTTCTTCTACCCTAGTATATTAAATATTTAATTATCTATGGCATGATCTTGCCTTTTATGCAAAGGCTGCCTCATTTCCTTAAGAGCTTTCTGGAAATCCAGGAAGACTAAATCAGCCATGTACTTAACTGCACCTTCAAAAAGTTCCAAGAGATTTATGAGACGTGACTTCCTTTTCAAAAAAACATGTTGATCCTCTGAAGTGTGTCATTTATCTATATGTGCACTAATTCTTCTACTGGTTCTACAAACATAGCTCTGCAGCAACAGCTGACTCACTGATCAAGTTTCCTGAATCTCCCCTGGAATTCTTTTTAGCAAAAGCATCAAGGAAGTTTATCCAGATAATTTTAACGTGTTAGGAAAAATCTGCATGCTAGCCAAAACAAATCAAGATATTTATAGGTTTCTTGCTGAAATCTTCTACAGATTGTATTCAGGAAAACAATGCACTAGCATGCAAAGTCTTCTGCATTGTTCTTCATTAATTCATAGTAGTATTATAGGCAGAAGGGGAAAATGAAGAAAAAGCTGATAGAAAGGGGATAAAGGACTCTCAGAGGCCAATACATGGTTCAAGGGAGTCTGTCTTTACCTATAGAAAGATTACAGACACATTAGATATGTATGTTCCTCCAGAATCAGTGTTTTCTAAAAATGTGTATCAGCTGGGGATGATAACTCCCACATTATCTCATTTTCTCACTGTGAGAAAAAAAAACCATTAATACTTGAGCACATGGGTATCCTGTGATGCCCCTGAGCCAAGGGAGGATGCAAGGCACCATAAAGCGGTAACTGACTGATAAAGCAGATACGTTTCATCTTGTATTACAAATATAATACTAGAAAAAAAAGCATTGAGGACAGACTGTCAGAGGTCACAAGATCCCACCACCCTTGATCAGGTGGTATTTCAGATGCTTCAGTACCCTGTGAATTTGGGCTTTGTGAACATTTGGGCTTTGTGAACAAAAAAGCTGACCAAACACTGCAAGAGATTTTCTGGGCACCCTGTTCTGAAAAGAGGATTATTACATGTCTACACTTTTTTTAAAGCATAGTCACCTGGAAATCCTCATTATGTAAATACTTCAATCAGAATATTAGTTGTTGCCACTGACAAACTGGAAATACTGCAACATAAAATGGCATTTTATGTTGTCTCAGATCATCAGTGCAAACCCATAAAGTGTGATTACAATTTGAAAAGAGAGCTATATGTTTTGAAATTTGCATTCATTGGAATACTGCTGCAAAAAATGAATGTCAAGTGACTTCAGTGCTGCAGGGGTAGTTGATTAATGGGGCATGACTACAGAAACTGCGATGTGTAACTAATACATAACTAACTCTCACCTTTCAGTAGGATTTACAGTGGGGAATGGAAGCTTTAATCTCAGCAAGGTCTTTGTTGTACTCCTCTGATATGCTGGAACAATAATATCTGCCATTGTTGTTGTGGGAACGAATATGGTCAGGGACAAACTGCCAAATGTAAAAAGATTTCCAGGCGATCTAAATATATCACCTCACCAGCCAGAGATCTAACAATTACCCTTATCCATTGATGACTTAAGCTCCTGACTCTGAAACAAGCCTGTGAATATTATTCTTCTAAACTACAGTGAAAAATGTCAGAAGTAAGAAAAATATTTCTTTAATAGTGGTGATTTTCTAAAGCATGGCTTAAAATCTTCCTGAAGGATCTGAGAGAAGCTATGGAGTTATTGCCAAAAAGAACTAGATGCTACACACTCAGGGTTTACACTTCATCTATGCAAGAACTTCTCTTACTTTGTGTGTGGCCACAGTTTGACTAATGCTGATAAAGCATCTCTTTGGACAAGCGAATGGAAAACAAATCTGTCAAATTCTATTAAATAGAAAGACACATCTTCCTGCTCAGTGAGTCTCTGAGCCACAAAATGCTGGAGGCTGGGAGAGCGTTTAGGAGATGTGTCATCACATAATGGCCCCACCCTTGTATTCCCCCTACATCTGCTGTGGGCTACTGGTTTTCGCTTAAGCACGGGAACCAGTCCCCCCAGAATACCAAATGAGAGTAGAAAAACACCAAGAGGAAGAAGCAGAGACAGCAAGCTCAGGAAAAAGCACAAGTGATCCTACAGGAGATAAGTGGAAAAAGGATGGGGTAAAGGATTAAAGGATCAAAAATGCAAAATGGCCAGAGGAGGTGCTTAGCTGAGATCTCCAACAGTGCCCATTGCTCCATGAAAATGTCTGAGGAACCAGTGGATGCTGCCAGGGTGCTCTACTTGGAGACATGACAGGACAAGGGAACAGAAATAGGATCCGCAGTTGCTGAGGTCTCCCCTTGTCATGCTGCTTTTTTCCACTGCACTGGATGGTCAGCTCAGTCGGGACAAAAGGAGAGCATGGATGAGGATGTCTTGGGACTTAGTGTGCATGAGAAAGGGGCAGGTGTCAAAAAAATGAGGGGGACAAGTGCAGCTAGAACCTCAGCAACAGGGTTTGGAGTCAGAGGAAAGACTACAACCTGAGGCACTCAATACATCGTACAGTAGGATTTCGCCTTTGCTGCTACAATGCCATAAATTAGATAGCACAGCCATGCCTGTCACTCTATGGTTGAGTTTTCAACTTAGATCCCTGTTAAGCAGTGCTTTGATCTCAACCGGGATGGCTGTTCTTACATTTACTAGCTAATACTTCCCCTGGCAAAGCCATAAAAATCACGGTCTGATTGCTAATTATCCAAAATTAAGCTAATTTTCAAAAAAGCTAACCTTATGCAATGCTTCAGAAATTCACACTCAAGATGCTACCACTGTGCTGTATTGCATGATATGAACCCAGTACAGTGTTCCATAGCTCCAGGTTTTGGCCAAACACAATTTTTCCTGCAACCTCCAGCTCTCTTAAGTTCAGCTAGAGATGCATGCACGCTACTACATAGTAATGCCAAAGTTCAAAAAGGGCAAGGAATTATTTTTTCACTGATTTTTCAGAAAAAAGTGAATGTTAGTTTTGCATGATGTATTACATATTAGATCTCTTCGATCTGTAGAAAAACATACATCAAACATGTCATATTCTAGTACCCCAAATCACAAATCCAATAATGAGAAATTTTTGTTTAATAACCTTGAAAAAATTGTCCAAGATAATGTTCTGTATTATATAGTGCCTTCTCCAGTCACAGAAGACAGAAGGAAGCTGTTCTGAAAGCACTTGGTTGCAATGGATTAAGAAATGCAGAGGGTATATTCCTGGTGTATAAATTGTGACATATGGGTTATTTGTGTTAGCTGTAAAGCTATCTTAATGTTTCTGTGGTTGGGCATCCAGTTAAAATTACTTCTATTAAAATTCTTCCTGTAATGGTACTCCTGTGTCTCTCAGGTACTGTGAAGGTTGCTTTGTTAGTATTTGTAGAGCACATCTGGATTTCTTGACAGAAAAAAATTGAAACAGTAGGTACTCTTTTATCCCAATTCTTTGCTATTGAACATGACTATAACACCAAGAGATCAAAATACCTTTTACTATACTATAGAGCTTTCTCTTCCTTATTTGAAAGTGGCAATGCTACCATAATTTATTTTTAGAAACAAGACTGCATTTGTTTTAGCTTTGTCTGTGTAGCCTTCTTTGTTCTGACAGAATTGTCTCCTGAATTCATCCCCTTTTTGGTGAGTGTGAGTCTGCATTTACATGGCAACACTATCGGAAGAAGTAAGAAGTTGCACCTTGGGAACGCCACAGTATATGGATGAGATTTTTAGCTTTGCCCTTTGATGCAAATGATAGAATTAACTGCTTCTTCAGCATATTGGTGAGAAATGCTTTGAGCTAAAGCTCAACCTTAATTTAGGTCACTATATTTTAATTTAATATAACCTTCCTGATAGGCTGAAAAGAACAGCTAAAATAATATTGCCTCCTCAATATTACCAAAGCTGTCGCTTTCAGGAAATGACATAAAATAGAGAGGAATTCAAATTAAAATTGAGTCTGAGTAGCTGCAAACATTGCAAATGTTGGGAGTTCAGAATCCAAACTTGGCATCATCTGTTAACTTTGATCCTGAATGTATGAGTTGGGCTAAATGCATGCATCTGAGAACCACATCAATTTGGAGATCACCTCTCATATTTCTTCTTTCCCTCAATCAAGACCTAGTGCTCATTCCCTCTGACTTCAAATCTGAATTCTGTACATGTTACCGCAGCTGTGGTGTGTCTCTCACTGGGAAGCCTAACCCCTGCGGTCCCTATCCAGGGTGCAGAGGAGCAGATGTGTGAGATGGGAGCTGCTACAGGCATTGGACCATATGATCACTCTCAGCCAGTGGCTCATATGAGCTCACTTTCCTTCTCCGCATGAATAAAGAGTGCTTTGTTTGTACTGCAGAATCAAAGACTACATGCAGGCAGTTCCCATGGTATAGTGGGTTTGCAGAAACTTGGCAGGAGGAGAAGTCAGCGCCAAATATGCTGTGTAGCTCCAACCAGCCTGCACCCTGGTCTGCATCCCACAGCCACCTACTATCGCAGACCAGGAAGACTAGTGAGATTTTTCTTTCAAAGCAGAGGACCGTGGAAGGGAGCCCAGAGCTACCTGTCTGCTCTGTGGGGACCTGATCAACAGAAAAAAAGCAACTGGAAAAAAGCCCGGTGCCCCGAGACAGCCAGCCTTCCTCCCCCGGGCTCTGCCACCCCGCTGCTGTCCTCTGCCTGCTGCGCTGTCTTGGCTTCGCATCTAGCTTTTGTCTGCTGGACTCACCTCCATTTCTCATCGCTAAAAGCAAGGAATTAAGATGTCTTTTTCTGGTTGGTGTCTGACACGCACTGTCGTTGCCAAGAGAGAGCAGCCCTTTTCAAACAGTACTCCTTCTTTGCTCTGTGCAAACACAGCGCTTAATTGATTTTGTAAACGGCGCAGCCTGCTTTTCCAAGCAAACTGTAAAGTTTGCACTTTGAACTAAAACTTAGTTGGAAAAAAAAATGATTCATTATTCTCAGGCCTTGAAGAGTTTCCGCACTGGATGGCAAGAGCTGCCTGTGCTGACAGGAGAGAGCATTGCCAACTCTATGTGGTGAAAGATGAGGAGTTGTCCCACGCCGAGAAGCCGGGAGCGCTTCTCTTCCCAAGGACACACTTGTGCATTAGTAAGTAGCAGCTTCTGTTAAAATAAAACATATTACAGAAGTACGTGATTATAACTGGGAATAGGGACTGTTACAAATCATCCCTAAATGCAAAAGCATTGCAAACTGTTTGATACGAACTGCCACATGCGGGTAGGACAAGACTGTGCAGTCTGAAATCACGGACCCGTATTTTAAGGCAGAAACTGTTTTTTTTTTAAGCTAACCAAATGTTAATAGCAACCCCTTGACACAAGCTTTGGAGACTGACTTTCTGAAGCTGGAGAGACTGTCATTTATTTTTCATTTCAGAAGTTAAAGGCAGAGTACTCATCAGTTTTGACAACGGGTTAGGTATCCTAACCCAAACCTCCAGTTTATTTCCCGCTCCTCGACTCCAAGTGCAGTTGCATTTCACTGCTGACTTCCCCATGGCAGCATAACGATTGCATCCAGATTTGGAGCCTCTGAGTATAAGTACCGATTACTGGTCTTTAAATGAGAAATTGATAGAAAACATTAGTTGCAGAGAGCTTGCATGCACTCTCTTAATCAAGAAAATCCAAAGTTTATAAGCCCTTGAGAAGGATTAAAGAATCTTTTATACATATGTTTTGTTCCTTTTTAGCAAGCATCCTGATACTTTGGATTGCTGATAGGTATTTCAGTTTTTCCTCTGGATTTTATTTCATTAAAACTTAATGAGCAGAGAGGGAGAGCTGACAACAAGTTGTCAGTATTAGAAGGCACTGAAGAAGTAATGACATAAACTGTGACATATGACATATGTCATATGACATAAACCCCTTTGATGAAAGCTTTAACATGTAAGTGAAGTTTAAAGGCATGTGGGGCATAAGTGTTTATATTCTTTTCTTTTCTTGCTATCTTTGTCCCTGGTTGGGAATATTAAGTAATGATACACAGAAGTGAAATCAGCTTTGGTTTGCCAAAGACCTGTCCTTGCCCCTCATAACGTGTCTTCTTTATACACTACTGGTATATTTAAAAACTATATAGTTATAACAAAAAGGCAAAGCTTTGTCCAGAAGGCTTACAGTGGTGCCAGGTTCTCCATCCTTTCCTCTTTGATTTGAATCTATATCCCTTTGTATATTAGTTTGGAGTCAACAGGATACTGCATCATTACCCTTCCTGAGGGCAGCTCCCTTTATTTTTCTGAAGGAACCGCGATTGCCATTGTCAGTAAACTGCCGTAACCAGCTCCTAATATTTACCTTTCTTTAACAATAAACTTAATACCACATATCCTTTTAACTTTTAAAGTTGATATAGGCAGTGAACGTACCACCACAATATCTGTGTGAGGTAACAAAAATATTGTTAAGGAAATTTGGATTTGTAAATCTCAGGCTTTTCGTCTAAACTAGCGAGCACCAGGCCCATTTTACAAGTGGCAAAAAATGGAAATTAACATCTGGTGACACGGGTAAGTTGTTCTTTCCAGCATGGTGATCATTCAGTTCCTGGCTCTTGGAGCTCCCATCACAAATGCTCCTGCACTGGAGCAGTGATAGATCCCTACTCCCCCTAACTTGTTAAAGGACTTTGGATCCTCACGTATGTGAAAAAGACAAGACAGGTTATATAGAATTTTCTCAGAATATATGTATAGGGAAATATTTCTTGACAAATATTCTGAATAGGACCATAATTATAAGGTCAAATTAAATGTTTGTAAACATAAAGATCAAAATATAGAAAAATTTTATTTCTTGATTTCATTCTACTCCAGTATGTTGTACCAAGGTGACACAACTTATTTTATAATGCCTTTTTACTGGGGATGTAATAATTAGTATTCATCTTGTCATTTTTTTAAGTTGGTAAGTCCATGACAGTCAGTGTGTGAGAATTACTAGAAACTAATTAAAATTCTATCAAATTGACTACTGTAGGTGTATTCATTGTTTACTTTGCGAAGTAAGAGTTTGATGTAACGCTTGTGACTGAAACCTCATTGGTACCTCTTACAGGAAATGAGCAGTCACTTACTAAGTCTTCGAGATGGGCAGAAGTCCCTGCTAGTGTGGGGAGGGGGGTGTCTGCTGGCAGCTGCTAGGGTACAGGTGGGTTGGGCTGGGTGGGCCAGACCCGGTTTGCAGAAATGTTTGTGCTATAACTGCTATGTTTTAAAATTTGGCACACTGCTATTCATGTTTGAAACAGGGGACAAATAACCTGTTTGCTGTGCAGGTTAAAACCTGCAGGGTGAGTGAGTCTAGGTCAGTTTATAAAAGCATGGAGGGAGAGCCGAAGCAATAACTGCCCCCTGCTTGGCATAAGTGAGCACTGGCAGTTCTGTCACAGCTCATATGGCACCTTCACAGAGGATTTTCTTCTTCCATCCCTAAATCCCAGAGGTCGGGAGTAGCACCACCCAGAACTTCCTGCATCCCGCAGCTGCCGGAGGTGAATGGTTGAAGGATCGCTGTTGAGCATGGGTGAAGAGCAGAGGATAACATATAGCTTAGCAAGAGGGATAGTCACTCAAAAGCTTAAGAGGAGAGCTCAGCACAGGGCTTTACTGAGGTGCCCAGAGGCAGCAGTCTTGCTGACTGGGTATTTAGGTGTTGCTGGTTTTCACTGTTGCTCTTTGCCCAGTAAGGCTGTGTTCACATTCGGGTCTGACCAACTACCCGGCTAGTCTAGCTTACCTTCCCAAGGGGCTGCCTGAGAGCTGGTGACTGAGTGCTCACCAGGAACCTCTGGAAACCAGGCCTGGTTCCTCTTACCCCTATGCAGCACAGGGTGACAAGGTATGTCCTCGTTTTTCTCTGGAGTGTAAGCAGAGAACATTTAATTTAATTTTTGTTTGTTTGTTTTTTAGTTTATGGTGCTACATCATAACACAAATGAGGAATTTCTTTAAAATATTGAGGGAAGTGATTAAACTGTCAGTGAATTTGACAATATACCTGAACAGTCAGTATGCAAAGCAGTACAGATGCTAAAATCAGTTATAGATGGCTTCGGTTTACTTTTTCTAGCTCTGCTTCTATATACTTATATTTTGGTCTGACTGTACCGCATGCACATGAAATGAGTTAGTAGCCACTGTAATGGAAGCTGAGTGGAATACTAAACACCTGTTTTCATCAGTGCTCATCCACACAGAGATGAGATGAACATTTTCTTAAAGAATGAAATAAAGTAATAAAGCAGAGCAAATCCCTGGAGCACAGCATCACTTGTTGCATAATAAATAACAGCATTGTTGCAGATGCCTCTCTTCTTCCAGGAATTAAGACTCTGCATGACATTATGGCTATAACAAAACAGGTTTCAGATGCACAAAAATGAATATAGTGAGATTGAGAAATGGATCTCTTCATTTTTTGGGAGCAAGCTCCCCACATGGTTTGCCACTTCCAAATCAGGAGAGATCCCCCAAAAAAAAAAAAAAAAAAAAAAAAAAAAGTTCAAAACATTCTGCTATTACAACTACAAAAATAAGGCAGTCAAATATTATGTTGGTCCTCATGTTCAGGGTGACGCAGGTGTTGGACCTGAAGTTCAGGGAGTAATGAGCAGCATAAGGATTCTGTTTTTCAGCCCACACTTGATGGTCAGAAAGAAGACCAGAAAAGTGAGTTTTCTCTTCACGGGGCATTTCTGTTTGTCCTATTACCTGGTCTTGCTCAATGGAATGGAATACGTCTGATTTTCATGTGTTTATTTAGGTGGAAGTGAGATTGTCCTGCAATGTCTGGTACCTTCATTAACATATTGGGAAAGCGTGATCCAGCCGTACTGTTCCTCCAAGAGGATAATACGAGTTTCATAGGTATGAACAGAGCCAGATGAGGGAAGGATTTTCTCTGTCATGCTTGCATGGAAAGAGAGTCATAGGCAACGTTTAGACAAGCAATATTCCTCTGGTTACTTTTATGATAAAAGTAAGCTGGTTTTGAGACAGAATTTGACCTCATTTTGCTTGGAAACTGGGGAGTTCAAACAGGTCATAAATTCAATGTTTTGAGTACCTCTGGCTAAAAAAAGTGACCTGTTTTTCAGGATCATTTTGTGTTGAATAAATCCTAGTGGATTCTGTTTTCTCCCTCAGTTCCCTTGGGTAATTGGGCTGGGCAAGGAATAGCCAACACCCCTAAATTGATGTTAGCATGAAATTTGCAGTGGTAAATATTGGGAAATATTTGGATAGATACAGCCCAGAAATGACCAGCTTTAAGGTTACACTGGGAAAGCTAGGCTTCTAGTATATATTTGTTAATTAACATTATAGAAACATGAATGGCTTCCAAAGCCTTTAATGAAAGGGATGAAAATGTTTTACTCTTTGGTTACTGGGTCTCAAACCCTCAAACTTATGAAAGATATCCTCAGGCAGAACCAGCTCAGTGCCATGGCCCCGAGGACACTACCAGTCCTGACTGTCCCTGCCCAGCGTCTCCTGTGGCCACCCTCACCCTGCCCATGGCCCAGGACCCCATTTCAGCCCAGCCCAGGGCACCCAGACCTGGTTGGAGCTAAGCTGGAAGAGTGCTGGTCTCCAGCCCTGCCTCATGGATGGACCTCAGACCCACGCTGCAGCCTTGTCTCCAGTCCTGTCTCTGTCTTTGCCCCTTTTTGCTCCAGACTGGACCCCCTGGATGGACCCTGACCCTGGTTCATCACTTGCTGTGCCTGGTGCTGCCGATGGACCCCGATACCAGCCTGATGTGTTCAGACCCTGCGAGACAGCACCCGTCAGTAAGGGCACCTAGGAGGACCCCAGCTTCTCCTCCCTCATGCAGCAGCCCCACTCTTGCTGCTCCCTGACACTCTCGGGTCAGGTCTTGAGGTTAAACAGCTCAGGGATGGAATAGAAGAGCCCCTCAGCAATGTAAAATAACAGTAAAATGTGCAAGTGAGCCTCACAGCGCTAAGACCTTTTTTGCTTAACAGGAAATGATCTATGTTTTAAGAGGACTGTGTTGTGTTCCTTCATAAACAAATTCCTCTTTTGAAGAATTTTTCATAAGTTCTTAGTTATTTATTTCTGACTATGGGATTTTCCCAGTAAGTTCATGCACATGCAATAATAATGTTCTGGACGTTGTATATGTCACCCTAACACAAACTAATTCATGCTGGATTAAGCTGCCCATATTTGACACTTCCTACTGTCGCTGGACCAACCAAGTAGCTGGGCTGTTTGGCGTGTGCAGTTTGGACGCTTCCTTCCATTTTTTCCTGTCTCTTGAAACTCAGCATTAAAATTCTCAGGTAAGACTTCTTAACAGAAGAAATTATTTCTGTTGAGTTTCCAGGCAAGGATGAGGAAGAAAGATTAATAATTTAAAGATTTCTGCTGTTTTCAGAGTTTCAGAAGCCAGGTGCGTTGTTTGGTATTTTCCAAAAGGTCAAATGCATGTAGTTACTGCCAATGAAAGATTTCGCATTTGGTAGTTATGACTGCACTTTACAGCAAATGAGCAAGAAGAACCTGACAGTCAATGCATATTAAGAAAGTTTGATTCAACTTGCCTGGCTTTGCTGGAGATGATTAGTACAGCTGTATCCACAAATCATGTGGTCAAGGGAACTTTTTCTCTGAACTGAGGAAGTGCTCAGGGAGAGGAGCAGTCTCAGGTTGTCCTTTAGCAGTGTTTATCAAGGACTTCTGTGCTGTATCAGGCCATGCTACAAGAAGAAAATTTCCAGTACCTTTTCAGAGTAGCTCTAAGGAGAGGTGGATGGGCTTTTCTGGTAGGAAGGGAGCTTTTGCTCAGAGAAAAAAAAAAAAGAACCAGCCTTGTTTGTTGTAGCCTTGTTTGTTCTGTTTCTTTGTGTCCTACAAGCATATCTACCTCCAGCAAGCCTTCGAAAGACAGCCAACTAGCTAAAAATTGATTCTTCCATGGAGAGGCTGAAGATCAGTTTAAAAAAAAAAATTGCATGATTTTTTGGTAACATTTTTTTCATAGCAGTAATTTACTGCAAATTGAGCATGTGCAAATTACTTTATCTTTAATGTGGCATAACTGTGATAGCCCAATGCTGCACCTAAGCATGTAAGCTCTGCTCATAGCCATTAATTTGGATACTGATGTGGCAGAGAACACAAAATTTCTGCAGCCATGGTTGCAGCTGGGTGTAAAAAAAMCCCAAATTCTATGCATAACAGAGGCAGTGAAGAAAGTAAATCCGAACTGTAGGGTTGGTATAGCTGTAGATACACCTGAACTGACAAACTGTGGGAGTCAAGGTCATCAGAAGTTGGTCTGTTTTCTTTATCCAAGTCTAATTAGGCTAGAAATCTTGCAAGATTTTGGTTCCTTGCAAGATTTCCAGCAATATGTGATTTTTGGCTTGGGAGGAAATATCATGAGAACAGTCTTTTCATGGACATTTAAGTAGTAAATTTTGGTTGGAGCCAGCAGCACAGAACACGATGAGGTGTTTGCCAAAAGGGATTGGAAAAGATGAAAAACTTKAAACATTTTTAGGCAGAAAAATAATGATGGGATTTAAGCCTCAGGAAAAATTCAAACTGGTTCTTATATTATATAAATAAGTTTCCTTCCCTCTTAAGGTGATGGTAATGTTCCTATTGTCTTTGTTGTGCTTTGAACTGTATCTTTAAGCATTAGTATAGTTTCAGTACAGTTGTTCATTACCAATACTTTAAGTGAAGATTTTGAGGACAAATATATTCAGCCTCTGATTTTCTTTCTTAACATGGATATATCTTCACCTTCTCCACGTGCTTACTTTCTCTAGAGCTGTCTTGAGTGTCTGTTCACTTACTCATGGGCACAGCCATATCCTTACAGTCATTAACAGGCTTTCTTTGGGCTTAGCTGCACCACTCTGCCAACAAATACCATGGCTCTGTATTTTAGCCTATAATGCTAGTTTTTGAAGGGAAACAATATTTCTGTATAGGGTGGGGATCTATTGGTGTCATGTCACAGTGAAGTTTCCTTGAGCTTGTAACAAGGCCTCAGATGGGCTAGCTTTTACAATATTGTTCTTGGATATTAGAAGTCTGCTCCTTTACGGTAAGTGATGGGGAAAAACTATTCCTTCCCAGAGCTAACTGCAGATCAACGGTATGGAGTGACTAAACTAGGCCCATAGAAATAAATAATGGTGCATGGAGTTTCAGTCTTTTAGATAGCAGTCCATTTGTTTGAGAGATTGGAGAGTGCAAAACCATACTACTTTAGATTCAGGTCGCAAATTGCCTTGTAAATAAAATTATTTCCAGACAAACAGTTCTTCTCTCTGTCACACATATATGCCACAGCATGATAATCTGTGAATAATGCCATTAATTATTTTGGCCAAATGATGATAACTGGAATTCAGATTAGCTTGAAATTTATCTTGAAATAAAAAGCTAGGCTGAAAAAATTGTAATTGTAAGCTATATCAATTCACTTTATTTTGAACCATGCTGTTAAGCTGAGGATCAGCGCTTGCTTCTGTTGTGATACTATATACACACTCATGTCATGCTCAGCTCTTCTGGATTTCCTTATCCACTAAAGACAGTACTTCTAACAGCAAGATGAGATATATTTCCATCCGCACTATTCAGTATAGAAGAAAAAGCATAAAATGTCAATTACAGCAAAACTGAATCAGTGGAAAAGATTTTCCTGGTTTAGAATGGTGTTACAGAATATCACTCATGATCAGTTGTTTAGCCCTCTATAACACTGGGTAGATGGAAAGTATGCTTTTACAAGGCCAAATAGTTTTCAACTCTTTCTAATATCTACTGATTCTGGATAATTTTAGGTTTGGGCTTATTTTATGAAAATATTTTATGTTTCAAAGCACTTGGGGGAGGGAGGGTTTTTCTTTTATTTGACTAGTCTTCAGGAGTCTTTCTGTAGTTACCAATATTGGATAAAGGTAGGTAGATGAAACCAAATGATTGCCGACATGACAAGTCACAAGGGATCATCCTGTGCCTTCTGTCATCCTATCAGCTCAGGTCTACCATGACTGTTCCACTCTACAATGATAATTTGTACTTTAATTTCTCACCTGCTGAAAGTATGTCCTGTTTAGTTCCCTGAGAGAATAAGCCATAGGTGATTACACTGTCCCCAGCTAGCTGTGTCCCTATTGTCCCTCTGTTTCTTTGACAGACTTCAATCAAATTTACCAGAGGTGAAAAAGTCTACAATAATTACTGTAAGCTTAATAAAAAAGATTGACTCAAAAGTTCCTACTTGGATACTTACTACAATTTTTTTATTTCATTATAAGACATCAGGAACCCCATCCAGAAGAAATACTCAGAGCTGAGAGGACCAGGAGCACGCCTGTAAGAAATCAGACTTCATTAGTGCTCATGCTCACAGCATCACTGGTTCCTAAGGTGCTCTGCAACAGCTAGCAGTAGATGTTGCAGATCTTGTCCTCTTCCTTTTCTTGGTCATATATCTCATTATTCTTGTAAGGCAAGGAAATAAAGAAAGGAGGAATGAAGTCAGGGGGCAATATTTGTTCTTGTTCACTTCTTGAGTAACATCAGAGCTAGCAAGAAACGAGCAATACAGCTGAGGGGCATTTCTTGTCTTGTCAAGGAGAACTACGGTCATCTTCCCGTTCCCTGTTAAATCTATACTTAATGTGTAAAGAGATCTGGATTTTCAGAAATTTACCATTTACTTCAAAATAAAGTTAGCAAAGAGGTGAATTGTACACTCTTTAAGAGTGTAAGATGTTTTTCTTCTCATCAAAACTATTTTCCTTCATTTTGTGAGAGGTTACTTGATGTCTTAAGTCACATAGTAGCAGAATTCATAGGGCAGGGGACTCTGTCTTAATAACTTTTTTTTTTCCAAACTATGCAAGATTTCTAATTCTGGGTTTAGCACGATAGCTTCCCCTAATGGGTTTGACACAATCCTAACATAAAAATAGCTTTCATCATTGTGCAGTCCAATATAAACAGCCCTGCAAAACACCTTCCAGACTTCCAGCAGCCACTTGATATCCCCTTTGGATAACTTTTTTGCTATAGTAGAGTTGTAGAGAATCTATGAATTTATCATTTACTTGTTTGAATCTTACAATTGTACCTTCAGCTCTGCAAGTTATTAGTCCTACTGCAAAGTGAGGTTACTGCTCTAAGCATTACTTCTCCCAGCACTACGCAATTTTTACCCCGAGTATCCTAGATTTTTCTAGTCTCTTCCTTTTAGCTCTCTTAAATTAACATACCCTCATTGATATTATAGTCCCAGACTAAGTGTGGATCGAAGCATTCTTGAACTGAGTGGAAATCCATATCCAAATTTTGATTCTGAACCAAACCAAAACCTTAGATGACAAGCCCATTCTCAGGAATAAAGTTAAAATTGGCTAGAGATCAAGCTCACAGATCGTTAGACTGCTTTGTATAAGCTTTGTATATGTTATGTTGTGAATAGTAAGGTTTTCTTTTTTTCCATCTATTTCCTTTCTCCTAATGCATTTTTGCAGTGTTGTAGCCCTAATGGCAGTTAATAAAAGGGAAATAAATATTGGTGAGAGAATCTGAAGTAAGTTTCATAGCCCTTAAATCAAATTAACTTCTGCAGTCATGAACTAATCAATTGCCTTTCTCTTCTGTATGATTCAAGCTGGAACTTGTGATTTAAGTTTTCTTTGATTTAGCATTATTTTTGTACAAAGGCTTTAGAAAGACATAAAACTAGCACACAGTAAAATGAAGTGCTGAACTCGTACCATTGAGAAAAAGAGCTTTAACACACCCACATATATCATGTCTTATGCTGAAGACCAAAAATAATACTAGGTATGCCTAATATTGCTTGTCCATTATTCTTTTCCTGTAAAAAGTGAACACTAAATATTATTATTTCATGTAGTTATGTTAGAGGATTTAGACGAAGGTGTGGGAGCTGTTACTTTCCTTGGAGGGGAATTATGTTGTAACACAAAACCAGGTAGAAGTCATCACATGTAAAAATGGTGATGTCAAATCTGGRAATGAGTTGGAATCTGGAAGAAGAGGACTGTCTTTTAATATATACCTTGTCTTGGGCACTACATCAAGGAATGCTGATCACCCTTTAGACCATATGTCTGATAGCTTAACAAACTATTTCATATCATATTTGGTCTTAGTGCTGGGGGGGAGGACAAATAGGATTTGGAAAACCCAAACATGGAGTCATAGTAGGGAAAACAATCATCTCCAGAACAACAGTTGGACTAGTGCGTGAGACAGCTAGCTGCTACCCATCTCCCATTATAACACTTGATGGGCAGGTTGCTATAAGGTATGTTTAAATTCCAGAATCTGTCACCTGTCCCCAGTTTAACAATTAATGTTTCACCTACTGAAACATTAAGGACAGGCTTTGATGCTTTTAATTGCCATATCATTCCCAGCTAGTCAGTCCTGCTGACAGTGACTCCTAGCTCTTCTATACCATGAAGCTTACAAACATTAAATGCAAAATAATTCTGCTGTTTTTTCCCCAATATGCAATAGGGGATGGTGGAAGAATAATCATCAAGATGTTGGCATCTAGATCTGGAGATATCTGAGAGAAGCTTTTTTGGCTATCCTAAAATAGGCATTTGTGCAAACCTGATGATCACGGTATTGACAACTGATGGCCAGCAGAGACAAGAACTGTCCTTCCCCAAAAACTCCAACTAACAGAGCCCTGTATTAACTCAGGTCCCAATCCTATGGTTGAAAGAGTGACTTGTCAACAGCTTTGGAGAATAGAGGAAAGTAACGGCAATAGCCCAAGCTTAGGCAAGCTTCATTTTCACTGATGCTCTATTATATTTGGAACATTTCTGTTAACGATGGCTATATTTTAACCTTGGATGGACATTTATTTGCACTGTGCGGTCAAGCATGCTGTACTCTGAGGAGTTCATATAAGTTCAGTATTGTGGACCAGAAGCCAGCCTCCAAGTGTCAGAGTCTAGACGAGTTTTGGTTTTGCAACCATCTGCATTCTTTTGTGTTTCTGGGAAACTGGTCAACAATGAGACATGATCCCAGTGTGGCAAGGTCTTAATTCTCAATGTTTGGTTGCATGCTGCCAAAACCACAATGCAGAGGGCTCTTCTGTTTTGATCTGGTAGGTGAAGTTACAGAGGTGTTAGGCAATATTGTGAACTGATGGCAAGTACATCCAGGTAGGTTTGAATAAGGTGACGTATACAAAATGTAAGGATTATGCAGTATTCAACTTTGGTAATAACACAAGTTTTGTCTTTCATAATTTCACACAGTACCCCAAAAGTACAGGTTATGCTTTCTGACCTCATTAGCACAGGCAGCAGGCTGAGCATGGGCTTCAGTTGTTCCTGGGTTATTTCCTCCTTGCACACTGAGATACATTCATCCTCCCAGGAATGCTTTGTTCATGTGCTTCTGTGACTTTGAAAATTTCTCAGTGGAGAACAGGTCCTGTCCAGTCACATATGTTTTTTGGCTGAAATTATGCTATTTTGTGTCACAGAGCAACAAAAATATTTATGGCTGGAATCATCCACACTGAGACATGCACCTCAGTAGTATTTGGGTCAAATCAATGGGACAGCTAGTGTCATACTGCAGGCCTTGGGCAGCCTGACAATCACTGTAAACMAAAAAAAAAAAAAAAAAAAATATTGGAGCTCTGCCAAAAACAGAGCTCCAATAGGAACCTCAAATTCCTATATCCTGGATTGGCAGTCATGGCAGTCACTCTCAAATTGTGCAAGTCAGCAAAAATTAGGGGAAAGGAAAACTTTCTTCTAAGCTTTACAGTATATTACAGGCCACTTAAGAGGTATCAACTATAATTTATACTGAGTTGGTATGCTGGTTTTGTCTGGGATAGAGTTAATTATCTTCATAGTAGCTAGTATGGGGTTGTGTTTTGGATTTGTGCTGAAAACAGTGTTGATAACACAGGGATGTTTTTGTTATTGCTGAGCAGGGCTCACACAGAGCCAAGGCCTTTGCTGCTTCTCACCCCACCCCACCAGCGAGTGGGCTGGGGGTGCACAAGAAGCTGGGAGGGGACACAGCTGGGACAGCTGACCCCAACTGACCAAAGGGATATTCCAGACCATATGACGTCATGCTCAGCATATAAAGCTGGGGGAAGAAGAAGGAAGGGGGGACGTTCAGAGTGATGGCATTTGTCTTCCCAAGTAACCGTTATGCATGATGGAGCCCTGCTTTCCTGGGTATGGCTGAACACCTGCCTGCCCATGGGAAGTAGTGAATGAATTCCTTGTTTTGCTTTGCTTGTGTGCGCGGCTTTTGCTTTCCCTATTAAACTGTCTCTATCTCAACCCACGAGTTTTCTCACTTTTACCCTTCCGATTCTCTCCCCCATCCCACGGTGGAAGAGTGAGTGAGCAGCTGTGTGGTACTTAGCTGCCGGCTGGGGTTAAACTACGACAGTTGGCTGTGGGAAGACATGCAACTGCCTATTTTGTAAGGATTGAGTTGGAATTCGGTGGGACGTAAGTCATAACACTGTCACCCCGGAGTGAACCTGCCTATGTGAATTTCCCCATCAACAAAGACACTTCAACCACTTGTTTTTTCCTTCAGCAAATAAAGAAAGTAATAAAGTAGATCTGGGCTGTGGGAGCTCAGGGAGTCTCAACTGCATCATTTGTCAGTTCTCATTGCAGAAATTCTCACACAATCATAGCATTGGCTGGGGTGGGCATCTGGATGTCATTTAGTCCATCCTTCTGTTTAAAACAAGGACTACCGCCATCGCTAGATCATTACATCTGTCACCAGCTATCATTGACTATCACCAACACTAGARCAATGGCTTTGCTTAGCTGAATATTGAAAAGCAGGAGAGTTCACTCACTCTCTATCTAGCTGCTTTCAGTGCTGCACTGTCCTGCTGGTGAAGAAATTCTTCCTAACGTCCCATCTGAATATCCCAGGTCAAGACACATGTCCCTTGCACCTTGTTATGTTCTCTGCTACTGCCAAGAGAAGTCTGACTTCGTTATCTCTGCAACTTTCCTTCATGTAGTCATAGGCTGCTACTCAATCCCCCTTTAGCCTCTCCTTTGCCAGACAAAAGAAGTACAACTCCCTCAGGTTTTCCTCATAGCTCATGTGCTCTGTGTCCATGGCTATCTTGTGAGACACCATATAGACCCTCTCCAGGTTTTAACATTCCTCTTGAAGTGTGTGGGTTCCCAGAAGTGAACACAGTAGACCAGCTATGTCCCACTCCACCAGCAGTAGATTAAGCAAGGAATAACCTCCCTTGATCTGCTGGCCATGTTCCCCCTAAGGTAACCCTTAGTGGCTTACTTTATTCATGATGGGAGCACACAGTTGGCACATGTTCAACCTGGCATCCACTGTAAAGCCTGGGTCCTTTTCATTGAGGCTGCTGCTCTGCTAGCCAGTTCCCAGCCCATACCCATGCCTGGGGTTATTCTGCCCCAGGTGTACTTTTTCCTACTGAATCCCATAAGTTTTCTGTCGACCCAGTCCCTGAGTTTCTCAGGTCACTGTGAATTGAAGTTCTGCCATTTGTCATGTCATCCCTCTAATTTAGCATGGAAACCATGTCCACATGACTTTACTGATTGATTAGAGAGATGTGTTATATCTGAATGCTGAGAGTTGATCCTAAGCTCTCCTCCTGGTTTGCACTGTAAAACATCTCTCCTGTATGGACTGAACCCTAGGTGAATATTGCTGAGACGAGAAGGTGACCTGTAATACTCACCAGATGGCTTCAGCCCACATTGTATTTTTTAGAGGAGGAGTTTCCAGTGCTGCTTTCTTACAAGCTGATCTACTTTAGCTACTCAGAAAACATCTGTGATAGTTCTTAAGTACTGTTTACTGATTGAAACCATGTCATGTTATTAGAAATATTTATAACTATTGAAAACATAACAATGCTGAATGATCTAGCATCTTCATGGAACAGCTGGTATGCTGGTACCATTCTCTGAGATATGTTTTTCAGCTGTAAATTGTGATTAAAGGAGGGGAAAAAATGAGCACAACAGTGGGAACTGTTCCAAGGGCAGTGATAAAGATCTCCTTCCTTGTCTGGAATTGCCCTTTAAGCCCTAGACTTTTAATCAGCAGCAAAAGGAAGCAAAAGCTTCCTTCCCCAACTAGACCTGATTTCAACTAAGATGTGAGAGTGTCTTTCACAAAATACTCCCATCACAATCTATGTAAGAGTGCTTTAAAAAAAAAAATTAAGATGGCTTGGTCTTTTGCTTCCTTCAGTTGTTAGACTAAATAATAAGAGACCAGCACCCTTTCTGATGGTCACTTTCACGAATACAAAGCTGGCCCTGTTTCACTGAGATAAAGTAGCTTCAACAGTGTGTGTTCTGCTTTGCCAGACACAGTTTATCTTATTTAGACGATGACATTTCTGCAAGTAATCTACATCCAAAATTTTTAATAGGAAAAAAGCCTAACTGAAGTTTGCTGGTAGATGGTTGTATTCTTCAAAGCTTCCCATCCCTAGGAAAGATTTTGAATTCCAGATTTGGCAGGGAATTAGAACCATTGTCCTAAAGTGGATTTCATACCATGTCATGTAAAGGGCATAATTTTCTATCTTACTAGCTCAGGGCAGGGAAGGAACACGGGACAGACTAAAAAGCAGAGGCACATTTATACCTCATTACTATAAAAGAGCCTCTGGCCTTTCCAATGCTAACATAGCCCAAAGACAAGGAAGTCTAATGGAGGTGGTGACTAGGTCTGAAGAATGATGAATCTGTATGGAAATGGGCTTCATGAAAGTAGTAGAGGAAGACTGACAGGAACTGGGATCAGAGATAGCAGCAAAAGCTAGTCAGCTGCTGAGGCAGGAGAATATACTTTGAGTGTGTGGCTTGGCAGGTTGCACGAATACACTCCTTTAAATACACAGAGCAATGGGGAAAAATACAAAAAATTTGTATTTTAAGTGTTTAAAGGTATGTGAGTGATCTGGTCTGAGTGAATTAAGGCAGGACGTTTCCTGGCAGAGCATCTACATGTCGATATTGAGGGGAACTTTTATTCCAGGGATAGTTAAGAATTTGGGTACTTTCAAAAAGTCCCATTAACCACTTCTGTGAATCCTTAAGTGGTGACAGTAGTAGGTTTAGGCACTTGAGAAAGTCTTCCATTGTATCTCCCAAGGAGAAAGTTTTTGTGGGTTATACAGGATAATCATTACTCCGAATACAATGAGTCAGGATGTAGATCTGTCACGGAGAGCTTTGAACTCATAGCAAAAAGCCATAATTCATAGCAGTTACCTTTTGGAAAATTTACTTAGGATTGCATGTGGCCATGCCGCTGCAAAGAATAGGAAATGTCGCTAAATCTGGTAAGTCAAACTGACTGTATTGTAGTAAGTGTTGCTCCCACATTTCTTTATTTTTTTCCACCAGTCACTCAGCTCAGAACTAGGGTCCTGAATCTGCCTTTCCGTAAAGGAAAAACATGTTTTCCCTCTGTTTGCCTATCCTTGTTACTTTTATGACCTTTGGCAGCTTCTGAAAACTGCCACATGGAAGACAAAAGAGCTGTAGTCACTGATGTATGACTGATGAAGTAGGCATGTAGGCATGTCCATAAGAGTTGGAGAATGGAGCTGTATCATCCTTCAAGTGCTTCTATCTGGGGCACAGTTGAATATTATGTTAAATTGGGTTTGCTGCCAAGTACCTCAGACCAGTCTGTGCAACCTCTTTTCCTGTTCAGGTCTGCTAGCTTTGATGTTCTTATCTATAGTACTTTCAAAATGCAAAGTCTACCCAGGGAAGTTCAACCTCTGAAGTTAAGTGTGAATTTAAACCAGTATAAATACCCCTGTTTTCTTGGAACACTTCCGATGGTCTTCAGTATAGTTATTTTGCTCTTGCAAAAATCGGTGAAATTTGTGAATTTGTTTGCACAGTCTGCATTTTTGTTCCTGACAAGTTGTCTTAATTTGCAGCTGATATTCAGTTTAAGTGCTGGTGAAAACACTTTACTTAAATATTAATTGGAGAGAGTCCAAAGAATATGTTTTGACTAAAAAAAGCTGACAGTTTAAAATCCTGAGCCGAATAAAACATTTAAATTAAGCATGTTGGTCAGTGTAATAAGAAAAATATTTTAACTTTGTAGCAAAGCTTATTAGCTCAGACAGAAAATGTATTCACATGTCGGTCAGCATGTTGGGAACAAATTCTGTATAACTGAGATGCTGATGTTCATTATCCCTGCCATGTTGTGTAAGATGCTTTAAGCAGACTGCGCTGTTAGGCCTAGGTAGAGTGCAGATGGAGTGCACATAACTCCATGTAAACCTTTCCCATCTATTGGTGTTTGTTGGTTGTCCTGCAGTTTTAAGCCAACTCCCAAATGACAGAAATGGGGTGTTTGATAGGTATTAGGAGTTAGTGACGAAAGAGCAGAGAAATAATGAGTGAGCGGGACCATTTCCAGTTGGAAACTAGAAGGTGCAGGGTTTACAGGTGGCTGTGAGATATCCTTCGTATCTGGTTGTGCAAAGCAGATCAATAGGAAAGAGCTGATAGCAGGGCTCCAAAGGGCTACGGGTTTCCGTGAGTACAGGAACAGGGCTGACAGTGATGTTTACTTACACAAGGGTAGTGTTGTTGCTGTGGGTTTTAATCTAAGTTAGATGCGTGAATACAGATGTCACTAGGAAAGAATTTGAAATGTTCAGGTTGCCAGAGGTTGTGAAAGAAATTAATAAGGGGTGATAATGTGATTGGTCACATGTTTGTTCTCAAAGTATTTTTTCCCAAGACAGCATTAGTCTGGGTTATTCATGCTGCCCAGAGTGGAGGGTGTCCATGATTATTTTGACTTTGCAATGTTCAATGATGTCATGCAGTGCCCAATTCAGAGCAATAATCATGAATTGTGAGTTTTCTTACCCATGTCATTCATTAGCTTTGGGTTTGGGAGGGGTTTTTGATATGAAAATAGAAGCATATACAAGATAATGTATGCCTGCAGGGTGCCACTGTTTGTTCTTGCCTTTTGAAATTTTCAGAAAAAATACCAAATTGCCACTTTCTCCACAGAAGCTAATGGACTGCACAAACATCACTGGGTGAAGGCAGAGCCAGGTTGCAGGCGTGGCAATGAGGAGGAAGGTTAGCTCCTAGATTTCATTTTTAGTGGTTGGATTCCAAGCTAAATTTAGAGGCCCTTCTTTATTACAGGCTTTTCTGACACTGGCAAAGGGTTAGTTAACTGTTACAAACAGCTTGGTAGCTAGGGTTTTATATAAGCTCCTATTTACAAAATGCTTATATTTGCCAAATGCAATTGAGATTGAACTTCCTTTGGGTATTTGTCTAAGAAGAAAAGGGTTTTGAGCATCAGCTTAAATATTGCAGTTGTTTCTATGACCAATACCAGAGAAAAAGACATAGTTTTGTCGATAGAAATAAAGCAAATTGGAAAAGATTAAGGAGACAAGAATAAAGAGGATAGGATGAGGTAGCAACAGGGATCAGAGTGGGGAGGGAGGATAGTAAAGAAAGGGACAAGGAGTGATGTGGGTGTGAGCAGACAGAAATAGAAAAGGTCTACAAAAGTAGGATAAAAGAAAGTTGGCAGTAGGGACTGTGAAGAACTAGCAATTGGACTCTGCTATCTGAAAAGGCTCAGCAAAAGCCACGTGTGCCTCCTCCAGTGATCTGCCTGAACAGAGAAAAGCAGTCTGCTGTGAATATTACTGTTGGCCTAAATGACAGAGGTCTGTGCCATGATACTAAAATTCCAGCTCTGCTGATAGGCACTGCTATGATTGTCTTTTATAAGATCTGGAAAATGGCATGCAAAATACAGCACATGAAGAATATTAAGTCTGTAAAATCAAGCTTTCTTCAACCATGCCAGAAGTATTGTTGCCTGTACTGTTTTAAGCTGATCGTATGTAACACACATTATCATAGTTTCTAAATAGAGGATAGTATGACTTTTTTCCCCCTCAATGGCTTCAGAGGTTTGCCTAACATGAATTATGTCACCTTTAGTGACTTTCCATTTTTTTCAATATCTTAGGAAGTATTAGTAAAACCTTTTGGAGGCACTGCAAGTATTTTTAAAGGACTAATGATTTCTTATACCATAATACAAATCTCAGCCAAATTTGTAACAAATTTCTTTACTGAATAATATCTTGAATTGAACCACAAGAAGATGTTATCTGTGTGAAATAAATTAGAATTTCTTTGTTTTCCTGATAGGATTCAGCTTTAAAAAGGGGAAGTCATCCATAAAAAAAATAAATGTATCTCATAAAATGGCTCTTACAAATGTTAATTTGATGTTTTCGAACTACCGTGTTCTGCAGGCGTATCAGAAGATCTAGAGAGCTTGTAGGGATTTAGTAAAGTATCAGCTTAAATAAAGAATGCTTAAAGTCTCAGCTTTCTCACTGATTACTGTGTATTTTTAGTGGCTCCCTATCTTTTAACTAATTAAAACTATGGTTGACATACTCCAAATAACATATATAACATATTAAAGTTAATAAAGAGGGGATTGTTGATTATAGTTTATAAATGGCACTACCAAATAAATGGCAAAAGGACACTGCTCTTAGTTACATAAATTATTCTTTAGCTTGAAGGCTGTTAATGTTGCTAATGTAGCCCATTGTTGAATCCATTCCTACTACGAAGTTTTTAGCACCTCTGACTTTCATTAGGCCAAAATCCTTGAGTAGGTCTTAATCATGTTACCAATTTTTAAGCAGCTTTGAGACACCAATAGAAATTACTCCTTTAAAACCCAGCAAGTCCTGACCTGTAGTTCTTAACCTATCCCTCCTTAGACACAACCAGCGTTGATTTTAATGGGAGTGCAAACAAGTAGTAAATTCAAATTCAGCATCCTTACAGAGGTAAAAAGGTCAGCCTCACCCCCCACCATCACTACCCCGTGGCACACATCTTCAAAAAGGGGAAATATGTGAAAATTAGGAATTTGTTATATTGAACCTAAAGGGAGTAAATCTTTGTAGGCTACAAGGAGGTTACTGAAGGACAGCATACCGGAAGCCCAGCAGTAGTGTGTACCACCTGTTAAGAAAGGCTTGAATAAGGGTAAAAAGGAAGCAAGCATGTCTAATCAGCACAATAAGTAGGTTATTAGAATAAGAAGACATCTTTCAAAAAGCTGGAATTGTATCCAAACGAGGAAAAGACAAAGGATTATAAACTCTGGCAGATTAATTGTATAAATGCAATAGTGCATGTCAAAACAGAGCTCAAGGAACAATGAGCAAAAAGGATCAAATGAATACTAAATATTCCTTCAGATATATCAAGAGCAGGAAGCATACCAGAGAGGCTGTAGAGCCAAATGGTGCTCATGGCATTAAAGGAGCACTGAGAGGGCAAGACCACTGCTGAGAAGCCAAATGAATTCTTTACATAAGCTTTCTCTGTGGACTAAATTGTAGATCCATGTTGGATCCCTTTGGAGAAGAAGGATGTTCCTCAGAGAGTATGTCTGACACTGAAGTGGCTAAGGAGGTTGTGGAAACATTGACAATCCAAATACTAACCAGTGATGGACAGTGTTCACCCAACTGCTTTAAGAGAAGTCAGGGATGAAGTAGCTGAATTGCCAATGGCAATGTGTAACCTCTCAGTTTAAAACTATTTTGGTACATGAGGACTGGACCAATGGCAAATGTTATGTCACTCTTGAAAACAGGTTCCAGGGAGAATGAAGGAAACTACATATCTGTAGCATGAGATTTATACCTACCAAATTAGTAAAACTCCAAGAAATAATTGAATTAGTGGACATGTGAATATATGTGATTTATGTGGGAAGAGAGAAAATGGCTGGTTGATAATAGTCAAGCTAGTTTCCTTTAAAAGCTCTTGGGAATCTGAAGAGCTGTGGGGTAAGACATGGATTGGCTATGAGATAGGATGCAAGGGATGGAAGGAAAACATCAATTATAGCAATTGAGAGAAGTCCCAGAAGGGTGGGTCCGTGCCCAAACCTGTGCTGCTGAAATGACTGGGGAGGGGGAGGACAAGGAAGATAGTGAACGACAAGTGAAATGATTTACAGAGGATATAAAGTTGTTCTGATAGTAAGGATGAAGACACACAGTGAAGAAGTATAGGAGGACTTTTTGAGAATAATGACTGGGTAATGTTAGATAAAATTCAATGCAGGTAAAGATAAAGAGGAAAAAACAAATTTTACATAAAATAATGGGCCCTGTGCTGACCAATGACATTCAGGAGTGAAGCCTTTGGATTATGAGTGGTAATTCAAAGGAAAATGACAATTCAATGTCTATTCAGTAGCGGTCAAAAAAGGGCAAAATAAAAGTTAGGCATGATTTAGAAAGGAATGAAGAGCTAAACAATAGCATTGTTTTGCATACATAAAGGCATTGTTTGCCCTCAGCATTAATACTGCGTGCAGTTCTGCCTCCCTTATCACAAAAAAAAGGTTGACTAAAACTGGAAAAGGCCCAAAGAAGATAAACAAGAATGACTGAGTGTATGCCAGAAGAATGACCAGGGTAGGATTTGTCAATGTAGAAAAGAAAGGGCTTACAAGGCAATATGATAGAGATCTTCAGAATAACACATTGTGTAGAGATAATGGTAAGAATTGACTGCTCACTGTCTTTTGCAGTATAAGAGAGGCTTCTAGTAGGAACTGGATCCGAAACAAATGAAAGAAGGTGGTTTTTGGCACAGTGGGCGGTAGACTGGTAGAACTCCTTTCCAAAGGATATTGAAAGTTTATTGAGCTGAAAAGGATAAGTATTTGGAGGAAAGGTCTATTCAGGGTTGCTAAACAGACAAATCATGTTAGGCCTAGACTACGCCAATCTGAAAATATGTGGCAGCTAGGAGAATATTTGAGATAAGTATCATGCCCTATATTTACTCGACCGGCATCTGTTTATTGCCACTGTTGAAGAGAGGTTATGAAGGAGGAGGACACTTGGTCTGTATTGGATTCTCAATGAGCATGCTTCACTGTATGCTTTCCACTGTGATTATTCTCCGAAGACAAAATATATCATTGTGATCATCCTCACTTGTCTGGAGACTTGAATAAATTATCTGCACTGAAACAAATTTAATCTGTGGTTTATGAAGGATATTCTTAAAATTAGAAAATCATTCAGACAACATGCTTTATTGTGGTCAAGGCTGCCTAGTGTTTGAAACAGTTAGGTGTGTCTAATACTCCAAAATAGAAATTATACTCATTATTTAACCCTTACACAATGCTTATTGTTGCCAAAAAAATCATCATTCTTCAATCACAGGTGAAATTGGGTCAATTTGCTGCATGGCAGCAGACAGCTTTATCTGATTCAGGATCTGATTAAGAACATAAGGACAAATATGCTGATTCATACTAAAAGTCCATCTTATATCTTGCCTATGACAGAGGCCAATAGTGAATGCCTAGGAAAGAATATAATAAGGCATAAGGGATACATTCCTGAAGTATCCAGGTCTGTCCTCAGCCAGAATGGTGTCTATAAATTTGTTCAGGGCTTCTTGAATCCACCTACCAATCTAGTACCAACAGCAAAGCTGTGTATAGTTTCACAGCTTAACTGCATGTTGTGTGAGGACCATATCTTTCTGTTTTGAACATGCCATCTACTAGTGTCATTACTCCTCTGTCGTCTCTCTTTGAGCTGAAGAATTCTAACCCATTTAATCACTTCCCATATGGAAACTGCTCCACCTGTTTTCCCTTCTCTATGCCTTTTCCAGTTCCCCTGCATACGTTTTGAGATGGTGAGAGAGCTAGATGAAGTATTTAAAATGTAGGAGTACATTTAGTAAGAGTATTTAAAATGTAGGGGTTTATATAGTGGCATTACATCTTCTGCCTTGTTCTCCATTCCTTACTTAGAATTTCCTAATATGTGGTTGTTTTTGTGTTTGCTACTGGACACGGAGCCAATGTTTTCAGGAAAGCATAACCCCTGGATCTTGTTACTGAGTGGAAACATTGAGTCCGGATCCTATACTAATGGGTATATAAAGTTAGGATTTCTCTACATCTATCTGAATTTCATCTGCTATTTTATCACCTGCTAAACCTCATAACATCTTGCAGTTAGACATTTCTCTTTATTGTCCTGAACAACTTGCCTTATAAGACAATTGTCTTGTCTTATCCTTTGTGTCCCTTCATAGTGACCTGCAATGAAGGATGTCTCCAAAATGAGAATACGTGTTTAGAGCCCTGCTTTATTTAATTTAGTCCTGACTCTGCTGCTAATCCCATGCTTTCATAGTGCAGTCTGTCAGAGGTATTTCCTTTTTGAACATTATGCTGTGAAACAATAGCTTTTCTACAGCAGACTGGCAAATGCTCTGAAATACTTTCTTTGTGGGAACTTGAGGGCTATATTGCTTAAAGTTATTAAGCTTGTGACTGCTCTATTAAGGAAGGAAAAGCTTCAATGGAAGTTTGTGACATTTCCCATAAAAGTTAAATACTTTTTTTAACAGCATTGTTGGGCAGATCCTTTCAGGATCACAATACAATTGAAATTAACTGGGTGCTGCTTGGTACTGTGTTTCTCACTGCATGATAACATGCCATTGTGCATCATAGCGAACTCTGAGAATAAAACAATATATAACATGTTCGTTATTCTCCTCCAAGAACTTTTATGGTAAGTGGCTTTTGATACCATCAGAGGAAAAGAAATGCYGGCGCAAAGCGGAACCAAATATAGAATCAAATGGATCAAATCAGCTAAGATTGCATACAGTTGAAATGTTGTTGTCCATGGTTAGGACATTATCTGCAGCGTGTGGCTTCAAGGCAGCCCAAATTTATCTAAACCCGCACTGCTACAATCCCCTCATTTGCAACAACAATATCGCTTAGGAGATTTCTTTGTAAATCAATTCTAGGGCATGAAACCAATCAAAAACCAACCTGGCAAAAAAGTGAAAAGATTTATTCTTTTTTACTCTGGACTGGTTTACTGACAGATCAAACTGGCACAAGCTAGTACAAGGATGGGACTGGGAACATGTGGCTGGAGAAGAAAGGGGCACCCATAGTACTCGACAGTCTAGAAGATGTTCCTTTCTCAACACATTCTTGACATATACTGCATGATTGCAGAAGTGTTTTTACTTTGGTACCTTTCTTGCTTCTGCAATTAATTTTTAAATTGGCAAGAGAATATTTCTCATTTTGTGGATAGCTCATAGCATTAAGTGCTACTAAAATCACTTTTCTGATGAAGCTGTTTCTCAAATTTGCACATAAACAAGGAGCAAATACTGTACTTTTCCACCTGTAAAACTTAAAGGACTTCATTAACCTTGACGGACTTTGTGAGCAGTATATAATATCCATTTTAAAGGAGAGTAATTACAAGGGGCCTAGCAGTGCCATTTTGATGGTTCTGTATTGCAAAGGTATAACTTGCAAGTAAAGGGAGAGCAATTGCACTTGTAGGTACTGCACATTCTCACATCAGGGATGATCTGTAAGGAAGAACAGTAGCCAGAGCTGAAACACAATGCCATCTGTTTGTTCCATTCTTCCCCTTCTTGAACTTGTTGAATTTGTCGTAAATAACTCCAGAGTGTGGGCAGAAAGGAATTTAGATGATTCATGATATGGTCACACTGTTTAGCCTCTTTTTTTTCAGGGCTGTAGAATTTTGCTCCTCTGTACCTACAGTCTGGTAAATCCTGAAATCATAGGCATTGTGAAACTGTAAAACTGAAGGTTTTTTATTAAAGCTGCCTGTTTAACAGTTGTGTCAGTCAGCATTTAAGTAGCCCTGGAATAAGATTTGTGCATTAGTGCTGTGCTGTGAGAAGTTCTGATAGTAAGCATAGTAAAGGCAGGTTTCTTTCATCAATCCAGGTAGATAAATGTAAGCCTGTAGAGAGCGATAGACTTTACATCATGAAGAAAAATTAAAGGAAATATAGTTTCACTATTCATCAGGGAAGAGGGAATTGGGATTCCTACTTTTCTACTGCTTCTGCTACTGCTTTATGGTACTGCATTGGATGAATTGCTTGCTTTATACAGAAGTTATACGTGATAGTGAGACGGTCTCATTTGTTAAGTACTGGAATGTACTTGCTGATGAATAAAACATAGTTATGGCAAGCTGCATTTCAAAGACCTGTCTAAAATAAGTTTTCCATAAAGAACAGAGTTAACCAAGACTGGTTTCTAAAGGAGTCCTATGATCCCTGTATCTCACCCATAACAGTATCCCTGGTTTCTGGTCAGAGATCCCCACTGGGCACTGGGAGGGATGTGCTGTGGCCAGCCTGGAGCTACGAGCTGGAGCCTGCTCTCCTGCTTTCAGCCGGCTGGCTGGCAGGGGGGTGAGCCTCCCCTCCTCTCCCCGGGGACCCTCTTTCAAAGTTGCAAAGCTTGGGGAAAGAAAACATTAATAGAAGTCTGATAACCAATTATTTTTTTTAAGTCAATTAAAAGTAAGTTTCCCACTTAAAACTCATTTAGGTAAAAATAAAATTGCTTACTAAGAAAAAAATGCAATTTAGTTATGTTTTACCATGTGAGAGTGAGTCACGCTTCCATCTTCAGATTTTTAACCAAATACCTATATAATTCCAGATTAAATTAAAGACTTTCATTTACTTTCTACAAAGGATGGTTGATTTTCCACTTCATAGGGATGCTGTTAATAACACAGTTTACTTAAATGATTGCAATACGTTCAGGACGCTGCACAGGTCGGGAGCACCGGGGGCTCCCCAGGTGGGTCAGGGCAGGAGACCAGCCCTGCTGTGGCATCACTGGGGCAGGGGCTGATGGCCCCGGGGGGCTGACATGGGGTCCTGGGCCATCAGCAGGGAGAGTCAGGGCTGTCAGTGCCCTCAGGGCCCTGAAAAAAGGCACCCAGGATTGTCCTGTGCATGTAAGTAATTATGACTGACAAATACCGGCATTCTCTGGTTATACAGCAGTTTGCAACAGCCATAATATGGCTCAGATCAGGGCTAGGTATGACTTCTGTGACTCTTCAGAAACCTCCCTAAAGTAACCCGTGGGTGGAGTCCATGTCACCCTTTCCAGCCCAGCCATAGATTCTGATTTATTGTAATACAGTGTCTACTATTTACTATCCATTGTGCTGTATTCCTGTGGCATTCTTCTTATCACTGAGATAGATTTAATCTTTGCAAAACCTCAGAGGTGGAAGAAGTAAAAGCAACCTGCAAAGAAGAAAACATAATTATGTGCTCCACTATACCGTATGAAGGTGGCCCAGAAAATGTGTTCCTTGGCATGTTTTCCCACCAGTTCTAGTACTATTTCAGCCCCATGACATTTCTTTCTGAGAGTGATTAGAAAGAAAGAGTTGAGGTGCTGAGCAGGAACAAATGAGGAAGCCTTTAATCATGCTTTTTAAAAATATATTGATTAATCTGCTTAGCCCAGTATCTGTAATTCAAACCCTGCAACTTTTTAGAGAAAGGATATCTTTAAGGAGCAGGTATCTTCAGCTTTTAATGATTTAGCAGAATGACTTCAGTTGTCTCTTATCCAAAAGACTCCCACCAAAACAGGGAAGACTTCTGAAGTGCTCAGAAATGTCGTGTTCAAAAAATAGTTGGGCATTTTATAAAAGGAATCCTAAATGGCGCACTCTGAATTTTCAGGAGGTGCAAGGCTTAACCCTGGAAGTTTATGTTAGGTATCTTGGTCTCTGTGTAATGCAAAGATCATTGTAGTTAACCTCAGAGTAGGTAACCTCAGAGTACACATCGGTTTCCTAAATGTCCTTAAAAGTCGTTGTTGCCAATTTTTTTACTTCTTACCAAGAAATAGTACAAACTCCAGAGCAGAGATGACTTATAGTTGATGTAACTGATATAATTTAACAAGCATAGAAAAAAAATCCTTCTGATTCATTTGATTTATTCATTAAACAAATTTAGGATATGTGGTGTCCTCCAGTACCTTTGAATGCGGGTACGCATTCTTGACAGAGTGTTTTTTGAGTTTGTCCCTGTTGTTTCTCAAGTGGCTAAAAGATGACGTTGCTTCAAAATAATTCACCGTCCTTTTCTCTTGAGTTTGCACAGAAAAAAAAGTGTGGTTACTTTATTGGTGTTGTATAATCACATGTGCAGACTTCAAAATTAGACATCTGATTTTAGAGGACTTCCAACAGCCCAGACTAGAGAAGATTAATACAGACTATATTTATGTTAATAAAAATACAACCAAACAATAAAGTATTTGAATTCTCTATTAAAGTATGTAACCTGACAGGAAACAAAACAGATGATAATTTCTTCTGTGCAAAAGTGAAATTAAAATGGTAACTCTACCCTTTGGACTTGTCCTTTCCTCCTCTGAGCAGAATTTCACATCGAGGAAGGAAAACCTCGATTAGATGGTTTTGCTTAGATGCAATTGCACCCATGGGTGCAAGGAAGGTACCTGTAAAAGCAAGGAGAGGCTGGTGTGGTGAACACAAATCTGTCAAATTCTTTGAAGCTCCCAGTCCTGACCCAAACTGCCAAATCTCTTGAGGTATGCCCAGCACCGCCAGTTTTCAGTCCTGGATGTGTATAATTATACTACTTCCATGCACAGTGAGGATCTCACTGTACCAGACATTTCGCACAGAGCCCCATTTCAGAACTGCTGCCCATCTGATAAGAGGAAAATGAAATTAGGGATGTTATGTCCCCTCCAAATAATCTGTGTAGCCTCTTGACTTGGTATCTGAAAATTTCTCATTTGCCATATGTAGTTTTAAAGAGGGGAATGTAAGAAGTGGGAAGGGATTCAAACAGGCCTGTATGGATTAAACAACTGTTCATCACTGGTGGAGAGTGCAAGAGCAGGACTTCCAGCCCTGAGCTCCTAATATTTGCAGAAAATAGTTTTGAAAATTAAATAAACAAAAACTAATCTTGGTAAGCAAGACTGGACTTTGCCCAGTCAGGATTTACTGTTTTCTGTATTATCTGTTAAACAGAGGCCATGCAACTTCTTCAGCAAGCAATTTCCATCCAGCATAGTAATTTATGTAAACTGTAACATACTGCAAAAGCATAGCATTCTGAAAGGAAAACACAATGTCTCTGTGTAAACAGTATGAACAGCTAAACTTGCTTTAAAGCTTGTACCTGATTTGTGGTGTGAACCTCATCTCTGCGAGCTTCAGCTCTGGCCACTGAATCTTGGAAGTCCTTTCTTTGATAATGAGCTCTCTGTCAAATCTTCTCTCCATCCCAGCATTTCTGACTAGGATCAACATTGCTCTTAACCTTGCTGCAAATAAGCTAAACAGAAGCAAACACAGAATTAATCTTTTTTCCCACTGGCCTCTACTTGTTTGCCAGACCCCTCTTTTTTCACCCTTAGCAGCTTCTTCCAGTGCTTATGACTTTTATGTTATCAGTCTAATTTAGCTCATAAACTCCAATCAGGAACTCTTTTTACCTGATGCCATGTATTAACACTGCTAGGTAGTGTCAAGTTTTCACTATTAGAATACATTGTGTTGCATAAACCCAACACTAATTTTAATGCCAGTGTTCTGTTATTAGCATAAATATGTAAGTTGAGTGGTTTTTCCAAGTTTGACACAACAGTTAGGGCTTTTTTTTGGGKTTTTTTTAGCAGTAGTCTTATCTGGTTTTTAGTTCTGAGGTACAGGTCTCTTCTATGAACTTTCACAATGCTAGATTAAATACGTATATCAACTTTACCTCCAAATCTGAAGTCAGCAGAGTAAAGGAAAAGCTTTATTTGCACAATACCTAGGACTTTAAAGGATGAGCAAATACTTTCCTATTTATATGTCTCTGTACAACTTGGTCCTTTTCAACACTCATAACTCATATTTGGTCAAGTCTTGTGTTGAAAATACTAACCCTGGCAAATTGTTGAGTCTTTCCAGTGAAGCCTTTTAGAGGTTAAAGCACATCCTCACCTGAGGGTGAGGGAAGTGTGTTCTTAACCATGTATTTTGTAAAATGGTAAAATCCTGTGAAGTTCCTAAAACTGTAATTTGTGCTTGCATTAAGAAGTTAAGGTTAAAATTACTCACTAGAGCACTTGTTTTACTAAAACTGACAAGATCTATTTTAGATATGACATTGCCTATGAGAGTGTTAACAGCAGAACCTACTCCAGATTTTTTTCTCACCTAGTTATTGGATACAGATCCTATAAATCGTTTACAACTGCTGATAGCATAAGTGAGTTCTCTTTTTGGTAGGAAAGTTTACTCAAATGTCATTAATATTAGAGAATTATTGTGAAGACCATAAACCACTAGCTCCAGATGCTGGGCGTGCACCTGCATCTAGGTCTGTAAAAGTTTATGAGTGTGTTTTGTTCTTTCACTCCTATCCAGGTGGTCTCATTCAAAAGTTGAATGATAGAAGGAAAAGCACAAATCATTAATGCCTTTTGAGAGGTCTTTTGTGATAGGTTGTCTATGTTACAGCCACTTCTGTGAAGACAGTATGATGTAAGCCTGACTGAACGAGCTATAAACTACTTAGCATGGCCTATGAAGTACCACAGACACTTGGAACTCCACTGGTCATAAAACACATTAATCGCCCTGTTACTTAAATAGTTTTTCAAGTGAGCTTTCCAACCGAGGTCAAGTCTCGCAATATACCACTGTTCCTTTTGACCATGCTTGCTCAGTAGGTTGCTACAGCATTCACAGTGAAGATGTCCTCTTTGATTTTTAAGTTGAGCAATCCCAAGTCTAAAACTGCTTTGTGTGAGATAGAAGTCCACTGTGTATTGAACACAGGGCTAATGCCTTCATCATGAAATGACGTATGGTGTAAGGAGCCCTGAACTAGCTGAGCAGACTGATGTATCCACGCAATGCAGTGAAGCAGCTCTGGGAGCAGTGTAACTCCTCTGGAGTTGCACTGACTGGAAGCAAAGCAAACGTGTCTCTTGGACATGAAGTCTCGTGGACCTCAAGCACAGAAATTCTCTGACCCATAAGTACTGCTTCCTTTTCTGGGGACTACCTCTAGGATTCGCAGGCCCTACTCCATTGTACACTTGCATGCCCTAGGAAACCTTTTGTACAAATTCCAGTCCTCTCAGTCCTTGCCTTGCATTAGCTTAAAGGCATAAAAATCACAAATATTAATTTCCTGCAGGTCCTTGTCAAGTATAATAGAAGAATATCTTGGCAGACATTTCCCATCGCTGCCATGGTAGAGGGAATCAGGGACAACATGAACTCCTTATCTGCCTTCTGCAAAACTTCATTAAAAACACTTTTTGTCATGTTCCCCTAATAGTCTTAAATAGTCTTAACATTCACTCCTTGAAGGGTTTTCCAGCCTTCCAGTTGTGCAGCATTCTTTTTGAGAGAGGATGACCAGGTGAGGTTGCACCTCCAGTTTATGGACAGCTATGTCTCTCCAGCACTACTTCTTTGTTCCTTGTTCATCTGACTACCCTGCCAACAGCTCAGCATCAGGTACAGACTGTTACTGTGCTGTCCTTGAAGCCCAAGTGGCAGCTGGCTCGCTTTCCTGCCATGATTTACAAAGCTGTAGGCAGGCGTGCAGCTGTAGAAATCGCATGTCCTTCCCTGGGAGAAGAGAAGTGGGAGAGGGAGTGGGGCCTCCTTCCCCTGCAGGGTAGCGATAGCTAGGTTTCAGCTTGAACTTTAGCGAGGAAAAGCTCATGTGGCCTGGGACTAGCTCAGGCAGCAGTTTCTGGAGGACGGGGGGGGTGTTGGAGTAGCACGGTATGCCYGATGTAGTGCTTGAATGATAATGCCAATGTATCTTGCCCTTGTAGAAACCATGAGGCAGGTGTGAGTAGTCTAAACTTTGCCCACCAGTCAGTACTGAAGTTCATTCATCAGCATGTTGTTCATTCACTTACTGATGCCATCCTAAATTTTCTCACATCTCTCTTCTTGACTTTCTCATATCACCTGAAAAATGTCGCTATTACAGTTTAGTTGTTTTCTCCTCTCCACATACACAGTGATACTATTAGGAGACTAAGTGTAGTATCCAAGACCCCTCTGTTACCCCCCCTTTGTCATGATGGAAATTTATCATTCATTACACCTTCACTTCTCTCCTACGTAGTTTTGATCAAAAGCAATACTTTGACTCTCATTTTACTCAACTTTTCACTCAGCATTCATAGTATTATAGTGATAAATTAAAAGCTGTAGAGCTTGTGTAGCTACTGCATACCTCATTTCTCAGTTACAAATGTGTTGGACTGAACAGTAGCAAAAGGTGGCTTCCGAAAGAGTCAAAGCTGATACAGTACAAAATCCTGGTGTGGAAGATGAGGCGCAGAGTTCAAAAGATATTGCGAGCTGGAATACTTTTTCATGGCTTTCAAGTCAAAGAACAAGGAATTTAAATTACTGGAGAAATTGTGCACTGAAATATATGATCATTTTGTCTTTTTGAGTATTTTTTTTGTCTACTGAACGTATGAGCAAATACCAGTTATTTGATAAATTTCTCCAGGAAAATGAAAATAGCTGACTTCTGTGAAGGTTTCTATTTCCTGCCAAACTCATGTTACCACAAAAAATGATTATGGTCAGCCTTTTCTTTACAAGATGACTGAAGATTTAGTAGTCTTTAAGGAAGACTATCTGAGAAGTCTGACACTAGTTGTTCTGCAAAAGTCTTGGCCATTTTTCAATTTAGGTTCATCACCAGTCTATATGAATTTACTTAAAAATCTCTTCTGTAAGGACAAGATAGGGATTTCAGTTGCGAAATTTAGAGATTTTTCCCTGGCAGAAATATCAAACCCTTCAGAGCATCAAGGAAAACCGAAGTTTATTTCGTAATGTTTCCTTAGGATATAGGGAAAATGAGAAGAAAGAAAATGAGGAAAGGAAGTAAAAGAAAGAAAGAAAAGGAAAAGTAGAGAAAGACAAAGAGAGATGGAAGGCGGGAAGAAAGGAAGGAAGGAAGGAAGGAACGAACGAATGAACACTGGATCATTTGGGGTGTGTCTTGTACTACGCGACCTTCATCCTGAGTGGCCTCTTAAAGACTGGGCAGGTGTGAATGTCCCAGCCTTTCTCTAAATCTAAATGATCCATATTGAGACTACTTACCTACCCGTGAGGAGCAATTATGCCTACAGCAGATAAACATGTTGTTGAATCTGTTATTGTTTTGATACCATATTGTAGGATCAAAATGTAGAAGAAATGGAAACTGAACTTGAACAACACAATGCATCAAACAATGTGCCTTGGAGCATGCAAGACAGCCTGCATGGGGGGAGTGCTGCAATGGAGGGTACAAGCTCATCAGGAAAGACAAGCAGGGAAGAAGAGGAGGGGGGATGCCCTCAAAGCGAAGGAGCAGCTGGGATGTATGGAGCGCTCCTGTAGGACAGACAAGGGTCTGGTGAGAGCTCGTGGGTCAGATCCAAAGGGAGGCCAGGGAGGGCAGCAGCGTGGTGGGGAGCATGTTACTGACCACAGACTACAGGCGAGGGAGTGGATGTCTTCCTCAAACCCCTCGAGGAAGCCTGGGGAGGGCAGAGCCTGGTGCTCCTGGGGGCTGTGAACCTCCCTGGAAGGTCACCTGCTGGAAGGGCAGCATGGTAGGACACACGCAGTCCCGGAGATTTCTGGAGGGTGTCGCAGACAACTTCTTGATACAGGGCCTGCTTGGGCCAGCCCAGGGGGTCACACTGATGGATCTGCTGTCCCTGCCAAGGAGGCACCAGCGGGGGAGTTGGTGACCCCTGGCAGCATTGGCCATGGTGAGCGTGAGAGAGTGGAGATGAAGATCCTGAGAGGAGGGAGGAGAGTCACAGAGCCCAGACGTGGGGCACCAGGCGAGCAGCCTGYGGCTTGTCCAGGGAGCGGGCAGCTGGGATCCTAGGGGAGCAGCTCTGGAGGGTGAAGGACATGAGGGCAGCTGCCAGGTGTGTACAGACCGCATCCTCCAGATACGAGAATGGTCCATCCCAATACCCAGGAAAACAAACAGGCGTATCAGGATCCCGGCTTGGCTAAGCCGAGAACTCGTGGGACAGCTCCACTGCAAAACAGCCACGTACAGGAGGTGGAAGCAGGGCCAGGCTTCAAAGGAGGGCTTTAGAAATGTTGCCCACGCATGCAGGGAGGGGTTAGGAAAGCCAAAGCTCGGCTTGAACTGGCAGGGACATTAAGGGCAAACCAGCCTCTACATGAGCAGTAAAAGGCCAAACAAGGAGATGTGGGCTCACTGATGAGCAGGGCTGTTGATTTCATGGCAGCAAACATGGAAATTTACAAATTGCTTGTATATCCTAAATTATAAAACCAAATCTTAACCCATTAAATCGCAATAATACATTTTATTGATACATAGATAAGGAAGTCCTCTAGAAGGACTATGTACCTGTACATTTATGTGCTGGCATATGGCGCACGTGTTTTTATCACATGACTCTTTCCTCACTGGAACTTTAATTCTTAATGTCATGCAAGTTTTAGTGCTAATATTAGGTTAATCTTGAGATATTATCAAGGACAGGTGAAGTGATTGGTGCTTTTTAAAGACAACACTATAAATGAAAGAATATAGTATATTTTCAAATTCAGTACTGCATGCCTTTGTAGCTACAGAAAAAACTTGAAAACATTAGAAAAAGGCTGAAGAGTAGGAGGCTAAAAGAAAAAGGAGTCCAAAATAATTATTCAAGTCTTGAAAGATAAGCTCATCACCTGGATTTTGAGGATCAAATGAATAATTTTCATGAATAGTTTGAATTGCCTAATACAAAGCTGGATTATATCAATGGACAAGCTCTCATTAGTTGCTGTGACATCTGCTGCAAAAGGAAAATTACAAAGCAGAGTTATCTTTGCTAAAGTACCATTAAGAACTGTTCCATTGAAATGCTTTCTGATTCCCTGTTGGTATTGGGCAACATGTCATGTTTGTGGTTATGACTTCAACATAATGAAATATAAAATATTTGCATGTATTGCAACAAAAAGAATAATTTCTTTCATCATAATTAAATAGAATTGACAAGTCCTGTGGGATGCAGGGAAGCTTTAGTTTCTTTTAAATACRAGGAAACTAACTCATGGCACCACGTCCCAAGCCAAGGTCAGATGAGAATTTAGCAGTATTACAGGGAGTAGATAGACCACCGGACTCCCAGTTCTGCACCATAAACACAGTAGTCCCTCCCGGGCTGCTTAAAAAAAAAAAAAAGAGAGTGTGCTTTGACACGTAGGAAGTTGATGACGTTAGAAGAGCTGATGATCTAAAAGAAGCTATCAGTGACTTGTTGCAACAGTCCTGAGATGAAGTTGTGATGTGTCAGAGAATGAGAAAGATAGACTTAAGCATCCTCCCATCTCCAGCCAGTGCTGCAGGAGGTTAACATCCCCCATCCTTTGACGGTTTACAGCAGCAGTTCTTGCAGCATTGAGTGACTAACAGTACTGAGAAGATCCAGACTCCATGGACATTATGCATATTTCCTTCACCCCCTGCAGCTCTTTGCCAGTACACTTCAGTCATGATTTGCATCATCATTGCAAGTCCTGTCTGTCATGTTTCCTGAATGAAAACAGTGTCAGTGAAAACACGTGCACAAAGGGCTGGAAATAAGGCCCGTAGTTTTATTTTTGCTACTGATCTGTTGAGAATGTGAGTAGCCTTGTTTTTCCAGGAAGAGATTTAATTTGCAAAACAAGACTGGAACCCTTCTTCTGACTCACCTGTTTTGTACTGCGTATATCCCATCTTAAGCACTTCTTTTGCATTCCCTTTTTAAATACCATCTGTTCTAAATAAAAAATATTTCAGGATGCTGTGTTTATATTCAAGTTTTTTAATAGTGCATGTAGGTACTACCATATGTTTTTTTTTTCATTTCTACAAGGAAATTCCTTCAGGGCCCACCTGGGTAACAGCTGAATAGGAAACCTGCAGAGCTGTTACAGTTCCCAAATACATTATTTCCTGCCCAGATTTCCACACAGAAGTCCTCCAAACCTGCAGAGAGACAGTGCTTTCGACCAGTCGCTGTTTGTCCTCTGTTTCCTAGCTTATCTACTTTAAAAACAGACAAACAAACAAAACAAAACCAAAAACCAACCCCTTGGATGATATAATAAGTATTGGAGGATGTAGGTGAGAGAGGATGTTCTTCAGACTGGGACCTCCTTTTCACGGTATCATTGACAAGGACAGTAGGACCGTACCTGAGATCAGCACTCCTGGACATTACTGCTGTACAGATCTTCTTCTTGTACCCACGGGCAGAGTGAGAGCCACATATGAAAGTCTGTATTTGGGGATCAGGCAAAGCAAGCTAGGATTAAGTCAAATGTATACTTTAAATCTTCCCTGAACTCTTTCTTCTGCAGATGCAGAAGAGAATTTATGAAGGGCCAGAACCAACTCATGGTAATCTCAGTGCAGGAAACAATTTTAAGCTAATTTTGTGTTTGCCTAGATTCAGACGCCTGGGAGCCAGATGAGCTTTTGGTGCAACTCCATATAGCCACAGGGCTAGAACTGGGTGGGAATGTTTTTTTCCTATACCACACCAATTTGTGTGTTAAAAACTATTCCCAATCCACCATGATGGTGAAGGAAGTTGTCCCAGAATAGCTAATGTGCCTGGGTGACCCTCTAGGCCACTCGGGTTAAGCCCTTGTTCTTGCATCTTCATTCATATGGGAACATGTTACTGCCCCTCAGGTTGACTATTCTTGGAAAAACTAGAAATGAGCAGGATGTTTCAATTTCTCACTTTGAAGCTTTTCTGTGTTAATCATTAAATATTTTGGCAAGCCCAGCTGTGAGGACTGTAACTTGGGATGGTGGCAACTAAGGTTCAGGTCCTTGCTCTACAGAGCATCATGGAAATCATGAGAAGTGGGCCGTTTCAACAGCAGAGACTGGGAAATCCACTCAGCGTTTACCTGCAGCCTGGTGGTTAGGTTGCAGAGTTGAGTCAGACCAAGGAGTAATTTAAAACTGAGCCTAGCTTATTGGCTATTGTAAGGTATATAATTTGGATCAGAAGTCCTCCCAAGTGAAATTTCCATTGTTATTAACAGCTTCCCACAACCTGTTCTTATTCATTGGTATCATCTGTTGGTCTGGTTGGAGAATTCCCAGTCATCTGTACTGGACGTTAATTATGGTGTGGCATAAGTATAGCCAAAGACTCGTAGGACCAGCTGAAATTAATAAGAGCTGGAGAAAAGGAGATGTGCTAGTCACGGACCTGCTGACAGGGACAACTAGCAGAGGACCATACTGGTGGCTTTGCGTCTTCTAGAGAATAACTTTCGTATAAGGTATTCCCTAGCAAGCTTGTATCTGCCCACCACCTCCCATAGCCTGTTTACTCAGTTTTAATGATGTAAAAGGACCCTTAGAATTAACAGCAGCCTAGATTTCCTCATTAATTGAACTTGTCTCCTAATTTCAACAGAGGTTTGCCCAGGGTACAGGAAAAATATATTATTCTTTGCTTGGTGGTGACCTAAGGGAATCAGTCACAGTTCTAGCCCAGCAGACTTATTCCAGGCAAACCTCGACAAAGGAAAACAACCCTAAAGTTCCTGACAAGCCATTTAAGCCTTGTCACAGATGATATTCAAGTTTGGCTGTGTGGGCATCTATGTTGAAAGTACGCTGTATGGCAGTCAGAACATTTAAAGAGATGCAAATATATCCTCATTCTTTAATTTTGTTGGATCCAGGATAACTTGAAACACTTCACTGCTTTACACCTTCATGTAGACATTTACTCTTCAGTCCTTTACACTTAACTATACCTAGCACAAGGAAATAGAGGAAATAGCATAGGATAACCTTAAGAGACAGAAGAATGTGACAGTATGGAGAGCAGAATATGATAGTATGGAGAGCAACTTAGTATATATGAAAAGTAATCATAAGAAGGCTATGTTTAATTTCACTTACGCCAAAAGAAAATAAAATGTCTAGAAGTCACTGCCAGAGAGAACTGAGAAATAGAGAGAGGCTTTCCAGGAGCTAGATTGTTAATCTACTAATAAATTACTCTATGTAAGACAAGATAATTGATATTATCAGTAAATATGTTCATTTACCTATCAGAATAATATTATTTTGTGTAGGTTAGAGTAAATTGACGTTGTTAATAATACAATAAAAGAAGAGAGATCTTCCTAGACATTGTTAAGCTGTATTTTGACCTGCTATTACCTTCAAGTCTTCTTTGAAAATTAGTCTCTGAATTTATGGAAGCAAATCTTTCCTAACTTATAGGAAGGGTTAGCTACCTGATGTTTTTTTAAATAACATTCTAGTTTTTAAATTTAAACACTTTCTGTTCATTTAATTACTAAACTTACATGTTCAGTATCACTGTAAATCTCTATTATTATAAATCTCTCATGAGACATCATTTTGTATTATTGCTTATTTATCCAACATATGCACGTATGAAAATTTAACTTCCCTTTTAAAAAAACATAAATTGCTATAAAAGCTTACATTTTGGGAGATGGATTCCCTGAACTCTTCTGCTTCCATGGTGATTAACATTTATGATTTTGCTTTTTATTTACTGTCCATGTGTTCACTATTTACAAAATATTTTTTTTTTCTTTTTGGTGAATGGCAATGTATTGGTGAGTGGTGAATGTATACTCCTTCATATGGTATCACAATCCAGACACTCTCAAGTGTGTCATCTTACAGGTCTTACTGGAATATTAAGTCTCTCACTTTATAATCCTGTTAATTAGCTAATTTTAGCAGGGCAGGCTGAATACCTAGTCCCAATAGAATTGTTTTCTGACTAAGGCGTGAGTTCAGGACATCTGGGTTATGTGTCCCTTTTTGCCAAATTACTCAACCACTTTGTGTGTCACTTTTTCCTTAAAATGGGAATACCACATGTAGTGTTTAAGTATAATATTAGGAAAAGGCTTTGACATCTATGCATAAAAGATGCTGTAGGAAGTTATAAACATTGGACTTACTCATGAGTAGTTTATTTCCAAAAATACTAAAGCGTTCCAGGTACCTGTGTATATGAATCGGTTTCAGTATGTTTTATAAACCGAAAATAAAAACCAAACCTAAATCTCCTTGAATACATCATCAACTCTAGCTAAGCTTATGCCAAACTTGGTTTTGAATTAAAAGGTTTTTTCTTGGTTTTGAATTAAAAGGGTTTTGAATTAGAAGAGGTTTTATACAGAGATATAACTAGAGATGGAGAGATAAGTGAACTGATGCTAGACACTGGGAAGAGCATGTAAATCAGCCCAGGCGGAGAGCCCCAGGGATGTGATTATACAGTTTCCCACAGCTCAGAGTGCGTCCTCGCAGTGGCACAGCCGCACGCACGCCAGTATGGGGTGAGCTGCTGGCACAGGTGCCCACGCTGGCTCCCCGCTGGGGCTTAAGGCCTCTTGCTTCCAGCAGGGCTTGCAGAAATGGGAACGAGCACCGGCTCCTTCAGACCCTGCCTTCAAGCTATCGGGATACACTTAATTTAAAATCCTAGCTGATTTTACAGAGAATTTCTATCGAAGCTGTTCTGTAAAATGCTGAGATGTGGTGTTTAGCCTATGTTAGCTGGGAATGTCAGCTTGGCTTGTGTGTCGTACGACTGAAAACCGCCTTATTCTTACAAGCAAAACTCCATTACGTTAGTTGTAAACCAATTTAAGTGTTTTATAGTACCAATAAGCTTTAATTTAAGTTTGGAGAAGTCTTTAAGAAATATAAGAGGTATGAAAATACCAACAAGTGAATATAACACCAAGGTTAATGAAGACTGCAAAGTGTTGATGAGTTGAATTACTGACCTGGAGAACAAGCGCAGATCAAGAAGCTGAAGGAGCAGCGGGGATGGGAGCTCCACTATCAAAGCTATTTATCAAAATACATTAATGACACAATGAATAAAACATCTAAGGTATTGCTACAGTTTTATTTCCCCATGGGCCAAATCCTGTTGCTATTTTCACGATAAAGAAAGAAAAAAGTGTGTTTACCTGAATGGGAATAGTAGGATTATGGCATTCTCATGGGGAAATGAGAAGAATTCAGAAACACAAATGCTGGTTATGCATATAGATGTAAATTTGATGGTGAAGGTAATTCACTTTCCCATGTTCTTTTTTGCCGTTTGATATGTGGTGAATATTATTCAAGCACTTATAGCCCTGGAAAAATGTGGGCAGAATTATTAATTGTCAGTAAATAATTTCTTGTTGTTTCTGAATTGATCTGTTTCCAAATAGGTCAAACCCAACGTTGATTAGCTAACACAAATGTAGACTATCCCCCAAAAAAGCTTCTTTTTACTAATCTTTTTACTAACATTATGCACTATAAATAATTCAGCCTATTTGCAAGAACATGAAGTGCATTTTGACCTCCCAAAAGTAAATTTAAATTTGCTCCTGGCATGAATAAAACAACAATTAAATTAATAGCAAGAAAATCACATTCCCTAATTTAAAGCAGGATCTGGACTTTATTATCCCACACAGCAGATGAGCTGCCTTAACCACCAAACTGTTGGTTCTTTTGGCACATGTCGTCCTCATTTCCACTGACACTTTATTCTGGACTGAAAATATAATTAAATAAGTGACACTTTTTTCTTTAGTGTATACTTTAGAAAAAACATTTTGTCCAAATAAATTTTTTTTAAAGCTTCTTGCAAGTTTCTAATCCTTGAACAGACCTGTTTGTTGAAGTGAATCTGTATTTTAAACCTTTTGGTTACAACACGCCTGGATTTTGCCTTTGTCCCAAATGTGCAGTGTTTTTCACATCACCGTAGGAGGTCCCCTGCTCCTCACCAGTGCTTGGGAGAACAGCTGGGGGGATAGAAGACACACAACCTCCCCCACCTCGTTCTGCTCCTAGACATGGATTGAGTCAGCCGGATCCAACACTCTGCATCTTCCTGACCAGACCTCAAAAGTAGAGTAGCTATGCTTTTAGGTGGCTTTGGGCAAAATCTGTGTGCTTGTTTGTTTGTTTTTAATGCCAAGTCCCTAGCCCTTCCTTGCACTTAATAGACACTACCGGAAGTGCTATTAGTCTGTCTTCTTGCTGAAGTAGTGCCTGCCAATGGAGGTGATATCTGGGTTCTAGAGGAATACTGATAAAGGATTCTTCCAAGAATTGTATATCATATTTCAAAGTTAGTTATGATTCCTTCAGAGATCTAGTTAGAGCATGAGGATGCCTATGCCAGGCCAAGTCCAGATTCCACCCTCTAGTACCCCACCACCCATGGAGCCAGTGGCCAGGGGAAGGCACGCGATTTGCTCTCTGCGCCTGGGTCTGTGTCACAGCCTTGCTCCCTGCCTGGCGTGCGGCTATGAGCCACGCATAGCCATATGCCAGCCRTTGCCTGCGCCGAGGCCTGCCTGGAGATGGGGCCACATCTTCGGCTTGGTGGGAGGGCTCTTTGGCAAGGAGACCATCTGGGAGCCGCCCAGCAGTCTCTGTAGGGCAGCTTCTTCTCCAGGCTCTGTGGGCTCCACATCTGCTCCACCACAGCCCTCAGCAGACCTCCCCCCCGGGGTCCCTGCCACAGTCTCCAAGCTGTTCCTCCAGTTCACCCTCAAATCCCAACATTTCTGGCTTCCTCTTGGTCTCCTTGCCAACATCCCCCCTGGCCCCTTTCAGCCGAGGCCTGGCAGAGTGTCCAAGCCTGAGGAACAAGAGGGGTCAGTGGGCATCTGCAGCAGCCCCGCTCCTGACACCATGGGGCAGGGAAAACACCGTCTCTGTGAGTGGTGGCAGACCCACCCTGGGGAAAATTGACAAGACAAGATGCTATTTGCCATCCCTTTCCCATCTACGAGCACCTCACACCAGCCTGTATCATAAATTTAAAGGAGAAAAACTAGAGGCAGAGAATAGAGATCTTTGTCCTCCCTGCCTTACTGGAAAACTTGGAAACAAACGCTGCAAACATGCAAATAAACAACCCAAATTTTCAGTATCAGGTGATGTGTAACCCCTATCCTATTGTTTTAATTAAATGGATGGAATATCTTTGGACTGGACTGATGTTTTCAGTTGATTTTAAACTCCACACTGAAATTCTTATTTCAAAGTACAAGACTCTATTTGTCCTTCGGTATGAAAGCCATTGCTTCCTGTTGTAATGGGAGATAAAATAGGGAAAAGAGATTGTCATAAATACTTCTCAAACTCTTTGACTAATAACCTGATTTTAGTTTCGAGGTTGACATGCTAAACTTTAACGTGAGACCTGTTGCAAGGGATAACTGACCCCAGAAGGGACATTAGGGATTATTAATGGATGCCTGTGATCTGCTTGCCTCATTCTTCAGAACCTTCAAGTCCAGAGATTGAAATTCAGAGGAATTTTTCAGATGCTGCAGTAGTTGCRCATCGGTTTGCAAGGCTCTTAGATGACTTATAGGCTTGATTTATTATTACCTCATCTTTTCTATTTTGCTTATTACTCTTGCTTGTGTACTTTTGTATTTTCTTTCTACAGCAGATACCCCAGACTCATTTTTCAAAGGCAATCCTTTTGCTTGCTTCAACAGTAATAGATCACAGGCTTCTACTGCCTTTTGAGTTAAACACAGATTTCTGCTTTACAACTTTGGTCCACCTATAGCTGAAAAATAGTGAATTCAATATATGTATCACAAATAAATAGTAAGGTGGCTGTTTACTCAGCCAGCATGCAGTAAATGATACAATTTAGACAGCATGGGTAAACTTTTCTTTCCGCTGTACCATCTTTACTTTTGTAATTTCATGCGGAAGTATTTATCTTGGATAAATTAGTAGCCGATTGGCTCTTTAGTGCTTAATATTTCATAAACGCTAATGCAGATATTCCTGAATTGCTCTAGAAGCTCTTCTTAGCCTGATTACTAGCTCCACTAGCTAGAGGGAAAAGGCGGGGATTATTATTTATAGTTTTAGTACCGGAGAAAACTCCAGTTTCTAGTCTCCTCGACACAAAATCCTAGCGTAGCTAATCCAGTGGGGGTGGGGAGAACAATCTTACTGCATTTCCAGCTGCAGACTCTATAAAATAAAAAAATCAGCAATGGTGTTTGTTATAAACAGCAACTATATAAACAGTATAACAGTTACTGTTGTTCTGTTGTCTCCATATTTGTGAGCATTCCAGGGGAACAATTTCTCCCAAAAGGAACTTTATACAGAAATATGATTTGTCTTTGAAAATTGTATATATTAAAAAATATTTTGCTGAGTATTGAAAATAAAATTTTAACATAACGATTTTTTTTCAGGTAAATGAGCAACCTCTTGTTTGAAAAATAAACTTGATGGCTAGAAAACCTTGAGAAAGAGAACTTGGTAGTGGTCAGGATTGGACTTCCAGAAACATAGCTGCTTTTCAGATGTATTGAGGAGTTGGAAAAACTTGTGTCAACATCCTAGAGGTATCATTTTTACGTAAGATGGACTGTTCGTGGGTTTCTTTGTGCTCCCTTTCCCTCAGTTTTTCCCCTGTCTTACGAGTGAAAATTGAATGCACAGGAACTATGGAGTTCTTGTCAGAGCTGAAAGATCAGTAAATTTCCATGTGGGCTTTACCACTGGTTTTTTGTTATTTTTCCAGCACAGATCACCTAGATACCTTAAACCTGGTAGTTGCTGGTGCTGCTATAAACATCTGGCAGCAAAGTCTGCTGAAAGAGAGTTGTTACTGTGTGATGACAAAATTAAAGACTGCACAAATGGAGAAAATTAAGGTTGCCTGGGTTACCTTAAGGCATTTCCTGTCCACTCCGTGCTTTGCTCTGCAGACTTGTTTGTTCATTTTGATATGACATCTGCATCTACGTAGGGACTTTAAAATTGCAAACAGAACTATGTCCTAAAGTGAAAGGTCTTGCTACAGGTCCCAAAGATAATTCTCCCCCCTCTTTTTTCATGCAACAGTTTCCCAGCTGTTCTCACCACAGATGAGGAGCCGGTGCTGCAGAAAGCAGCTGCGTTGGGAGGCTTGGTCTTTCAAGAAGATTCAATAAAGGATTAGGGCCTGTCAGTGAAGGAAGTTGTTTTTCTCTGTCTTTCTTTGCTTAGGATGAGCTGAAGGAAAGAGTATCAGCTGAAATTTCAGATCTTAAATGTTTGTCAGGGACACCTTTGCAAACAAGATAATCTTTCCTTTGAGGAACCAACTATGTAAATGGCTGCAGGGACACGGAATTGAAGGCCTAATCCTCCCACACATCTTACTAAGTCCCATGGTCAAGTATGTCTGGCAGTGTGCCAGTAGACCTTCTTAGTGAGTTGCCCAAGGTCAAGAGGAAAATCATTGGCAAACTCACCTGCAGAATTCAGATCTCTGCAYCCCGCATCCCACAAACATACTTCATTCTGGTGATGCAGGTGCACTGTTAGGGTTAGACAGTTCAAAAAGCACAGTAGGTCTGATCCTGATAAAAATCCATGCATTATGCTCAATTYGACATGTTGTAGATGATATTATGAACAATGTATAACATTGAGCACGGGCATAAATCTCTGCAATGTCATAGAAAACTTAAGATTATAACAGTATTATGAACTGCACACAATGATCAACTTAATTACCTTTCATTCCAAATTTTTATGACCTGAAGATCATGTTTGTTATCCATATATATTTTACACATCTTTGCAATGCTTGAAATAGAAGGTGGTATGTGGGAAGAAGGCTGACGGAGGCTGTCAAATTTTTTCCAACATGCACATTTAAAAATATTACTATAATTTGTGTTGAACACTCTGTTCTGACACAGTGGCCACTCAGAGGGGTGTGGTTTTGCCTTGCATATGCCAGTGTACAATGCTTTTTGATAGATACAGTTTCCACATTTTTCGCCCAATTTCTTCTCTTAGAGAAATAGGATTAGTATTCTATTAAAGAAAAAATAAAGTCAATATAGCACACAACTATCTTGGTAGGAGCTTTATTATTGCATTTTATGATTTGACTTTAGTTGGTTATTTTAATAATAAGTTAGTCTAGGTTTTGTATATGATACATCAAAGACATCCTTTCAAAAAACCTGAATCTTCAAAAAAACCACTCTTTTCGGCATTGTTGTAAAGGCTCCACATAAATTGGACCATGATTCATTTTTGTGAAATTCTCAATTGACATAAATGGGACTGTTCATGTGCTTAAACACTGAATGTATGTTTACTCTGAAAAATCAAAGATTAAAAATTAATATGGCCTTTTGTATTGATTTCTTTTCTTCTGACCAATTACACTCCAGGGGAAAAAATTCACTGAAATTAGGTTATTCTCTTATGCCAGTTTGTGTTCTTTCTCCTAAAAGAATCATCTGCAGATAAGCTGGAGGTGAAAAAGGTACAGTATCAGAGGGGAAATTATCTGAGCTTTGCTAATCCACTTGGACAAAGGTGATATGTCCAATAAGCTGTTTAACGGACATTTAGAGTCTCAATAAGTGCTTTCAATGAAAGGTTGAAATTGTAAATCAGGCAGATGGGGCTTCCACCTTAAAATGGTGGCCTGCACATTCTTTGAAATGCTTCTCCACATCAGATTTCAAAATGTGGTCCGAGATCTTCTGGTCTGCAGAGACTTTCCCCACTGTTTAATTACTGCTAATCACACCGAAACATAGCTGGTGTCATGAGCATTCATTTCACTTTGTGAAATCCTGGACTTGTGAGCAGAGACTTTGATGTGCAGTGTCCCTGCACTAATTGCAGGGGAATTTCAAGAGCAATTTTAATTTGCTCCTTGGCTATGATCATACACAGCTGTCATATTTCTGCACCTGTACAATCTGTTTTCAAGTGCCAAATTCTGCAAGCCCTGGYTTTTTGCAGCGCTGGATTCCGGGGCTTCATTGTTAGTGATTAGATTTATTTAACCCTTGCTAGCTATTAGATTTACTTAACTTTTTCAATATGGCTCGATCTGCAACATTTTCAGAAAGCTACAAAAATCTCAAATTGTGAGCATTGGGGAGGACAAGCTGAGGTGTAGCTCATCCAGGTGTAAACTATGTAAACCATACCTTTTTATTTGTTGACATTTCATTGAAGTGTAGGAGGGCATTAAGTGATACAACTGAGTCACACTGACAAGACATGCGGAGGGCGTTGTGCTTTGGAACCGTTCCGCTGGCTAGCAGTGGGAGTCCTGGAGCCCTGGGGACTCGGGGGCACTGGGCTGCACCTGCCGGAGCACTGGCTGCTGACACGTAACTGGCCCTTCCTCTTGGCTTCCAGGTCCCCTGACTCTACATGAAAAAACAGTATATTAAATATCTTCTATTTTTGTGTTAGAAACTGAAGGAACCATGTGTCTGTAGTTGTTGGACACAGGTTATAGAGTTGCGGACGGGCTGGATGAGAATGTCACAACCAAAATGCAGGTAACCTGCCAGACTTACTCTGGCATATCCTTGCTGAGAAGAAAAATTCCCTTCTGTACTGTGCCATGCAGTTCAAGCTGGGTCGGAAAATGCAAAGTGGATCATCAAAAGGGCTAAATTTACGGATGATCTGGCTTGCCTCCTCCTTTAAAGAATGTGAAGATCCTTTCTCCCAGGGTTGTGGTAACCAAGGCGGGACAGACTGCCAGCACCTCCTGGGAATCTGCATCAATAAAAATAAATATCAGGACAGGGGTTATACCACACCCCAGATGCACCATTTCTCCACCCAGGAGGTTAGCACAGACACTTTCACTGACGGGTTAAGCCAGTTCACCAGCCTGCAAACTTGTGTATATCATGAATTGACACACATTTGCTTTTGCTGCCTTTTCTGCAGGGGGCAGTTCGATCAGTGATAATGTAAAATAGAATAGACAGAAATTGTGATGCATGAGCCTTAAAATTGCAGCTGAGACAGTGATTATAGTTGCCACTCAAAGCACTATGGCTCAGTATGAAGGGATGTTAGGATTCACAAAAAGGAGGGAATGATGAAGCAGGATGAGTTGAGAGAAGGGAATGGGGGCAAGGAGGTGTAAATGCATCGATATTTCCTCACGTAAAGCTTCTATGTAAAATTGCAAGCAAGGTGGAAGTTACAGATCGGTAATTCCACTAGGATTTTAGTGAATCAGGCTCCTCTCCTGTGGTTTATGACATTACCTGAATCTTTTGATAGAACTGCAACCCTGYAATTCACAGCTGATTGTAATTCATGCATAATATAAATCTGTCAAGGGCTTTCAATGATACCATAAATTACAAGAGCACTGTTCAAAATTTAAAATAAAAATCTTGACATTGTTTATAATTGGACAAGGTACTGGCATCCATTAATTTTCATAATATATGGGGAAGATGAAAACTTGTATTTAGATGTTAGATGCACATGTAAACATACGTGTCCAGTATATACTTTTGATGGTATCATTTATTAAGATCACTCTGTGCCAAACAAGAGACTCTTTAATATTTTTTGCAGATCTATATCTGTGCATCTCATTGCACAGATCATTGCATCTCATCTGTGCATCGTGAGATTCTGAAGCATCACAAATGTATGTATTGCAGCAAACTAGAATATTTATATATAACAAACATAAAGGACATCTGTCATGCCAGCTGTTATCTAGCAATAAGTAAAAGCAGCAAATAACTGATTTGGGAATGGGTCAGTGGGTATCTCACTGTCCCTGAGCCAAATCAATAACAGCTTGTTTGCTGTATCTTGTCATCTTCCCTGGTGTGCTGGTTTGGGCTGGGATAGAGTTAATTTTCTTCAGAGTAGCTAGTATGGGGCTATGTTTCGGATTTGTGCTGAAAGCAGTGTTGATAACACAGGGATGTTTTCATTATTGCTGAGCAGGGCTTACACAGAGCCAAGGCGTTTTCAGCTTCTCACCCCACCCCACCAGCGAGTGGGCTGGGGGTGCACAAGAAGCTGGGAGGGGACACAGCTGGGACAGCTGACCCCAACTGACCAAAGGGATGTTCCATACCATATGACGTCATGCTCAGCATATAAAGCTGGGGGAAGAAGAAGGAAGTGGGGGGCATTCGGAGTGATGGCGTTTGTCTTGTAACCGTTACGTGTGATGGAGCCCTGCTTTCCTGGGTATGGCTGAACACCTGCCTGCCCATGGGAAGTAGTGAATGAATTCCTTGTTTTGCTTTGCTTGCGTGTGCAGCTTTTGCTTTCCCTCTCAAACTGTCTTTATCTCAACCCACAAATCTTCTCTCTTTTACTCTTCTGATTCTCTCCCCCCATCCCATTTTGGGGGAGTGAGCGAGCGGCTGTGCGGTGCTTAGTTGCTGCCTGGGGTTAAACCACAACAGTCCATTTTGGCACCCAACGTGTGGCCTCTTCAGCACGCATCACATCCTCTGGTGATATTCTGAAATCTTTGCCTTCTGGCCAGTCCATGATCACTTCCAAGATTCCTGGGCGACTGGGGTTTCCTATTCAAACCCATTGTATGATCAGTGCGACCCACTTACTCCACGTAGCATCAGTTGCATGATGTGTAGAGGGGACCTTCCCTTTGAACATCCAGCCCAGCACCGGCAGTCGGAGTGCCAGCAGGAGCTGTGCTTCAGTACCAACCACTTCCAAAGCAGCTCGAACCCCTTCATATGCTGCCAATATCTCTTTCTCAGTTGGAGTATAGCGGGCCTCRGATCCTCTGTATCCCMRACYYCAAAACCCCAGGGGTCGACCTCGAGTCTCCCCTGGTGCTTTCTGCCAGAGGCTCCAGATAGGGCCATTCTCCCCGGCTGCGGTGTAGAGCACATTCTTTACATCTTGTCCTGCCCGGACTGGCCCAAGGGCTAATGCATGAACTGTCTCCCGTTTAATTTGTTCAAAGACTTGTTGTTGCTCAGGGGCCCATTTGAAATCATTCTTCTTCCTGGTCACTTGATAGAGAGGGCTTACGATATGACTGTAATCTGGAATATGCATTCTCCAAAAGCCCACACCGCCTAAGAAAGCTTGTGTTTCCTTTTTGCTAGTTGGTGGAGACATGGCTATCATTTTGTTGATCACATCCATTGGGATCTGATGACATCCATCTTGCCATTTTATTCCTAAAAACTGGATCTCCTGTGCAGGTCCCTTGACCTTACTTTGTTTCCAGCAGAAATCCAAAACATAGCCCCGTACTAGCTACTATGAAGAAAATTAACTCTATCCCAACCAAAACCAGCACGCCTGCAGTCAGTAGTGTGCTTTATTGACCTTACTAACTACTATAATAAATCCAGTAGAAATGAAAAAACCTCTGCTCTGTAATGAAAATCTGATAGCTTATCCGTCATGCTATCCTATGTAAAGAGCTATGTTCATTCTGCCCTGTCCCGCAGGACATTGTCATTAGATATGTCACAACATTATGAACTACCACAGAATTTTATATGGGGTTCATCTTGCAGCTTTTCTATACATTGGTATTTCTCCCAATCTCAGTTTTGATCTTTAATATATTGAATCCTGTTTGCTTCTGTCTTTTATTTTTATGACTTCTTTAACTGAATGGACTTATCATCAGGGGGAAAAAGTGTAAATGAAAGAAATCTAGGTCCATGTTGTACATCATCACTTTTCTGTTTAAGTAAAATTAGATGATTATAAAAACTTGTATTCAGAGACCAATTCCCCCATTCTCACTGCATAAGTTTCAGCCCAGGAAGCAGCTCTGAAGTGCACATTTTCCATCACTGCCTAACTAAAGTACCTAAAGCTATTGATTTTGAGAGATCTTTTAAAACATAGTTTACCTTCAGAATTATTTGGACTCCAAGTCATTAGATATAAGTACGGTGGTACCAGTTTTGAGATGTGAATGTTTAAGGGCTGTTTCAGAATTTCCTTATTGGCAGTGTTTTCTTCATTTCACCCTAGTTTAGTAGAAACAGAAGACCGTTTGCTGATTTCATATAAACTCTGTACTTACAGACTTCAAAAATCTGATGTTGTTTGACTGTCACTACTTGGATGACCTATTCAGGTCTGCAGACCTCACTCACATTATGATCCCTGTAGACTATGATGCTCCTAACAAAGCGCAGCTCTCTAAAGAAATACCAGATGCTTCACAAGTTACATGTGAAGGAATATTCAGTACTATCAGGAATATTCAGTATTGACTCTTCGTGGCAGGCTTCCAAGCAAAAACTGGATTATATTTAGAAGCTGTATTGCACCTTGTTAAGTGAAAAAGCTTCACAAATACTTTATTTTGAAAGATCTCAAAAGTTGAATACTGCCAGCAGTTGAGTCAAGAAACTGTCTGCTGATTTGTATTTCTCCACTACACAATGTCCAAGTTTCAGTCAGGGTAATTAGACATAATGTGCCCTTTTTGACTGCTGTTTTACCATGGTGAGCATAACAACCAACTGCAAAAGATGTCATGAGATTACTGTATTGTGAGCACTGATGCCATTCTGTCAGCATTTCAAATTTTGCTACAGAGCAACATATAGATAAGTCTAAAGCTGAGGTCAAAGCAATTTGACAATAAACTTTTACAAAATGAAGACAATATTCTCTTTGTTGGCCTGTTTCTCAAGATGAGAATGCTTCAGTCTCCATTCTGTTTCCTGCTGGCATTATTTTTTGGAATATCAATTCTGCCTTTGTGAATTTTTTAGGAATAGTGTAAGACTGGAAGAAGAAAACCTCATGAATGGATCTGATGTAGTTTGGACAAAAGATGCTGGGGGAGGACTACAGAGGAAGAAGTGGTCACTGTGAGTGTCCTGATCGTGCCACCCATTGTATAGTCCGGGTAATTTAAGGTCACTCAGGAAACAAAATCTCCCATTCCCCCAAACCAAAAAAGAAACCCATTCTGAGTGACAACTTTAAAGCAGTGGAGACCTCTTAACTACAAAATACTCTTGATATGTATGAACTGGGAAGCCTCATGTCAAATTTATGCTCCTACAGACCAACCCGCTCCCTTGCTGTGCCAGCACAGCATTGCGCTTTGCAGTGGCACTGCTCTGTCACATTGCACAGGTTAGGGAGCAGCTCTCACAGCTCAGATAGGTGAGGAGAACACCACCAGAATACCCACAGGACCAGGAGTGTAGCACAAAATCTCCCTCCTCACGGGCTCTCTAAGCTGCAGCACAGAGGATGGGCATGGCTTAGTCAGAAATGAAAGGATTTATGTATTTCCCATGCCCATGAAGCAGAGCATACTAACGAGCAGTTGCAGATTGAGGCTTGACCAGCAGTTTCTTGGCTGAAATTGGAGCTCCTTTCCCACTGCATCGCTGTTCAGAGTGCAGTCCACCTGTTTGAACATAATTTGTCTCTCAGTTACACAGCTGTAAATCCCAGCACTTTTCTAATAGGACTGTGGGAGTAACTTCCAATTAGATAAAAATAGCAGCGGGTGTATTTCATAAACGTTGTTATCTAATGTAAACGTTTAAAACAGGAAGGATTTGAAAATTAACATTTTAAATTGCTCACATACCACTTCAGGTTCCTGGGTTTTATTGGTAAACAGTAGTTAGGTGTTTTAAGGGCCACCTTAGGGAAGGTTACTGCCACTCGATCCAGTTCAGCGAAGACTTAAGCACAAGCTCATCTTCATGCAGCTGAGACATCATGCCAAGCCAGACGTGTAGTATGAAGTGTGAGTCTGTGAAGCGCTGCCGGGACTGCCTGCTGTTGCATATGCACAGGACTCCCTGCCTTAGCAAGGGCTCCAGGCAGTTCCAAAAACTCACTCACACGGCAACAGCTTGGAAACTAAACGTACCTATTGGCAACAGCAACAGACAGGCGGAGGTGAATATGTGAGGAATGAGAAGAAAACCCTAGGAGTGCTTGACCGGGTTCCTAGCTTGTGAGCATCTTGAGGGCATCTTTTCACGGCATGCGTAACTAATTTGCTCAACAGAACCCTGCTCAGACTTTTCAAACAATTAACATTTTACGTCTAAATACGGAAACCTTTTTGGTTTTAAAGTTTATTCATCTTGGGTCCTTTTAAAATCACTTAGACTATTAAGAATGATTAAACATTGCTACACAGCCATATGTAAAATTAAAAATACATACTTTTTCTGTAGGATTAGTTATGCTTTTAAAGCTGGATCGCTATCTTGCTGAGGTCAGGCCAAGTATTGGGAAAACATAAAATGACAATTCTGACTGAAGTACTTTGACAAGGAGAACCCTTTATCGTCTTACCATCGGGAAGGTCCATTTCCTACATGCCACGTACTTAATGCAGCGTGAAGGCAGAAGAGGCCTTACAAATGCTACCCCATTTCAGCAGTGCCAGTGTCACACAGTGGAGACGTTGCAATGACTGACTGCTAGAAGGTCGCAGTAAACACCAAGCATAGTGGTAGAAGACGGTGACTTTCAGTACAAAGATTGAATTATTTATCTCCCTCCCCTAAAGGCAGGTGCTTTCCACAGCACTAATCCAGCCACCTGAGTAACAGGAAGAGTTGAATTTCTAATCAAGCTAAAACGCCCAAGTGTAAACGCAGCTCTGAGCCTGAGATGTGCAGCCCTTTCATCTATCGCTTCCTGGGAACAAAAGAAAAACAACTGCAAGTGTGTTAGCATTGTGCAAAGAGAAGTAAGAGGAATTTACGTCAGAGAGAGAGTCTATAGAGAGAAGGCAAGCTAGATCGCTACAAACAAATCACCCCGCCTGCCTCCTCAGCACTGCTCCTCGGACCACAGGTGAGGTCTGTCTGTGACCACGGCTGAAAAATCCCTGCTTACAGGGACAAGGTGAAGTCACCACTTACAAAATCAATCCTTGGTCTGACTGGGTATGAAGGGAAGAGTACCCAAAGGTGCCAAAACCCTGATTGTTCCCTGTTAGAAAACCTCGCCGGTAGCTGGATAACCTCACGAGATGATAACCTGGTCCCTTTTAGAGAGTCCTAACTTGAGCCCTTCGCTGCCCATGATTCTTGGTGTTGCAACAAATGGCAACTGGGTCTGGAAGCTTCCTTACGTAAAGAAAAGGGAAGAGCTTCCCTGGTTCCAGGATTATTGGCTCAGGATGGGTCCCAAACCACAAGCACTTCAGTCATCGAGTGAGTCAGTATCCTCTGAGGATGCCATTAATAACAGGAAAGACAAAACACACAACCCTAATTTAGCACACATTTTGTTCTTGACAACACTCAGCTTCATCTTTTGATGTTTACTTTTTTACGTTAGCTTTTTCCTGAGAAAGGATTCACCTATTTTTCTGAAGATAAGAGGAAACCTTCTCCCATTACTGATGATAGACAAAAGTTGATTCTCTAAATATGAACCTACAAAGCTGAGCCACTTGTCCCTTTCAGCTAGTAAAGTTTATTTAGGTCAGTCAGCAGCAAAGGCTGCTCTGAATTCAACCAGGCATTTTTATTTTTTTGTCAAGACAAAATATCCTTCAGATTTGTCACCAAGAAATTTAGCCTAGAAAACGGTTGGACTCGATGATCTTGGAGGTCTTTTCCAACCTAAATGAGTCATGATTCTATGAAAAGACTTCAGAAATTGCCTCTCTCAGCCAAGGCAGAGCCATGCTGCCAGATTACCATTCAGCAGACGAACAGTGGCTGCAGTGCTTTGCCTGTGCGCAGAGCAAGGGCTTGATTTCCGGCAGTTTTTACTCTGATAACTGTGACTAGGAGGAATACCACTATTCTGCTCGCCGTCCAGATGTCAGCTGGCCATTCTGCCACATTTCACTTCAGATTATTTCCCTCCATCTAACTTGATTATGCTGGGATTTTCGCACTAATATGTTGGTCTTTGCTTCCTCTCTGACGAGGTTTCCGCTTGCTTTTGAAGTTTTTAAACTTGGAGTAGAATTTGTGCTAGATGCAGAAGAAGGGATTAGCTGTTTTACAGGGTTTCTAGAAGGCGTTGGACTGCTTTTGAGTAAAAATCTCTTGCAAAGATTCAGGAGTTTTCTAATGGAAAAAGTTACTGACATAATAACTGAAGGGCAAACCCCACATATACCACACTGTTGTATTCAAACTTCTGCCCGCAAACACACAAAAAAATCTTTCCAATTGTGGAGTTCTGAAGTAGTTAGGGGAAAAAAAAAAAGAGAAATCAGGAGTCACTAGTCACTATATTCCGTTTTATCTGGAATTCTACCTATTTGYGGCAGCTGGGCAGAAAAGGCATGAGGTTCTTCTGGTAGTGCACTTGCTTGGATGCATCCCCACAGGTGTTAACTGTTTCAAGAAAGAATTTGCAAAGATCCAAATGCAAGTTATTTCCCAGTTTTCCTTCGAAGGCCCGTTGGAATTAGGGGCCTCGCTACTGTCACGTTGTTGGAAAACACCTGTTTTGCTACCGTGTTTGTTACTCAAATGTTAACGACTGTATTTATGGAATTGTTCTCTACTTTATTTTCTGTTTACAGCTTGCTGCTGCATCCTGTGCAAATCCTGTAATTCATTGAATAAGAAAAGAATGAGCATTGCTACAGTTTTATGGGTGTTAGGGGAACGGTATACAGTAGAGCAGTTGGGATAAGAATCAAGGGAAACAGAAGATATGGTCTCATATATCCTTTAACGAGTCTGGAACTAAACATCACTACCATGTCTTTCCAGTCTACTAATTGTCATATGTTGCAAGTAAACACAAACACCAAATGCTGCTACAGGCAGACTGCATGCCAAGAATGTAGCTAGCACTGGGCTTGCTAACTTCCCCAGCTTCCTCTACCATCTCAAGCTCAAGTGCTTAGTATCTGTGTACACAAAACAAAGGTTTTCCTATTTCTAAATAGAGACATAAACTACCACAGCAGCCTTTGATTCTATTCTGGGACAACAAGCTGATGTAAGCCAGGAACTTTTCTTTTGTTTGTACCAAAGAAATTGCATGTTTATTCACYTGAATGCATTCAGTAAATAAGCAAACCTATAAAGTTATAGTTCAGCCAAGACCTAAACACATCCTAAAATTATACATGAATAAGATATTAAAGCAGAACACGTGTATTTGGGCAAAAATTTAAGATACCAAAATTGAACATCAATGCAATACCAGGGAAGGTTTTGAAAGAATTTCAGGCAAGATTTGTTAAATTGTAGTTGTGATTATGAAATGTTGCAACGACCAAATTTCATTTTTGCATTGTTAAATGCAATTTTTAACACACTTCTTAAGAACATCCTCCTCTATAATGTGTAGGTTTGCAGCATTCTGAGCGTCTCTCTAAGACTGTGTGGTTGTCATTTAAGCCTTCCCAGAGTTTGTGGGAAATTCTGTCTGCTTTGAAATGAATATTTTGCTCTCCTGAGCTATGATGGGATTTATTGATTTCAGACACTGGAAGGAATCTAGGGGCAAGAGGGAAGTATTTTTTTTACCATGGCAGATGCATGGAAAGAAACTTCTAACAGAAGAGCACTGACGGACAGTATTAATTATACCGCAGGCTGATAAAGTCTAAATATCTGAAAGGCATAAACTTTCCGTGAAGCACAAGGCACCATGAAGGCTGCTCCTCCTGGCTCTTTGAAGCTGTGACCTGGTACGAGGAATAAATGTTAGCAGCAATGCAGAGCACCCTTGTCCAGAGAATTAGTCAGAATCAAAACTTTTTTTGGTCAAGACTCCTTTAAGAAACCAAAACAAAACCAGAACTCAAACCAAAAGAAAAAGTTTGGATCAGTTCCCCTGTCCCATTTGCTGCACTGACCCATGGAGACATAATGGCTACGCTCCACAAGCAAATAGCGCAGGGAAATAGGAGCGTATCCGTAGAGTGAAACATCATGCTGGGGACCCATTGTCCATCCTAAGTGCATTTCAGAGGCTGTATTTCAGACTAGCTCTAATCTGACCCAATGTCCTGAACACCCTTTAGCTGGTGAGAGCATTTCTGGAGCGTACCTTTTGGCTTGATTTCCTATGGAGGGCACGCAGTTTGCATGCTCTGGGACTGCTCCCCAACGCGAACTGAAGCATGAGAAGTGGGAGAGACCTGGAAACTCACTCCTAAGGTGCCAAGCTACAGTGCTAAGGCAGGCTTACCCTTTGCACGTATTACAGCTGAGAGAGTGATAAACGGTGGGGATTGAGCGTGGACATTGTTTAAACTGGCCTGATACCACAAGTGAGAAGGCAGCCTTTGATTTATATCTGCTGATTGAACAGCTGCAGTGGCTTAAGATATGGCTGGTGCTCGCTGGGGTTTGCTGCCCTTTTACTGAAGATTTTTCCTTCCATAGCACCTCCAGTGGCAAGGAAAGTGTGGGTGTTCCTTGTTTGCCTCAGTAGAAACGAGGATGACCTAGTTTAAATCGCTAGGGGAAGTGTTTTGAAGTAACCTGGCTCACGCGGCGCTGAGGCAGCAAAAGGTGCCCTCGCAGGTTCCCCCACTGGGCTCTGCTCTGGAGGTGGTAACCTTCAGAGAGGGGTAGCAATGTTTTGCACAGGTCTGACTACCTGATAAATTAACATGTGCATACACTGTGACTGCAGGGTTTGTAACTATCAGTTGCCTTTAAACCTGTGTCTTTAAACAGGCTTCCTGGGTGAAGACAAGGAAAACATATTCACAATCTGATTCAGAAGAAGATGAGAAAAGTTTTCATTTCTTTTTATGCTTTTTCTGATGCTTTTTTCTGATGCTTCCCCACTGTCTTTATCCCTTAACTGATTCTAAGCTTTTTGATAGCTTTTGTCTGTCACTCCTCTGTTTTTCTTCCAGMAGATGTCTTTATGTGATAAACCAACACACTTGTACAATACAGCTTTCTCTGTTGGTATCTTTTCTAAAAACTGTATTCCAAGCTGATAAACAGAATTAAAATGAATAGGTTGTGAGTAAGACTGTAAGAGAAGAAGAGCTGGATTAAGACATGCTGGTGAGGAAGAAATGCAGCAGTGATCTTAAATGAGATGAAGGGTCAATAAGGCTCAGACAGCCAAGGGTGACAGAAGCTGCACGTCGGGAATCGCCTGCCACCACGAACAGCGATGCTGCTGAAGGGCTAAGAAGGAAGCAGGTCGCTTCATGATATGAGAGTCTGCGTGAAGAGGCAGCCTAAGGATGACAAGCAAGGGAGAGCAAGGCTCTACAAAGGCTGGGGGCTGAGTAGAATTCAGGAAATAGGTAAAAATATGGGGAGTTGGAAAGCTGTCCATCTTCGTATGTGTGCCGCCGGCATTAAATCAAGAGGTGGCTCTATGTCATCGGGGAAAAAGGGTTGGAGTCTGTGAAGTTCTATTTTGAAATCTTGTAATAGAGACCACCTTGTTATGTGGAAAATAAAACTCAGAATCTCCAAAGTAGAGGTTCTGGTCAGAAACTGAGTATAGCAACACATACTTAATGCTCTTCGCCAGACCCCAAGCTGATAGGGCTAAATGCACCATAATATGGAAATCCAGCTCCATGATAACAGTTTTGGGTTTGTACATCCCAAACAAGGAACGGGCCTGCTGTTTTGGATATGTGGTCAGCCCAGCAGCACAGAAGGTACCACATCCATGGTGTCTATGATTGTTGTGTGGGACTTCTACAGTTGTTATGTTTTCTCTCATCCAGGACTCCATAAAAGTACTTGGACTAAAACTGCAATCAGGGGAATTAGAGCATAAAGAGGTCAAAGTGATGGAAGAAGCTGTTGGGATCCAGAAGAGAGAGGGAGGCTGAAGAAGCCAAGAAAATGTCTCCCAGCTTTTTTTCTTCACTCCTATTGGGAGTTTGTTTACATAAAAAGAAAATGTTGAAATGACTTTATGTTACAGTAGCTATAAATGAAGCTGTTACAAAAATCTGCCAGCTTTTCACTTTTTATTTATTTATCATTCCTAGAGGTTAATAACTAAAGTTCACATGTGAGTATGAATAATTAATTTGATCCATTGCTTGTCATGCTTAATGGCTAGGCTCACCCTGGCAAGACTTAGTTCAGCATAACCGGACCTAACGCTAAAGTACCTCGCATCTCACAGAGTTCACAACTGTTAGCCAGACACTTAGCTCCCGGTACAGCGCATGGGGAGAGCTGGCTTACTACAAGCAGGATTCAGAAAAAGGCGGTGGCTGTCCAGCCCGGTTGTTGGGTATTCACTTGAAGAGAATCCATTAATTACTTTGAAAGCTAGGACCAGGACCTGGAACTGGCTTTGAAACCCGAGCACATGCTTGCAAAGGAGTTACGATGGACAAGAACGTGAGGAATCTGGGTTTTTTGCTCTGCACAGATCATGACAATTTTGGCTGGAGCAATCTCTTCTTTCACTGTACCTTCAAAATTTGTGTGGTAGCAAACTGTGCTCTGTGCTAGCAGTCTGCCTGTATGCTGTCACTCACTACAGAAATACTTGCTTCTCCAATAATGCCTTGTGCTTGAACTCTGAGATTTTATTGGACAATGTCAATGCCAAACATCTTGTGTACCAAAGTTAGCTGAAACCTGACTGGAGCTCATGAGTGCAATAGCAGCCCCGGAGAATAAACACAAGTAGTGGTTAAACTCCTCTTTTGGAGCAAKTTTAAAAAACAGGAATTCTTACCAGAAATGCAGACCATATGCAAAGCTTCTAAATATGACATATGCCATGGACAAAGACCCCAAGGGGGAAAATCTGAAAGCAGATTTTGGAGATAGCACTGGATGAAATGAGGCCTTGATCTGGGAGTAAAGAAACATTTTCATGAGAAGAAAACTTTAATTTAAGCTCCTTTTAATTACTAAGATTGAATGAACTGAATCTATCATTTAATTCTTTGACTGAACAATCCACATGTCTGACAGAAGGGGTAGCAGTGCCGTGGGGCAAGGCAGATGATAACCTACTTCGGTGCAGTCAATAGGGAAAGGAAAGCTCCTCCAGAGGGTGATGAAGAGGGAAAGCTTTTGTGCGATAAACCTGTCAGGCATGCAAAAGCTAAAATCATTTCAGTTCACTGATACCACTGTGGAAAAATGGCAACTATAAAAATAAGGTAAGCCAGGCAAGAACAAAGCATCACATGCATGTAATGAAAACTCATCAGCCTTTTTAAAAAATCATAGCATATAAAGCTTTTTAGCATAAAGATGCCCCCCACAGATTTTGTATTAGGGTTGGGGAAATCGAATGAGTGTTTGCTTATTGAACAGGGAGCAGGATTTGTGAAATGCACAGAAACCATCATCATGGACAGTAAGACACGGTAAAGACATGGGACTTGCAACAGAACAACCTGTTTGGTTTCAAACACAGTTACTGTTATGGCCCCGTGGGCACCGCAAGCCCTGACCGTCCCTGCCCACCCTCCCAGGGCTCCCCCCACCCTGGCCATGGCCCGGTGCCCCCCGGTTGCCCTGCTCCTGGCTGGGGCGGTGGGACGGGCCCTGGCTGCCAGGCCCTGCCATCACCCACCCTGGGGAGCCCCTGAGGCTCTCAGCCCTGGAGAGCCACCAGCCCCTGCAGTGCCCTGACAGTTTTGGTAGATGAGAATGGGGGGAAAAGTTACTCTGAAAAAGGGACATCTAGAATTTGACCAAGCGTGCTGGAGGTACTGAATGAGTTAATGGTTCGTTGAGATGCAATCATGTCTATGAACTTTGTAATAAATGCAGGTGCAATAAATCTTTAAAAAAAGGACCTACAAATTTGGTCTGTGGAAATTCCCTGCGAAGAAACGCGGCTCAGGTGAAACATGATTTATAGATAACTGGGCTTTAGTCAGTAAGTTGGTTTTGCCTCCAGAGCAGAAATGGAGAGAGTTGCATGTTTCGGGAGATTTCCCGTCGTTGATAGAGACAGGAGTGGTTGAAATCTGTTTTAAAAGTCCAGGGTCTCATGAAAGTTGCAGCTGCTAAGATTACTTTGGAGCTGAGGAAGGAAGAGATGTCTGTCTTTTGTCAGACATTTTGGTCAGATATGGACTTTAGCAACTACTGGTAGAGGGAAGAAAGGTCAGAAAAGCTGGGTGAAGATGCGACCTGACCCATGTAATGCAGAGAATTTGAGTGAGGAATATCAAAACGGTCTAACAGACCGGCTGAGAGTAAAGCCGATCGAGCAAATACCAAAGCTGTACTGCACAGAGGAAGAGAGAGGCTGGGGGAAGGGGACCCACTGGCCAGCCACCTCACCACCGCCCGCCTGCACAAGGTAGGAAGACCTTTATGGCCAGCGAGGAGGTGTCTCATCGGGGAGGTGGAGCTGAGCCTTTGGTCCATTCCTGGTCCTTACCCAGGCTGAAAACTGAGCCAGAACGCATGYGAGCAGCTTCAAAAGGAAGTAATTTACCTTAGGCACACAATCAGTGAAGGAATTTCTACCGATTAAAAGAAAATTGGAGCTGTGCAGAACTGGCCAAGTCCCCAGATGTTCATAGATGTATGGAGCTTTGTACAGCGTATCTGTGGGGTTTTCCAAATTCCAAAACAATTGCATAAAATGAGTAAGAAACCAGTTTGGGGTCATTTTCAGAGCGGGAAAAGGAAATGCTGTGTTTCAAAACCCCTTTCCTATGAAACACAGATGCTAGCCCTTACAGACTGTGAGCGGGAATGACACAAGAAGACAAAGAAGGAGAAAAGGAAGAAGTTTGTTGGAGTGCCTGCACAAGCTGTTCTTTCCTTCCCCTGTGCTCCCCAAATCCCTCTTCCTAGACCCCTCCTGTTTGTGCTTCTTTGCAGTTGTTCTAAATCCTAAGAAAAGTCTTAAGTGTTTTACAGTCTTTTGCAATACATCCATGCCACAAGAGAATACTCATTCTTTCTGTGATATATTTTTAGGCTGCATAAATCTGGTCCTATTCTATTGGTAATGGTTTCTTGTAATTAACCGAAATACTCATTTAAAAAAACACAGGCTGCTTTTATTGGATGACAGATTCAAAGTTTTCATGAATTCCTACGTTGTTGTGCTTCATAGACCTGAGTACATGCAATGCAGTAGCCAGACATGCGCGTTACATTCCAATAGCATGGTGTCAAACAAAGTACTCAATCAGAAGTCAAAATAACCCAATAAATACCCCGATCTGACTCAGCCCTCTCCAAATTAGGGCTTTTCTGAGAGGGGAAGCTTTCTGGCACAGTGATTGTGGAAAAAAAACGTTCTCGTGGAGTAACTTTGGAAGCGCGGTAGTTTGGAATAGAGTTACAGAGCTTCACATCAGGATTTATACCATATAACCTACAGTGGAATAACTCTTTAGGCTAACTTCGCTGTGAGTTGGTACTGAGTAGACAGGCAAATTCAGGTGAAATCCTGGCCAAACCTCGAGTTTCAAAGCAACCATAAGAAGCTATGAACCATGTACATGGGTGTAGAGACTGGGGGGGGAGGCTGGCAAGGGAAGTGACCCCCCCAGGCAGTCCCCAGGAGGCTGCCGGGGTCCTACAGGATGTCTCCCTGTTGGGCTCGGCGAGCAGCAACAGGGGTGCTGCCCGGGGGACGCTGTGCTGAGCTGCAGACAAGGTAGGAAGCGTTTCTGCTTTTGCTGCCAGGAGCCGTTGTGSCTGGCCATGGCAAGGCGAGCTGGGGGGAGCCACTCATCTGTAGAAGATGGCCATGGCCAAGGCAGTTGCCACCTTCCTGAAGGCTTCCCCCCACCTTGTTTCTGTCTGACGGGGCGGGCACCCACAGCCCACACACAGGCTCTAACAGGTACCCGTTTGACCGAAAGTCCCTCTTGTGCTGGTTTGTCCCAGCTCTAACCTTGATGGCACAGCACTTTGCCTGGATGTCACCGTGTGAACCTCCAAGATCAGCAGAAACCCACTTTGGACATTATGTATCTCAAAGCCAAACCTATTTTACCTGCTTTTCTCTTTATTCAGATTTTTTTTTTTTTTTGACACAAAGATGAAAGAAGAATGTTTTTCCTTGTGCCGTGTATGTATTCTTAAATTTGCTTTTTTAGCGGTTGTGCTCTACACGTTAGGTGCTGTGGCACCTTAAGAAAATGAGAGTTGCACACTCGTGATTATTTCTGATATCCAGGGCTGGTCTCCCGTATCACTAGTCATACGCTCAAGCTCCCAAAGCAATGTTAGGATTCTGCCTGCGATCAAAAGACTGAATACTGCATTCACTTTCTTTATGGCTGTAACTTATTTTTTAGTACAGTTCTTCCTGTAACATGAATGAAACAGGCCCGCTTTAATAAAATATATCTGCAAGATTAGATTCTCATTGCCGTGTTTCTTGTGCTGTTACTTACCATAGGGCGAGCATGCAAAATGATGAACAAGAGTTGTTTCCAAAAAAATGAACACTTTATATCTGCTTTGTGGAAACGTGAAGGACTGAAAAAGCTAGAGAGTGAGCTGCTGAATGAAGCCCAGCACATCCCTCGGAGGCGGCCCGAAGGATGTTTTCATCTGCGCTGTTCTCTCAGTGCGACGTAATGGCTCTTGCAGGTATGTATTTAGTAAAGGAACACAGGTACGGCTGACAAGAGCCCGTACACAAATTTGCCACAAACTTAAATAAGAGCTTGTTGTGTGCAACGGAAGCCTGCAGGTATATATTCTTTAAAAGTCATTTAACTTCGTCAGTAACTTTTGCTGGATGGCGGTGCTTTGCATGGCTTTGTGTTGCAAAACAAGGGAGCGGAGCACACCCGCAGACCGGCGGCGAGCCTCTCGCTCCTCCGGCGCCCGCGCTCGTTTGGCTCCGCATTCGGACGCGGGTTTCCGTGCCCCGAGCAGCCATTCCCCCGCCCCGCCCCGCCGCACCGCAGCCGACGGACCGAAACGCGC